>OX465379.1:10812228-11301597 GCA_950004255.1 Mesopsocus fuscifrons | reverse complement strand
ACACTGCGTGCTATGTTAACAAATCCAGTGAGTAGTTATTCAGTTCCCTATCAACTTGAACAACACACTGCCACTAGCCATCGACTGTTTGCCAACTTCCTCTGATCTTCATGTTTTGCTTGGCTGGTTCTTGCACCAAGTCTGCTAATTGATCTCCTTTGACTAGGTCACGGACTTGTGCAACTAATAGCATGGGTATTCGTTCTGGTCTTCGTTTTCCAATGCACCACCGGCATGATAACTGAACATGGTAGTAGTTTCAGACATACCGAAATAAAGGAGTATTATAGGATAGAGCTTACTACAGTGATCGCCCTTATGAACCCTTTTTATCAGGAAAATTCTTCACGGACCACCCATAAGAGAATTAATACCCCCACTCAAGAACCGGCAGTACCGACGTTTCGTATGCTATTATGATACTTACCTACCTGAACGAAGCTACGTCATGACTCAGACTTTACTATACTGAACCTTCCAGTACTGAAATATTTTGATGTGATAAATCCAGAATCTTTGAGGAAGTTCATAAATTCATAACATTAGATTCTTTTGAAAAAAATTCACTTGATGGTGAAAGTTTTTGGTGTTGCAATTATGTACCTAGTACCTTCCCACCTACCTAAGATACACCTGCCTAGAAACATTATATTTCAGACAAAAATATCATGTATAGTTTCCTTATAGGAGATATATCAGTTGTGTTTGTTTTTTACCCGGCTAACTTTTCTTATATTCAGGTTTCGATACAACCGGAATTTTGTTTGGAGAGGGAGATCTCAGTCTCAGTAGGTACCTATATATTAATGCTGAGTAAAAAATGTTGAAACTTACCTCCCAAAACATAATAAAACTAAAGGCGACTTGAAAGGCATTGTAGTAAATTAGGACTTGATTGAGCTGAAAAGGTTTCCTATTGGCCATGAGCCGCGGGCCCAGGATGACTACGGAGTACAGGTACGTGACCACCATCAGTAGGGTGGGGATAGGGCTGTCCATCAGCGGCCAGTCGTTCACTCGTGGATCTAAAAAAAGAGTGAAGTTATAAAAACTGTTACTCCCGTCAGTGTTCACTCACAACTCCTCAACCGCCTCAATAATGGCCTAGGTTCTTGATGGTTGCCTTTCGAGGAAAACTGATCGAGAGCCGGGTCGACCCCACTCATCGAAGTTTTCTGATAAGCACTGACCGAGGTATACCGAGGTTGTGGTAGTTCGGATCCAAAACTGCAGATATCCTACCTACAGGTCGGCGAATGTTATTTGATTACCCAATTACAAGGGGTGGGTAGATGACACCCTTTCAGGCAGTAACAATACTCTCCCTCCATATACCTCCAAAATGAGTCAAGGAACACTGACTAGTAGGCGCAGCCACAAATGGGAAAATAATTAGTGAGAACGGCAACATGAAAAAGGTGTTTAAAAATAGTTAATGGTCAAAGTAAGGTGCATGCAGGGAATACTCTGCAACATGAGATAGGTAGGTACCTACAAGCCCTCAAATCTGGGGATACCCCAGAGGTATAAGACACTGAAGTAGCTACGATACAATAAATGAGTTGGTACTCATGCACTAGCTGCGAGTACCCATTAGGTACATAAACACGTACAGAGAACATTGCATACGGACTTAAATAATTCGCACGATAACAAGGAAGCTGTAGAGCGCTTCGGTGAGACCGTTAGTAGGTATAAGCCCTATAAATATGACCGATAAACAAACCGTAAAATTGGTGAAGACAAAAGGTCCCACAAATAGACATCAGTAGGGCTGCTTAATGTTTATATAGGCTTGTAGCATTTTTTTTTTTTTTTTTTTTTTTTTTTTAACAAATAAAATGTTTAGTCTGACATCACCCTTCATCCTTGAACTCAGAGAATGGACAACACATTCAGTCAAGTAGGCGTTGAGTAGCTTTTGAAAAGCTTTATCTTTTGTTTCGTTACTTGCAATAAAATATGCTAATTAAAATGGCTAGAAGGAATTCCCCATGTGCAAATAGGCACCTACCTACATCATTCATTAGGTATCTAGGAAGCAGACATATCAAAATAATGACAGGAGAAGAATTTATGTAGGTACCTACCTTTATTGGACTTTTATTTAACTGATTTATTTATTCATGGGGAGGATGATTGGAGAAATTGATCATTTGAACAGGGCGAGTATGGAGAAGGTAGGTACGTATGCACAGGGTTAAGAAGCCTGAGGGTCAATCCTATACCGAGCCCTTTTGACGCGATAACATTATGCTGACGATTCTAAATGTTACCCCTCAAGCAAATATTTGCTGGAGAATGAACTGTGCCTCTCAGTGGCAGAGCGGTCAAGGGGTCTGCTTTGTGTCCTGAGAGGTCGGGTTCGAATCCCGGCGAAAGGGAAAGATTTTCCACTTACGGCATGGATGTATTGGCTTGTCTCGCTTTTTTTTTAACTTAGTGAAAAATAACTTCAGGGACTTTGGAGGGAAACCCTCTTCCCTCCCCCTCTTTTCTTGTGGCAGGGAAGTTCGATGCGTTGATTTTTTTGGAGGAAATAAATAGGTATACGATTTAATTTAAAAAAAAAAAAGATACCTACTACGGGTGAGATAAGCACTTGCACCTACCGCTGATGGAGTCCAGTATGTTTTCATAACGATCAATCGCCATCTTGACTATTCCCGCCATTCTGCTGGCGGGGGTGGCAGAGCCGACGGGGGTCAACTACAGCAGCCGCCTCTGCCTGAAACAAAAAAATTAATCAAGAAGTTTTACCAGCAAGCAGAGTAAACAGTGGAGGGCTGGATATCACACTGCATGAGAGGAGGAGTCATAAGCAGGGTCACGAGTGTCTATACCTATACACTTAAATTGGGTTTAAATCAGATCTAACATGGGTAAAATTATAGGTGAAGGTAGGTATAGGTACCCCTAACAGTGACAACACAAGCCGCGTGATGCCTCCGTTCTACCTGACCGTTTAAGCTGAACCTGACATAATTCCAGAGCGCGCATTCATTCGCACTTATGTGCGACTTATCAGCCCCAATAAGGAGAGCCCGAATTTCGCAAACCTTAGTACACGTGTCGATCAACTTACTTACCTACCTACACCTATAGGTACAGCTATAGTGTTCACCCACCTGTTTTAGGTATTACTCGACTGATCTATACCATATCCCAGCGGGTCGAAATTAAACTTAATGGAATCGTCTTTAGTTCGTATACGGCTGTTTTAGGAAAAAATGTGAAGATTAAAGAGGTCCAACAACTGTCAATTACTTTCGAAGTTTGACCATCACCCCCAACTGGTATGTAGGTAAGTAGGTACCTAGGTACTACCTAAAGGCAGAATTTTTGCCCTTTCCCCACAACGATCAGTATAGGATGAGCCGGTCTGTGCTTCGGAAAAATAGACTTCTCAACGGATCCTTTCAGGCACATAGCAAACGTGTAACAGCAGTATCATAACATGAGAACTATTGAGAAGGAGAGAAGGTGCTGAGGCGATGAACAATTAGAACCGAAAAAATCATGACGCATGCATAACAAGAAGTGAAAAAGATAATGAAAAATACTTGAACAAAAAATTAACACAAAAGTAGGTAGGTATCCCTATGAAGGTACCTCTATTATGTCAATATAGTCCTTATCTTACAAAATGACCTTATAGGTAGGTACCTATATACCAAACAAAACAATCAGTATAACCGAAAGATCTCAAAGAAGAACGGACCACAATGTAAAATAATTTCCGCACTTGGTTTATCAAAAAACTGTTGATATAGAAATGAATGGACACATGCACACTACAAGACTGAGGGCAGTAGTCGGAATCGGTAAGCTTGAGATGTGTGGCACAGTAGTGGGGGTGCTATTTAGCTGCTACCTGGGTTATACACCTCACTTGCAGGTACGTATACTAACGTCCAAAGGACATAAATCGACCTGGAGAGGGGTCTGTTTTTCGGAAAGCCCCTTCCAAGTCCATAAACGAGAGTGAATGCCGCGTCAATTATTTGATATGACTATGAAGATTTGGCACTGCCGAGAGGAGAGGTTAATCAGATTTCATCATAAAAGCAAAAGCTGTGTCCACATAGGTCTATTTTCATAAGGTCTTAGCAACTTAGCAACTGCACCTCGTACACAATTTGCCTCATCCACCAATCTCCCAAAATACAGGCATCCGTACCTGAATCTACGTATGTCTCATTCCTACAGCAGACACGATCGAATGCCCTATAAGTTTCTATAATTCCCAGAAGAACTTATACGACCTAAAAGACTCTTAGCCGTAAACTTGAACGACCCAACATCCTTAAGGGTTACAACACTATGATGTAATCTAAATGCACGTGGCCACGTGTGTACGTTGACCGCTCTAGGTAGTAGCCAATGGACCACTGTTTTTCCTTTCTCGCTAGCCATATAGCAGCAAGGAAGTGAGTGTAAAAACGGATTTTGGTAAGGAATAAGGGAATATTATTGTGCTGAATTATTTTTTTTTTCACGTAAGATCCGAAAATAGGTCGAATTTTTGAAATTTACCTGGGGAAAAAAGGAACATTCGCTGTAGCTCGAATTCCTTACTGGTGTCAATGAATAATTCGTTACCAGACAAAAATAAGCTGCTTTGTCTGAGTGAACATTATAGTTGCACTTGCACCCCCAACTACGTAAATCTGAACTAGGTATATTCTTCTAAGTAAGTAGGTACCTAGTACCTTTTAAAATACGATTGACAGTCACATGCCACATAACGAAAAATTGAATAATGAGACTGAGAGTAATGAGCACTGTGCGATCATGACGGGAAAAAAACATTGTTTCAAGTTATGATATGAGAAAGAGCAGAAGGAGCTTGCGAGACAGCGTGCCAAGCCTTAATTAAAACGGTCTGATAGAGCAAGGTGAACAGGTTGTAATCCTTCCTGAGATGGGGCTCGTGGTGAGAGTCTAACATGGTGCAAACTATGCCTTTTTACAATACGCTGCAACTCTTTCATCATCAGCTCCACTCAGCTAATAATAAATGCATTTTGGTGGTAGTCGCCCGGCACATCGCTGCATTTATGTTAATTATTTTTAACAAATCGTGTCCCTAGGTATAGTCCTTTATTTGGCTTTTTTTTCCGACTATATTGTATGGCACCAGCTAGAAAGTTCAACTCACCCGTGTACCTATTAAGTTTCCAGACATGTGGGAAATAAAAAAAAAGTACCTAGGTATTACGCCCATCTTTACCTTTTTTCAAATTCCAGTAATGGAAAATAATAGCAAGTAGGTCCTATTATTAGCATCGTGAGTACAGGCGTATACCTAGGTATAGCAGTCATGCCCCTATAGATACTGTCAAGATAATACTGTTATGGGCAAAAAACTAAGGTATCTCGTACCTACACGCGCCGAATTGATACGCCTCAACTGCTTTCTATTCCACCAGCTTCATTTTCCGCTACTCTGTTCTAGCTAAAACATACTCACCAAAACAAATTTGGCAATCGACTTCAGAACTAGGATCCTTATAGAAACGCTAAGCGCTATATGCTTCCTATAACTCTTCCTTGAACCCTCTGACGTTTGTCCGAAGTGTAGGTACAGGTACTTAGGTCCTTAAATAGGTTTCTATCATAATGCGAAGGCAAATGCAAGCGCAAAAGTTGAATTATATAAGAGGTGTCAAATTAAAGAAGATCAGAAAAAACAGTATGCCTATAATTATTATGACAGGGAAAAATTGAAGTCCTGACTATAATGGCCAGTCAGAACTAAATTATCAGGTATGCCTACCAGAGCCGTGAATATATATAACCAAGAACATACTTTTTGCACCCTAAAATTTTAACGCACAATCACGACTATTAAACGTTTAAAGCGACAATTTATTTCAGTTTTTAAGTACAACGAACGGCTGATTGCCCAATGAACATTACACTTATACGTACATGGCTAGGAGGTCGAAGGCGAAGGCTCAAGGTCTCCTCGCTCTTCGCCATTTTTAAACGCGAAGGTACGACAGATAGGTTTACTCTTTTTACTGGTTTCCATACTGACCCCCTCTTCGATGAGCAGGTATAGGAATGTACCTATTACTATCCTAGGTATAGCTTTCCTGAGTAGGTCGCACCCGCTCTGTAAGGAGGGAAGAAAATAGTCATAGCATTTTACTTAGCAAATATCAGCAATGTTTTACGAGTAGGGTACTTCTGGTTTTAACAACAAAACCTCTGCATGTGTACTGGAGCCGGTTAACGTACAGTCCAACCTTGATCCCTGCGAACAGGTCGCACTAATGTTCCTTACGTCATTCGCAGATCCTGACTATCATGGGAATACTGTTTTCTATGCTAGAACGTCTGAGACAACACATAATGAGAACTAGGGCGAATGTCACAGCATAGTACCACTTCGATGGAATAGAAAGATTTCCTACGCGAAAGTGTAATCTAATAGGTTCTATGTATGTATACTTCTTTTGCACTAAACTCAGAGACATAAGGTACAGTCGAAGTAAGTAAGTAAGTAATTAATAGATTTTTACAGTGCTTTCACCCGCTCTGGGTATTTTTTACCATGCAATTCATAAATAATGGAGAAAAACTGAAAGGCATTATCAACACTTAATAACGAAAAAAGTCCTCCAATTTTGAAATCAATAGCTATCACGAAACGATAAAATAGTATAGTTTATTCATCGGGTGAATGAACATACATACGCCAGGATTAAGCAATCTCCATTTCACAGGTTTCCCTCTTTCTCGAGAACCTGTTCTTAATGCAGGCTATCCTTGACCGCGTGCTCCAGACATCCAGGTCCAGTACCCACATGGACAGACCATAACAACGTGTCTCGTGCAGCCTACCGATCCAAACTAACTTTTCAAAGACTTACATTATGGCGTACATACATATAAACCTGCCCTTGAGTGCATGTTACAAAACAGGCAGAATGCCAAGCAGATGAACTACCTATACAAAGTTGCAGTGGGTATTACAGTACAACTTTTTTTTTTTTTTTCATATTAATTCCGTTTTATACCTCTGTCAAGTTTACACTAAGCGCCTCTAGGTACTTCACTATTTTGAAAACGTCCTGAACGCTGAACTGAAAATTCAAAAAGTAGGTACAATACTTGTTCTTTGTTCTGTGACATTAAACCAAGCTTATAGTTAGCAGAGGGTTGGGGGGGACAAATCCAGCAACTAGACCGTTTTCAAGAACTATCCATTGTGCTCAGCTGGCAGCTCTACCAAATACCAGCTCCCCAGCCATCGAGTAAACGATGGGGACCTACAGTTTTAGGTGGGTTCCGAACCACCACAGCTCGATATACATTTCACTTGACATGCTGAATATATCAGAGGTGAATGCCGAGCAGAAAAACTTTTTGGTAGGATTGAGATCGAACCGGTGTGACCCGGTTCTCTCTGCTCCTCAAAAGTCGACCATTTAGTCCACTCGGCTATCGAGGCCGACATTAAACCAAAATACTTGAGAACTTTACTGACTTGCAACTTGGAGCCACACGTTGGGCGCCACTTTAGGTTATTGCAGTAACTGAATGAGGCAAAAATATAGGAAGATATGATTCGTTGGCGTTGCCACTCTAGCTTCTAGGTAAATAACTGCTTAATCCGGGATAAACCTGGATAAACTCACTAACTTCCCCCTAAAAAAAAAACGGTTTCTATAGGATGAGAAAATGAAAAAAACGGTTAAAGCACGGATAATAGCAAACAGAATTAATGCAAAAAACACAGCGAATATGAAAAATCATACCTACAATAGCAAGATATTATGATCAGGTACCTACTCTATGTACATTGTACATTGTCAGGGAAGGTCAGCATGAAATCATAAATCGTACCTGCACGTGTATAGGCAACACACAGCTTAAATACGACCGAGGAGTGGCTGCAGTCGTAGATCTTATGTAGCCTTGATGTACCTGCATACCTATAGGCGCATTCTTTAGTCTCCCAATATTTTGTGGGTTGGGCAGACCGTATACACCAATAAGTACAGCCACGCCAATTTCTCATGAACCCTTTATGGTTTTGCATAAGAAATATTTCGAAATGTGGGACCATAAACGAGACTAAATCTTACGTTGTTGTATGTTAGGTACGTGCCTGATAACAGCTAATTAGGTACATACAAGCACCCAAAGGGCTGATTCGAACTTTTCTACCGAGGGGTTAACCACTCGTTGGGAATCATTGGAAATCTTTATGATATCTCAGGGAATCTTGGAATTTTTGGAGTGATTACCCCTTCGGGGTTCATCTTTCTATGAATATCGTTGGGAATCTTTGGAAATTTTTATGGAATCTCAGTGGAATCTCTGGAGTTGTTACCTCCCCGTTTTCTACCTATAGGTCGTCTAATTAACTCAAAGTATGGATACCACTGCCCCCACTCCGTAAATTTAACTACATAATATCTTCCTGTTTTGGATGTAAAATGCCTCTCTGTGCTAACAAAAAAAAAAAAAAAAAAAAAAAAAGGCTGTCTTCCCTTATTACCACATTGAGTTCGTATAATTTGACATAGGTAGTGAATGCCATCAAAGGTTTAAAAGACAAGCATACCAATCTGATACAGTGATTGTGGGGTAACTCAGCAAGATTACCTTGACTCACTATTCACCAACTTTTACTCTGCTCGCCACAATACTCGCAGGTACATCACACGAATCATACGATATGGACCGCCAGCTTCCAATCAATGGATCATTGATGCAATATAACACAACAATAATTACAGTTTAACGTGGAGTACCGTATGAGAAAAACATCCGAGGTCCTGGAGTCACCACAGGTATAAGGATGTCAAAATTCAAAAGCACGAAGCAGAAATGCCGAAAAAGGGGTCAGCTGGAAGCTGGAAGGTTCTAGGACCATGAAGGTATACAACAATAATAAGTGAAAGGAAACAATTCTTTGGTCAAGGTATTTTCTGGCAATTTTCAAATGGAAAATTGGGAGAATCCCACGTAAAGGACCGAGGGGGTAACCACTCCAGAGATTCCTTGAGATTCCCTGAGATTCCAAAAAGATTTCCAAAGTTTCCCAACGATATTCATATAGAAAGATGAACCCCGAAGGGGTAACCACTCCAAAAAATTCCATGATTCCCTGAGATTTCATAAAGATTTCCAATGGTTCCCAACGAGATTCCCGACGAGTGGTTAACCCCTCGTAAAGGACAGAGCCGAGTGACAAGATTATAGCAGATGCAATTTGGCAGCCATAGAACAGTGAAAGAAATCCCGAACTCATCCGCCTTGCTACATGATTCACGACCGTGATTTAATGTTAGATGTCAGAGAAAACTGCTCATATTCAGTCATCTATAAGAAGGCGAGAAGGCGCAGATATTCAGTGTTCAATGGGCGGTAAAAATAAATAAATAAGGCTCGAGAGCTGAAACCGGGAGATAGGACACCAAAAGTATACAACCCAAAACTTCAAAAATTAAAAACCAAAAACAGGAATTGAAATCACAAAGCCTATAACTTTAAAAGTTCTGCAAGTGAGCCAGATATTCCTTTTACTGAGGGTGGACAGGCTCCCTTCGCGACTTTAGTTTGATATACGACACACCGCCCTAGCTGGAGGCACAATCGAAAAGATTCCGCAATACCTCAATCTTATCAGCTCCACGGCCACCAGTCAGGCTATAGGGAAGTAACTGGTCTTGCACTACTCATTTTTTTTTTACCAGCCAGCCTTGTTAATCTTAAGTCTACAGTTTCTGTGGTGTAAGAGATAATCCTAATGACATTTTGTAAACACTGGTCAGACAGAAAGGTATACGCAAGGAGCACGGTGGAAGAGTGCACGGTGTCTCTGATTTCCTCGTTTTCTTCGAACCTCTACCTTCTTTATAAATGGAAAAATAAACATACCTGATGCAACTGCCACAACAGAGCAGTTCCTTGACTCCTTATGATATGCAAGACTTCTCTTGATGGTCATAAAGAAACGTCAGGATTTTGAAGACATGATTCTGGAAAAAAAAAAAAATACTGATAGCAGATTCCACAGCGGTTTGAATTATTTACCTATTTCCAAGTAAACTGTTGGATTTTTTCCTTCTGAAAAAAAAAGCTCTTACTTCTTATCTTATACGTTTATCAGATTTTATTAGAAAATATCAAATGATTTTTCAATAAACAGCTGTCAAGAAATTCCAGCATATTATTCTGTGAGTTTTTGGCGTTAAGGCTGTAGAATAAACAGTGAAACAAAGGTATACGTTTAGGTATAAATGACACATTTCTGTCTTAAAGAAGTTTTAGTACTTATATTTCGGAACAAAATAAATAAATATCCAACAGTGTCCTCAATCAGAAACCTACCATTTAGAAACAGAAACAAACAGCCCAGTATACCGATCTATCTATTGTATAGTAGCGAGAGTACTCTTGCCGCTCTTTAGACCAAACTCAAACATGCTTTGGCCATGCAGGATGATCTCTTAGGTGGAAGACCACCGTAGTAAAACACTTTTTATTGGTTTCGGTAAATACTTTCTGCTTGAGTACTGGAAAACCAGTTACTTGTGGTTCCACACACAAAAGAAACCGCCTTAAAGAGATATTGATCTCAGAACAAGATATGGTGTGAAAAAAGCTCTGAAAAGTCGCCACAAAAAGTTTTAAAAAATTCGCATGAATTTTTCTGTTCCAAAAGGATTTCCTTCCAATAAAAAAATAGGTACCTGCTAGCTACTGCAGAGTATACCTACCTTCCATTCATTTCTCTGATGTGTCCACATGCATCCATCCTGAGTACCACAAAGCTCAATAATCAAAATTCAATTTTCCACTCGGTCATATCGTATTATTAAACAAATCAAACATTGGCCTACAAACCTTGACTGTTCGGCAAATAGTCCAGTATATCCATTCACAACAAGGCACGCACTGTTATCTAATGCGCGAGACCGAGAAAAGAATTCGAACTTCACCGTGAAAGGGACTGCACCAAAGTTATATAACAATGAAAACAACGACCAGGTTCGCTGTAATATTTATAAACTTCGTCTCCCTTGCACACCGCTGTTTCACCTGTGATTCCCTGGAGGGGGACGTTTTTCGTCGGCATGAGTGCTTCGGTCCTCAGGTAGGGGAAACCGGTGCAGGAGCATGCAGCAATTAAACTATACCTCACCGGCTTGCGTGGTCAAGTTCAGGTCACCCATAGGTACCCTACTACCTACCTCTGTCATCACAAAATACGCAGTTTAGGTAGGTAGTAACAACACCACTTAGCCCATTTAAGTATAAGGGGAGGGGGAGGGGGGATTTAGGGGTTAAAACCCACTGAAAAACAGATCTCTAAAATGTTCTTCCCTCCCTCGAGAACTTATTTTACTTTTTCATTTTTCCAGGAGTGATTTTCCCTTCCCACCTACCTGTGATATTAGCAAAACCAAATCCTTACCATTCTTCTCTTGGCTGACCCCCCTCAATTTATAGACAAAAGGAATTTTCGAGGGGTTAACCACTCGTTGAGAATCTCGTTGGGAATCATTGGAATCATGGGTTCAATCCATATGAAATCTCAGGGAATCTTGGAATTTTTTGGACTGGTTACCCCTTTGGGGTTCATCTTTCTATGAATATCGGTGGGAATATTTGGAAATCCTAATGGAATCTCAGTGGAATCTCAAGGAATCTCTGGAGTGGTTACCCCCACGGGAATTTTTTAGAGCAATGCCTATCTAATTTTTCCTCTAGCACACTTGGACTTGGCCACAAGAGTCTTCTTTAATTTTTCTCAATGAAGTCATTCACGCCACTGCAATAGTGAGACTTAGGGGATCATTCCAACCCGATCTCCCCCCTTCCCCCCTCCTCAGAAAACATCTAGGTCTCATGGTGGAAAATTTCCAATCTAAGTCTCAATGACACACTGTATTTTACCCATTTTTTCCGATGCTGCACTGAGCCTGGAGTGTCTCATATCTTTCAAATTACTGTACGTAGGCTGTATACAATAGGCAGCAGTAGCAAAAAAGGAAAAAAGGAAAACCTGAGTGTATTGTATGTACCTACGTAGGTATACATGGGAACTTGGTAAATCCGTACATGCACCGCAGAATAATTGACTGTGAAAAAGCATGATAAGGTGATAACTGTGTTTTGCCATTGTCCCCATGAGCATTTCTCGTAACACACCTCACACAAACAAAAGACAAAACTACTTAAGGGGTGAAATGATTACTGGTATTTTTTATTACAAGTAAGAAAACGCAAGGACACTCTTTTTCAGATTCGCGATTCACCTCGCTGATAGTTCAGAATTTCCATTTTTCAGGCCAAAATGACAGCTCCTATAATAATCTGAACCCACGCATCCCACAAAGCCCTTGGAACCAATTTGGAACCATATTGAAAAACAGGACAACGATAGCCAAAATAAATGCTCCAACGATACCACACTTTTCATCAGTCGGAATGGGTAGGAGATTGCATAGGTAATTTCCTGGAAATGTATAGCAGGAAAATTACTGTCATGTACAAAACTATACCCTTAGTTTTGCCTTTAGTCACTTTTAAGCTGAAATTGTCATAAATGTAACCAGAGAAAATTTTCCAGTACCCCCCGATGTTTTGCTTTCGCGAAAACGGTGGAAAAACAAAACAAATGTAAGCATGCATATTGACTGGGTGGGAGAAAGTCAATCAGAACCCTTTCATTGAATAATTACAGCAAATTATGGCCGAAAAATGAAATTAAATTAATTTTGTATTTTTTAATGGTGCCTGTTGCATGAAGTCACAAGGGTATAGGTATACAACACAATCAAGTCAAGCAACTTATTCCTTGTATAGCCAGGTAGGTACATGGGTATATAGGACTGTTGGGAATATGGTCGAATCCTAAATTCAAAAATAAAATACGCAGCTACCAGTACTATTTCTTACTTCTCCAGAGTATTGCTGGAAGATTACTATGGGTAAAGGCAGTGTTAATCACGGTAGTAAAAAGTTTTATTATCTCTGCGTGGCTTTACCAAAGGTTAGTTATTGTAGTGAGATCTTCTTCCTGATTTACCCATGCCATTATAGGTAACAATGCTTTGGCAATTTCCTACTGCGTTTCTAACGTGCAACTGGTCGGTTCTAAGTTCTATAAGACGTTTGCAGAGTTACGGTACGTATATCCTCTCTGATTACCTTCGTACACAGGGTTTGCTTAGCGAAAGGTTAGGAATAGGATGACAATCGGTTTATTCTGTAAACTTGCGCCCCCATGATTGTGCATGAAACCTGCAAATGAATTTCCTTCTGCTTTATCGATACGCAGAGACTGTATACCTATACAATTTTCCATCGCGTCAGGGGTTACCGAGGGGTTAACCACTCGTTGGGAATCATTGGAAATCTTTATGGAATCTCAGGGAATCTTGGAATTTTTTTTGGAGTGGTTACACCTTCGGGGTTCATCTTTCCATGAATATCGTTGGGAATCTTTGGAAATCCTTATGGAATCTCAGTGGAATCTCAAGGAATCTCTGGAGTGGTTACCCCTTCGGGGGTCTTTGAGAATGAGTTGGCAGAAATTAGCGCAAATTGGAAAAAATGTCTTTTTACTATTTTGGCATGCACATTATTCAAAAACACAATTTTAACAGTGCATGTAAATCAAATTGACACCTAACTCTACTCTGGTTTAGGTCCATTTTTGATGTTGTGACGTCTGGCAACAAATAGTGGGGACGTGAGTATAAAAAATAGGCCGATTTATTCTGTCTCTGAAAGTTGGAAAACCCTAATCACGCTTCCGTCGTATTGTATGATGAGTAGATAGTCGTTAAAAGAGGACTTCGGCCTCAAATCCCCAGGTTTTTGCTGAACGCGTCAAAAGAAGGTGCATTTGTCAGCATGACGTGCAAGTCCGGGCCCAATGGGGGCACAGCCCTCTACTGGGCCTCCCCGAGTTCTAGGTGCAAGGACACCTATAGCTTGATTATGCTACAGTCCCTTAAACCCCCAACACCTTTAACTAGAGATGATCGCGCATGATCCGGGCCAATAATTATAGTAGCCTGAGAAGGTAACTGCGTATAAGTCGGTGTTGAATAAAAAAATAATTGCAGAAGCCCAGCTTAGAATGACGTACGATGAGTTGATTTTGCTGTATAGTTGCAGGAAAGCGGCGCTTAATCCAGCGACTCCATAATAAAATATAATGTACTCTTAAAAGTGTTTCGAACTGAATTACGAAGTGAAAATAGTTATCAAAGGCTTTAGAAGTGAATGGAAGTTCCCTTTCTGCCTTTCTCAAACCAACCCGCGCCGAGATACGAGCACCAGCCTATAGGGTGGATCTCGCGGGGACTTCTACCAACCTATTAATCGATTAAGTAAAAATAATAATAAAAAAAAACAAATAACCTCAAATTTTGAAATTCAAACCATGACACCATAGGAGCTAACCTCGAGCTCTGAGGCTTCAGGACTGCCCTATCCTGAAGCTTTCAACAGAGGAAAGGAACTAAACAGAACCCGCACCTATATACGACGTGTACTTCAACTCTTCGGGCCCTGATCTCTGTGGCTTCATGACTCCCCTATATCCTGAAGCTACACCCGTGGGAGCTACAGAACCTTAACGTTTTGGGGATGTAAAAGAGAACATTGCACAAGAGTCCAAAGTATCCATTCGTACGAAGAGAAAAACAACCTGAATGTAACGCCCTTGAGCTGCATATCACTGCTAATCAATGGTTTCCATCAAACCGTAAAACAATTTGCTTCTCAAGGATTTGTCCAGCTAAAGAACACACATGGGAGCAGTGGCGTAGTGTGCACACAAGGAGATGGAAGTGAAGGACGCTGGGTTGCATCAGCCGACACACTTACGCCGGTGACCGCCTCTGCTTGTGAAATGGATCCTCATCGGCCGGCGGTCCAGCCAATCTGGTTTGCGCATTACCCAAGAACAACGGAGCTGACCCTTCCTGCTCCGCATACCAAACCGACGCACCACCTCGAGGGGTCCAGGAGGGGCGTGCAAAGGTGACACTATAGTAACACAAGGGTGAAGGACGTCTTCCAGCAGGTTTCGAGTAGGTACCTGCTTCAAGGGGTCATCACATTCATAAGCACTGGGTAGAACAGAAGGTGTTACCAGTAAGAAGACGACTTGACCTTTCGATGGGTCTATAGGAGGACTCCATCATAGTAGGTATACACCCGGGTAAAGCCGAACGTCTGACTTCAACTAACAGCTCAGCAGGGGTTCCAGTAAGTAACGCCTAAGTCGACAAATTCACGGATAGTAGAGACGAGACATCCACTGGTATAAGAAAGACAAAAATGGGGACACTCACAAAGGTATGTTATTCTTCAAGACCTCTGAAGGACAAGCAGCATAATAACAAATGTTACAGGACAAAGTTGAATTTTGTCTTTGATAATGAGAATAGAACGGCAAAAGAGTAAAGGCTCCATATACTGGTAACTTTCCAACCCGGTGGCGTGTGCTTTAGTGCTAGTGAGGCTTCAGTTTCTCAGCATTTCTTAATTATATCCAGAAAAAACAGAATTATCTTGCTCACGCTATATCTATTGGTCGACTAGGTCTTAAAGTAAGTAGTAATAAAATTATTTTACTGATAAGGCGCGGTAAACTAAGATGTACCTGCAGCTTTACTGCGGATCTTTTTATCACTCGTGATAACCGCGAATCCTATACTTGCGATGCTATTACTTCGTGATCACGCGTATCCATAATAGAGCTCCTGAACTAGTCATCTTAAATTTATCTCTCAGAGCGGTCTGTACCTGACCGAAGCTTTAAACTATACATTAAAAATATGTTATAAATAGGCTCAAACCGCCCCAAAATATGAAACGTTAAAGCTACTATAATTACTACAAAATTGCCAGCTCCAGTTCAGGCACTCAACGAAACCTATAACGTGCTTCCAACGCCTGCGCTTTACTGGTTATGAAATATACCCAGCACAGTTATATTATACGTAAATGGCATATTCTATAAACTGAAGGAGAAATTCAACTACGAACTAACGAACTACCGTGGAATGAAATATCCAAAAAATCATCCATACGAGTAATACAGAAATTTACATGAAATATTGTTGTACAGGTAGTCGTTTTGTTGAGGTTATTACAATAATGTCACTATTATATTTAAATGTATTTAAGTAGGTATTTAAGATATTGTAAATTATTGTACTTACTTGCCAACACCAAACTTATAACTTTCAGCACTTGATCACAGGTACAAATTAGTTATGGGCCAAGTATTGTGGGAAAATCTGTTTGAGGTTTTGGATTTCCCACGAAAAAAGGGAATTTTGAAAAAAAATCTGAGTGTCTGTGGCCTTATATGATGGACCAATAATCAAGCCAAAATCGCTATAAGGGGGGGGGGGGGGGGGGTTCCTCTAGTATAGTTCCTCGTATACCGAAATAAGGCGTGTCCAAAGAGCTTGGTATTTGATGTGGTGGGGCGAGGTTCCAAGTTACGAGGCTCGAGATGGGCGACAATAATGCCTTCATCTGAGGACTACGGAGAGAATAAGAGGGTGTCCAGCAAGGCGAACCAGAGAGACCCTGAAGAATGGTCTGTGAAGTCCTGCTGAAGATAGAACATCCTGCTGTGTGTCACAGTAGAAAAAGAAGCGGTGATATTTGCATAGAAAAGAGTGTCATGTCAAGTGTATCACGTCGCAAGTACCACGTCAGATGTATCACGTCGGAAGTACCACGTCAGACGTATCACGTCGGAAGTACCACGTCAGATGTATCACGTCGGAAGTACCACGTCAGATGTATCACATCGGAAGTACCACGTCAGATGTATCACGTCGGGTAGTCACCAGTTGCAACGGCTGAGAATATCAGGAAGATTATTGACAGATTAAACAGATACAATATTTACACACGTATATGAGCACTACATCACAGCGAGAACATGAATGTCTGCATGGGTTTGCTTACGTTTTCTGGTTTCACTGTTGAGAACTATCGCGGTAAAACTAATTGTTAAACTGAACTGACTGTTGAAACCTACTGGAGAGAAGTCCGTGAGGTTTGAATTTACACCAGCGCGGGAACAATCTTGTATTTTCTTTTTCAGTGCCTCCATTTCTAAATCACTTGCCTGCGCAAGTTTCGTTAATCGAACAAATCAGGCCATTCAGTGACGAAAATAAAACAGTTATCATTGATAGCTACATGTATAAGGTGAAAATTTTCCAATAACATACCAGACTTGTTGACCTAGAGCTCAATGGCCACTTCTGGTCCACCCAAGCACCCACAGATCAAACAGTCCGAAGACATCTCAAGACCTTGCGTATTTCCCGTCGACCTTACCGGAGCCTCTCCATCTCCAGCCTACTTTCGACCAAGAATGATCGCAGTGTCACCATCTTACAAGCCAGTTGCGCACACTCATCGTATTGGTCTCAAAGTTATTGAAAGGGTACTCGGGGTAGGGTTTAGGCGTAGATACCTAGTGCGAGTGAACCGACCTATCCCACCTCCTAGCTTCAGTGCCTGGGACGCCTCCCTCATCGGAGGTTGCAGCCGTGGAACAAACCAAGTCTTTCTCCTTTATCGTTTCAATTTTCTCTCACTATTCCGTGTTCCCTGTATGGCAACTCTTCGCGCCACACCTAGCTTGGATTTTTGTACTCTCCTGGTAAGTTGCGAGATAATTTTGAGCCACCCTTAAGGGCCACCATAAATTCGCTATTTTTTACGTTCCGATTTCAAAATTTGTGAGAAAACTATTGGATATTTAAATATTCTGAAATATAATATGTCTTTGTAACGTCATTTATTACTCATTACTCATGAGAGTCATGAGGCTATAGGCTATGTTGTGATTTTACGATCGAGTGATTTTTGTCACAAAAAAAAAATCCAAAAATTAACCGATTGTGAAATCACAACATAGCCTCATGAGTAATGATGTTAAAAAGACATATTATATTTCAGAATATTTAAATATCCAATAGTTTTCTCACGAAGTTTGAAATCGGATCGTAAAAAAATAGCGAATGTATGGTGGTCCTTAATAGTCCGCAGGCCAAGAACCTGACCCGGTCCTAATAGGTAACTTCATTTGAAGGTTGCTTTTGTACAGTGAACATTTTAAAATTATAATCGTTTACTATTTTGCATTTTAAGAAAATGTAAAATTACCGTTGACAATGACAATAATTAATTTGACAGGTAATTAAAATGCAGAAGCCCGTGACGCAGAAGTGACGATAACTCTAATGTTACACTCAGACGAGGGGTAACCACTCCGGAGATTCCTTGAGATTCCATAAAGATTTCCAATGATTCCCAACGAAATTCCCAACGAGTGGTTAACCCCTCGCACTCAGAGGTAACTCAAGACTAATTAAACAAAACTGAACGGCATGAACTAGGTGAAAGTTCGATTTCCAAAAAAAGCAACACCACCGAATCGGTGGTGAAATTTTATTATCAGTATATAAGAAACCATTCTTTAAATAAGGTCGCGCGGGGAGTTAACATTTTTCGGAGCCCCATGGCTTTTGGGAACAGCGTATGGAAAATGCTAAAATGGGGTTTTGAAATTTTCCTCCGTCACAGGAATCAGGGGCAGGTTTGACAGAAAAGAGTTCTGAAAGTATTAAGGCAAACTAAAATAAAAAACAATACTTTCTCCCCCTATTGGCTAGTGAGTAAAAAAGTAAGTAAAAAGAGCGGATTCCACTTCTTAGGCTTCGTCTCATCATATACTCGGAAATTTAACTTGGTAAACATGGAAGAAAATCTCCAGTTTTCTCTTAACTGGGCATGGTGGGACGCACCCTTAGCGACTTATGTTTTACAGTAAGGGAGTAATAATTAATAGTCAAAATTCCCCCAACTTCTCCCCTTTTGTCCGATTTTCCGAGAACACAATAAATAACCAGATCTAAATTTTATCCTTCAATTTAGGTATCAATCCTAAACCAGTGTTCTGCAAAAATACAGTGTTTACAAAAGAAACTCGTTACACGGTACAACAGTCATTTTTTCAAAATCTACTAAAAACATTTTACCGAAAATTGAAGCGACAGCTCGACCCAAATAGGTTGTAGACAGCGCTGACTCATTCCACATTGGCTCATTGGTTGCTTGCCTACTGTTCAATTATTTCGACGTGTCACTGACAAACGATTTATTTGTTGAGTCAAGAAAAGGCCCAGCCTATGACTTTCCCTTTCAAGAATATTGAATCAAAGAGTGAATGGTGATGATGAAGAATGACTTGTATTTTTTAGATGTTTGAGAAAGAAGACAGAGAGAACTTCCGGCAGGGTATTTACTTATAAATCCTTGCCAAAACAGTAGTCGCCAGTCGGGCGATATCAACTGGCTTCTGCTAAAGGACTACTGAACCATGTCAGCACTGGGGGCAGTTATCCAAGAACTAATCCAAAACGATATCTTGACCCACTAAAAAGCCAGATGATATAAACGCTATGCCTGACTGCATAGGAACAGTGCAAAAATTTATTCGGACAGAAAAGCTGAAGATCAAATTCAGTTTCAGGTCTAGAAAGTGACGTCCTTTGACGTTTTTTAATGCCCATTTTCTCAGGAAATTGTTTGAAATTTATTTGTCCTGAGATATGAATGTGTTTTTACTATCAGAAACTACAAGTTAACTACAAGTGGTGGTTTTACGATCGAGTAATTTTGACAAAGTTGTTAAATTAAATGGTGACGCCTCCAACTATTGGAATAAGAAGGGGTAGGAGAAGCGAATTTTAAAGTCCTCATCAAATAGAAAGCCCCCAAAGACCGACTGTCAAAAGCAGAGTTATGTAACGAGGCTCAAGTGGGAGTACCCGAGTACTTGCTGCTATATCTGAGCCTTAGCCGTCCAATCGCACTTCCGGAGTTCCGGGGGCCCTTCAAGCGCTCCGGACAAAGCCTCGAGACTCATCGACCATGAGTCGCTGAAAGTGCTCACGATGGCTCCACGAAAGAAATGCATCTATTGATGAAAGCGTTCGCTGGTCAACCTCGGGCAGGTAGAGGAAATCACACATGAAAGAAAGGACCGGGGGAAATTAGAAGAAGGAGAGGGTTATAAAAGTTGTAAGTTTCAAAGACAACACGATTGAGAAATGGATGGAAGAATGACACGAAGCAAGAGTTTGTTCTGCGAAGTATTTATTGGGATTTATCTCAACGCGCTAATGCCAAATCCGAGGGGTTAACCACTCGTTAGGAATCTCGTTGGGAATCATTGGAAATCTTTATGAAATCTCAGGGAATCTTGGAATTTTTTTGGAGTAGCTACCCCTTCGGGGTTCATCTTTCTATGAACATCGTTGGGTATCTTTGGAAATCTTTATGGATTCTCAGTGGAATCTCAAGGAATCTCTGGAGTGGTTACCCCCTCGGCCAAATCCAACCCGTGATTTCCACATAGTCTTCCAACCAACAGAAGCAATTGACTCAATAAGGAGTCCTGTTTCCAATAACGTGCTATTGCTTCTGTGGATCGTGACATCGTGGAGGATGGTTAGCCACCTAACGCAGTGGGCGGTATCACCAAAGACAACCGTCATCTCGAGGAAATCACGCAAAATGGACGTGCGGCGTGAGGTCGGTGCCGCGTGCACTACCACAGATGTCCGTCCATCAGATGCGAATCCGTGAAATGCTTCGCCCCAATGATGGAACTCCTCGCCAGCCTTGCATCAATCATCTCTTAATCATGTGACCACATTTTGTCTCGACCAATTTAGAAGGGAGGCGAACGGTTACCAACAGCCCTAAACACTGTCGTCGGTACCAAACATAGGAACGCATCCAGGAAAAAAGGACCAACTTATTTCAGTGATGAGGCAGAAAAACTTCACGGCCCAATGATACGTTAGAGTCACGTTATTTTGTGTCACGCACAAGGGATCATGTCGTAGGCACTAATCACCTTTAAAATCTGCAATGAAATGGCTATAAAATAAAAATAAAAAAATCTTCTAGGACCTTGGCCCTTAGCTCCACAGATTACTTCACCCCAAAACGGCTATACTATCTCTCACTCCCTACACAGATAGGTGCAATTAATTTTTTATCCAACTGAATCCAAAGTGACTTCCGTTTCCGAATAACCACCCCCAGGAACAAAGCTTGACACCCGTTGTGATGCAAAAGATAGAGCCACAGGTTGAGACTGCCCAAAAACGCATTAGTCATTGTTCCTTCATGTCATTCATATTCATACTTCGAAGTCACTCATTACAATTTAATACAAGTCAAAAGAAACGTACACATGTTTAATACATAGTTTCTCCCTTTTTAGGACGGACGGACTATTACATCAAGGAGCTAGCATAGTCTTGCGGCACACTCCTCCCTGGTCCCTACCTTCTTTCCAAGGGCCTTTGCCATCTTAAAATGATGTAATGCTTGCTTAACGATTAAGCCTTCTAATGTTCTGTTGTATACTCAAGAGGAGACTGTATAGAGAGGGGATTGTGGCAGACTGTATACACTGAGTTTGGAGAAAAGTTGCGAGACAAGCTGTCTAGACTCTAGAACGAAAGTATACACCCAATAGGGCTCCTGCATTTTTTAGTAAAAATTCACGCCTTCCTACAGTACGCCGGGCACCTGCAGTAGTGTAGGAAATGAGGGGTGGTACCTACAATGGGCTCCTGCTCTGTTCAGGGGAGCCTTAGGGTTCCCCCATCCCTCTGATAAAGAAAGAGACCCGCAACTGGTATTTGTTCTGAGTAGTTGCCTACAAAAATATCCAGATAACTCAATCAGATAAGAAATTCCTTCACTTAACACACCCTTCCAGGTATCACATAATTGTTGTCTACGTGACCGTGACAGGGACCAGAAAACAAGGACTATTTCAGTCAGTCCTCCAGCTATAGGCGAAGGAATGGACGATATATGTCGGACCCTATTCTTATCAACGTCAAGGGCACATGCCGAATATTGTACACGTGCTACCGATTCTTGTAAAAAGTGTAACGTTGCGAAGTAGAACAGCATTTTTTTTTTCAATCGAGCCTTAGAATTGGAAAGAATCATGACGAAACGAATCAATCTCCATTTCTGCGATCAGAAATCTGCAACTTATTGGAATGGTTGCAATTAAGGAAGTGATACCACTATCTGGGTAAATGAAAAATATAGGTACGGTTGAAGGTAGTGAAGGTTCCTTTCCATTTCAAAGGTTACCTCGCAGGGAAGTGAGATTGGTACTATCATGCTGACGCAGCAAAAAGAGTAACTGCCCTCCAAGCCATCACTCAACGTCATCCTAAACTGCATTTTATTGATTTTATTTCGAAGATATTTCAAAACTGACGGGCGGTTATTTACGTCTCTTCTTCAAAAACTAACCGAAAACATGTTACTTCTTCAAACGGAACGATGCCACTCACAGGCTACTGCTACAAGAAGGCTTTCTCAGAATCTATACCAGAATATTCGGATTGTGGAGAAGTGGTCTCAAGTGAGCGCTGTATCTCCACGTGGAGAAAGCGCTAGCGTTCAGGGCTCGGGCACTTCTGCCATTGGGTCGTGATTTGCGCAGGAAGGTCACCACGAACCCTTTGTCGTGCGATTTTCGGCCACTAGTTAAGTAACCTGAAGTGTCAGGGTGGCGCAAATTTTTCAACACAGTCGTTTGGACAATCGCTTTAAAATTTCGCGACCTATTATTTTTAGGAACTGAAAAAATCCAAACCCATTTCAAGAATGATTACAAATAAGTCAGCTGTAAATCTTGTCCTGTGAAAATTGCTTTTCCTAACGTGAATTATTTTGTTTCAGGGGCGGTAGCGCCACTTCCATGACGGACTGGACTCCATAATCAAGAATTTCAGAAACCCAAACAACACACAAGGCAAACGATTACCCGTCACCTCCGTCACACTCATCACCATGACTGACATCTACAACAACTCAGCAACGGACTACTACGATTACCTGTTCGTAAACTTGGCTGGTAAGTGAAATTTTTTTTCAATTTTTCTATTTTCTACGTAATGAATATTCCAAAATATCCTTATTTTTTATATACTGCTGATGATGAGGAGTAAAACTCCAAGGATGAAACTACGTAGAGGGTGGCGCCCAAGACATTAGCTATAGGTAATATGTGGTTCCATTTTCAGATCCAAGAACGAATGAGTGGTTCTTGATAAAATCGCCTGTGCCAGGACTGACCATAATCTTCGGGTACCTATACTTCGTACTGAGCTGGGGGCCTAAGTATATGGAAAACCGCAAACCCTTCGAGCTCAAAAACCTCCTCATTGTTTACAATTGCTTCCAAGTCTGCATTAGCTCATTTCTTGTGTATGAAGTAAGTTACTTAAAAGAGAAAAAGCCTTTTTTTAAAAAACTGATGGCGATGAAAACGTGCCTCTCGTACATAAAAAACGTAATAATAAAATACGGCGAGGAAATTTTAGCGTGCCGGAAGGAAGGAGTGGAGCCACATCTCGCGCGTTTCCTTTTCCGCACGTTAAACTTCCCAGACCGAAAGTCAATTAGTTTTTCACCTTCAGGGTACCTCTTTTCAACGGAAAATAAATTAAAAAATGTTCGATTATTCCCACGAATAAAAATAAAATAATTTAATATTTTCTCTTGCAGGCTCTTGATGGACTATGGCTGCGACCAGAGTTTTCCTTCAAATGCTACCCGGTAGACTTCACTGTAAACGACAACGCTATGCGAGAAGCCCGCGACGTGTACATATATTTCCTAGCGAAAATCACGGAACTTTTGGATACAGTGTTCTTTGTGCTACGGAAGAAGCAAAATCAGATCACCTTTCTTCACATGTACCATCACACTGTCATGCCTATGATTTCATGGGGCTGCACCAAGTACTACCCAGGAGGTCACGGTACATTTGTTGGTACGTCCATGTGTTCTCAATTTCTGGTTTAATGCGCTGATGATGGTGTTACAAACAATGAACGAATTGTTAATCTACGACGAAGTCTGTTTGGACGGTTGATGCATTCGAGTTACTTATTTTGTTGCAGGGATCGTCAACTCATTTGTGCATGTTATCATGTACACGTACTACATGCTTGCAGCATTCGGCCCGAAAATGCAACCATTCCTTTGGTGGAAACGATACATCACAGTGCTTCAAATGGTAAAAAATCCATATATTCTGAGCAAAAAAAAAAACAATTTTTATGAAAATGTGACGATTGAGAACAATTTTAGGTGCCTATACACCAGAGAGAAGCAGTGTTCAGCAAACAGACTTTAATAATAGTCCACAGGTTGCAAACAGTTAACTGGTGACACTTGGACCAAGGTACCTCCAAGGTACAAGTACAAGGTATATTTGCTTTGGAACTGCAGAAAATATTTTGAAAGAAAGAGGATACAGTGTTTTCCCACCATCAAATAATACTGTTCTTGACTTATATCACGGGAAAGAAAGCTCGCAGATTTCCGAGGGGATAACCACTCCAGAGATTCCTTGAGATTCCCTGAGATTCCATGCATGAAGATTTCCTAAGATTCCCAACGATATTCATAGAAAGATGAACCCCGAAGTGGTAACCACTCCAAAAAATTCCAAGATTCCCTGAGATTTCATAAGGATTTCCAATGATTTCCAACGAGATTCCCAACGAGTGGTCAACCCCTCGCAGATTTCCAATGACAGGGAATTTTACTGCATTTTAATAATTGTTCTCGTTTGGATCAATTTCACAGGTTCAGTTCCTCCTCGTGTTCCTTCATAGCGCGCAACTTCTTTGGGTACCATGTGACTACCCGAAAGTGTCCCTCTACTTCACTCTCCCAAATGCGATTTTTTTCATATACCTCTTCAATGACTTCTACGTCAAGGCATACGAGCGAAATGCGAAAGCCAAACTAGAAGCCGAAGAAGCCGCACGAAAACTAAAAGACAACAACAATGCAGTCAAGCATGAGACTGCAAAAGAAAACGGAGTCGATATAGTGTTAAGGCATAGGACTAATGGTGTGGCAAAGGCAGCACTGAACGAAGAAACTGATCACAGAATAAAAGAGTCAGAGGAAGGTTCGAAAGAAGATAGCAGAAGCTTGCTTAGGATAAGGAGTTCCTTACGTGAACTAGAGCAGACGCCGCAAAATAAGTAGCATGGAGAATGAAACAATACTCCAGATTTAATTTATTTTGTCATTTCAATTTTATTATTCACGCTAACAAATCTAAAGAGGACTACGGAAGTAGGTAAAATGTCAATTGGTAGTGCCTGAAATGATTTGGTGAAAATATCACCAACGTGCTTATTCATGTATAGGTACCTATTACCGAAAAGCACTGAACAACAAAGTATTTTTTTTTTCGACTACTTACACTAATTGTCGTAATCTGTTGCAATCGATTAAGGGTGCGTCCCACCATGCCCAGTTAAAATTAAACTGGAGATTTTGTCGTACGTTTACCATGTTAAATTTAACTTTTAAGATAAATTTAACATGGTCAATCTCCAGTTTAATTTTAACTGGGTATGGTGGGACGCACCCTAAGTGTAACGCATTCAATGTGTATTTTAAATTAGTATTATTAAAAAGGCTTAAATAGGCACCCAGGCCCTAAAATTTCTGCCATAAGTATTTTGGAATACAGTATTTCAGTAAGAACAGACAATAGTTGTAGCAACCAAGTGTCCTGCCTAAAAAGCTCAAAATACAAACACTTTCACAGTCCCAGTCCTTCAATCTGGACTTTTACCAGTGCGGAAGTAAAATGTAAATTATACATGTTATTAAGAGGTAAGCAAATGGTAACAGTGTATAAGTGTACGTAATCCAAAGTTTGTAAAATAGTTATGTGTATTGTAGAGCTATTGTTATTATTAATTTAAAGATAGGCAACATCTAATGATATGTCTCCCACGCATAAGGTTGGCAAGTATTTTTTACTTAAAAAAACTTGACAAAAATTGTCTACTGTTGGCTTTGGTTGTAAAGACTCAAAATATTGCCTATATAGATGTAGAATAGTGTAATTTAAAAACGTGAACAAACAGCTCGGTATAAATTCAGTAAAATTTAACCCTTTTTTTTTTTAACAAAACAGAAAAAGGATAGGTACAACTAAAAATAGCAGCGCCAGCTTGGTAGACGCTGCCACTCTACAAAGTTTGTTTTCCAAGTGGGCCATTGGCCTTTTATAGGTTTTGCAACTGACCTATCGTAACTTTTAGACAACCACTACTAGTCTCCATTTGTTAGTTATAAGGTTAGTTACCGGCGGAAAATATGAAGTCTTCCAGTTATTCATTTGGTGCTTTTGTTACCTATACCTATAAAAAATATAATATAGTTCGATACGATCTGACTCTTACGCTGTGGTAGCTGCTGGGGCAATTCCCTTATTCCTTATTCCATTTTTTAACCGCTTTCCACAGCAATATGAATTTTGGTAAGTGGATACTTGGCAGGGACCTTTACCTTCAGGATCCCAGAAGAATCATCTCCTGATTTTTGAGTTCAGGCGATTGACGAACTTCTTAAGAGCTCTGATATCATACATGATTGACCATAATGCAGTACAATAATAATAATTATAATAATAATTATACATAGATATGTAGTAAGCGCGTCCCAGTCAGCAAGAGAGACTCACTTATGCATTGCGTTAGTAGCTAAACCAAATTCAGAATAGTTAGCGAAACAGTAAATTCGAAGGAACTACGACTAGAAGTAGAACTCACTATTTGTCCGACTGTTATGGAAAAATATTTAAGAACTCTCTTATGGAAATGTCATGTCATAAATAACTGTCCTGTCCTCTTGGCCTCTTGAAGCTCAGTTCAGACAGTTTACGAAATGTCGAAAGTTCTGGATAGGAAGAGGAGTGGTTCAAGTATACAAGGAGTGAAAAATTGTTGTTATTCAAATGGAAGTACGACGTAAACGACCCTTAAGTCGACCCTGACTTGAGGAAGAAGTAAAGAACGAAGCTTGTTGGACTCAGTTCTGGTGAAGCCATCAGCATGACGAAGATATCGTGACAAAGAGTAGCAACCCAGCACCTAACCAACGTCAACCTTAGTCCCCTTCGAGTCCCTACCGCCACCATGACATCAGTCTACAATAACTCGGTTATAAACTTCTACAACTGGGTGTTCGACGATCTGGCAGGTGAGTCAATTCATATGAATTTTGATAGAGTTCACGTCCTTGGAACAGTTTCGCCTCATATCCTGTAGCGGCACGGCCCACTGTTTGTTCCGAGAATACATAACTTCCCCACTAAATGGCTATATAGGTTATCTATGCGAAAGGAATCCAGGTGAAAAAGGGGATGGCGGGTCGGTTCGTTCTGTCCTCCGGGTCAATTATATAGGTTTTAAGACTGAAGAAAAGCATAATTTTTACATGTTTTTTGCTCAGATCCCAGAACGAATGATTGGTTCCTAATAAAGTCACCCTTCCCGGGGCTAACGATCATCGCAGTATACCTGTACTTTGTACGGAGTTGGGGGCCCAGGTTTATGGAAAACAGAAAACCATACGATCTCAACAGTGTACTCATAGTTTACAACTTTCTTCAAATTTTCATCAGCTCTCTTTTGGTGTACGAGGTAAGAATAAGCAAGGCTTTTTTCCTACAGTCAGGGTCACATATTTCATCTGGGCTACACTACGTACTTTATTTCCTTGACTACTCAACAATAATAATTTTGATGAACAAATAGATCTAAACTCTCCCAAAATTCACTGTAATTCCGATATTATAATTCGAGATAAAAAAGTTTAAGCAAATATTGGCAGTTCTTACTGTTTCTGAGTTATGTTTTGACTGAAACGACCCCTTAACGGATGAGTATAGGTACTCCAGATCAAATATATCTCATGTTTCACCTTAAAAGTCAAGAAACTTACCAGTCTTCAACCGATTTCAGGGGGTTGACGCCATTTGGCTCCGTCCGGAATTTTCGTTTTCGTGCCACCCAGTAGACTTTGCAGTGAACGACACCTCCATGCGAGAAGCACGGATAGTGCACCTTTACTTCTTCGCGAAGATCAGTGAATTTTTGGATACAGTGTTCTTTGTGCTACGGAAAAAAGAAAACCAAATCACATTCCTCCATCTGTATCATCATGTATCAATGGTTATGATTTCCTGGGGATGCACCAAATATTACCCAGGAGGACATGGAACCTTCGTCGGTGCGTAATCATCAATTTATTACTGAATCCACAGTTAGAATAGATGCTGAACTAGATTACTGTTTTAATTTGACTTTGAAATATAGATCCTCACTATAGGAAAGTGGAAGATGTTTGTCTGCCAATTGTAACTGTCAGTGATTTCTTCACTTTTAGGTATCGTCAATTCATTTGTACATATCATTATGTACACGTACTACATGTTGGCAGCGTGTGGTCCTCAGCTCCAGCGGTACCTTTGGTGGAAGAAATACATCACCGTTTTACAGATGGTATGCATATGAATAATTAATTCACTTGTATTCGTCGCACTGATCACTGTCGTCTGAGTCGTATAGTCGGACATGCAAAGAAATGCCCCGGTACTGAAAAATCATTAGGAGGTAGCTAGATAGTAAATACATCTCGTACAAGGGAATGATTTCTGGATATTTTCTTTTTCTGACAGTTACGGATCTTTCGAACAATCAGGCGAATTATCTCAGTTTAGTTTGTAACTCCTGTTGACGTACAAACGATTCAGTACCTACCTATACATTGCAGGGATTCCAAAGAAAGTGCGCAGTTTTCCCTTACTTTATGCTCCCCATGTCTTCGTAACTGGAAGGTAGAAACCAAAACAGAAATGGTGGCAATAAGGCAATACGTTGTCAACATACCTCCTTTATCTTTCAGGTCCAGTTCCTCTCGGTCTTCATCCACAGCGCTCAACTGCTTTGGGTCCCATGCGACTACCCCACGTTCAGCATTGGCTTCACAATGCCCGGAGCAGTTTTCTTTATTTACCTCTTCAACGACTTCTACAGCAAGGCTTACAACCAGCTGCCTGGCAAGGCTCAGCTGGAAGCAGAAGAAACGCCAAACAAAGTACAAGACAACAATAATTTAGATAATGGACGAGGCAAATTGGACACCCAAGAAGAGGGCGCGGATGTTAAGCGGAGGGTTATCGGTAAAGTAGCAACAAAAAATGGTGCCGCTCTTCAACAGAAATATAAGTCAGATCCAACACTTCAAGCAACAAACAAATTTGAGTGGAGAGAAGAATAAACTCGTACAGACGGCCAAAATCGAAGGTTTAGAGGAAAGGGAAGTGGGTGGAAAGACATTTTGATAAGTAAAATACTCCAGTACCTAAAAGCGCTGCTAGCGCTATCTGATACTTAAGGTGTCAATACACGGACGATACATACCGTCAACAAAAACCGAAAATGGAATTAAAAGGAAGTGGCAGTAGTGGCTCACTGTCAAAAAATTCAACAATGTTATGTTTAATCGGCTTTCTATTTTCCAGCATAATAACTCTCCTTGCAGTTTTCATCATAAACATTTCCATATAGTAACAGTGAAGTTCATAGCCAAAGCTCAAGTTATTAGATCGAGTTTTTTTAAGAATAATCTTTTTAGTTTGCCTGTGGGCAGTACAAGACCTAGCTCTCTCTGTAAAAGCGATGGTTGAACTTCATATACATAGGTACTTTTCGAAGCAACACTGACGTAAACTCTCTTAAACAATCCAAATGTGATGATGATAACAGAACTAACATCCATTAGTATCTCTAGAGCCTAGACTACAGAATAGACTATTTTTTACACCTTCAATAGACTATGCAAGAAATAACGTCACTCAAGACACTGATTAAATTTGGTACGTTCAAACTGAGGCCTCAGGTGAAAAGAGGAGAAAGGCGCAACAGACAACAGCAGAATTATGAGCGAAGTGGTTCTGTCACCTGCCTTAAGAAAAAATTATGACTTCTTAGTAGGGAGAAAAATCATCTTAGGCACAATACAGTTTTAAGGATTAAAATATTTCCAGCAGTCAACTGCCAATTTCCAACACAAGGCCAGTGTAGCTCGTGAATGGCTGTACATATTTTTATCTACTGCATTCTTTACGCACGACGCGAGTGCGGCGGAACTCGTGCCAATGATTTTACAACCGTATCGCCCGGTACATTAAAATTAGTGTTGCTCTGGGTTAGACTGGTCCATGATAAAATATCGTCAATTTTTTATGTTGCATTACTTGCATTTGTGACATTTCTCCTCCCTCCCTTCGGTCATCATAAAACATTACGCTTCCTCAAATGTGGAAGCGACCTGAAGATAAATATCAATGTTGATTGACCGACTATTGCCAAAGGTACATCATATTTGCGACGAACATTACGAATATTACTGTACAACAGATACACTTAATTATTCTTATTACGATTAAAAGTTGTACAGGCCGGAGTCATTGCGAAAATGCTGAGGAAACATAATGGAGATAAAAACGAACAAAAATGTTTTATATACACAGAAAATATAAGAAAAGTATTGGAGAATTCGTTGGTTAGGAATATAATTTAACATTTCATCCGTGATTCATTCCAAATTTATCATTTATAACATCATAAACTAGTTTTTAGGTGGATTTCGAATAATAAATTGTTTGCAAACCGATTTTGGACTGCCGATGATTTGTGGAAATAAACTTGAAACCTACGCCTTTCGGCAGTTTCGGCCCTGCTGAAAGAAATTTTTTTGCGTTGGGTTTTAACCACTGTGCGACTATCGGATATTTTTCCTCTGAAAAAGGCAGTGACACACTCAATTGCTAAATCCCTTCACAATTAAATATTTTAAGATGTTAAAATGATTAATTATAAACAAATAATTTTCCCAATAGTACCTACCTATCAAAGTTTTGTTTAAACATAATATTCAGCCTTAATTGATTCTGAGATAAGCTGCACGGTGCAGTGTGATGCTATCAATTCATCCAACTACTCATAGTGGAACTATCCAAAACGAACTTTTAAATCTATCAGAGGTTGTTCGAAAACTTCTCAAATTTCAACAAATTTGTAAGCCAGTGCCACATGCAACCTACAACATTGTTGTGCAAAACTTGGCAAAATTGTTGGAATTCTGTGCAATTTCGTAGAACTGTCCTGACGTCAGCACAATCGCAATATCAAAGAATTTTTTTTGAGTCATTCATGGATTTTCAACCTTAGCGATTACCACTCTATGACCTCAGAATTAAATAACACGTCAATCCATTTATCTGTCAAACTTATTAATTTCCCCTAAGCCAAAATAAATGCATTTAATATATATTCTAAACCAGCTAAAATATACGCATCTCTCATTTAACGAATGTTAATAAATAACTAATTACTGTTGAAGCTGCTAGGTAAATAATAACTACTAATTTCCTGCAACTTCAGTTCACATCACAGGAAAATTAAGTGTAGTCTGTCTTCTCACCTTCTCACGCTAGTGCCACCAACTGCTGATTTAGAATTATTCGTGCAAAATATCCAAACGAAGAGGCTTCATATACGAATGTGAGAAGTCAAACTATGACACAGCTCGACGAACTCTTTACAATGCTGCGTAGTTCAAAACTAGCGGTTTTCTACAGGTAAATCCGTCTATACATAAATATTTTCTATAGTGAGGAACATTAAAATGAGCCCTCCTTTTGACAGAGGGATTTTCGTGAATATACCTGTGCAGCAAGCAAACCATCACATTTCCAACTAAGTACGACGCAATGTAAAAACTGAAAGTAAAGAAGCTAGACCAAACGTAACAACGTGACTAAAAGAAAGACAGTCTCCAAGAGGGAATGTTGAAATTTAAGTAAGAGTAATAAATCACAAACTAAATACTTAACTAGATCTTCCAAGAAGATTAGGGTGAATTTCACCATTCAAACCGAGCCTATTTGCAAAACCCCGGTAAGCTCAGTATGGTGTGGATTCTCAAACAGAGAGCAACTATTAGTGATTAATGTGAAATCCAACCTCGGCTCAAGACTCATGTGTCTTAACGAAGACATTCTGAGAAAACAACTGCATGTTTATTTGCTCTGAAATATAAATTTATCATTTTAACATTAATAACTATAAGTCCAAGTCCAAGTCAGGCTGGGAGCGTACCGATTATTCATAATTTCTAGAAGATTTTCAGTTGACGCAGATCCGGATTTGGGTTCCATATCCTACCATACGCTAAAAATGCCAATCCGACCCTGAGCAGATATTTCCCTGCTCAAGGAGAAGTTTTGATCAGCCTTAGATTTGTAAGAAATTATGAGTAATCGGTACGCTCCTAGCCTGACTTGGACTATAGTTTAATAATGTTGTGATTTTACGATCAAGTAAATTAAAGCATTATTTTTTACTGCCAAGAATCGATGGTAAAACCACAACATATTAAATTTGTTAAATAACATGCAACTGATTCCTCAAAAAAATGGTCATTAATAAGAGTAAACAAGGTTGGATCTCCGAGGATATATCCTTTCTACTCCCTTCACGATTACATATCGTGGGCCATAACAGGATATTTTTCGTAACGTACTACCTACAAGTGAGTGTTTCAGCTTAATGTTTGAGTTTAATGGGAGGGTCCTGCCGCTGATTTCGAACGCACCTCATTAGCCGCACCATGTAATTATGTTAATTGAACGAAATTTATTCTTACGTTTAGCCAATTAGCAAATAAGATTGTGTTCCAACGATTTTTCGGAAAGCACTCACTGACGCTGTCAACTGCCGTAAATAAGTTCACTTCTTATAATTCAGGGAATATTTCATCTCTTTCTTTTTGTACTTAGGCACCACATTACGAGAAATATCTAACTCCATCCTATATAGTCAGGCCAAAGTCGCTAGCACTTCATGTGAAGCCATATCACCTTAAACTTTACGTTCAATTCGTAATCTTAATTACCTATTCATAACAGAACAGAAAACAAGAACTAACAAACACCACCAAATACTCCACCACAGTCTAGTCATTCTAAATGATTCATACGGATAAGAAAGTAGAGTGATAGAAGTTTCACAGAAAATGGCTGAAAGAATAAGCCGCATAACAAAGGCAGTTTTTTTTTCGTTCAAACTAGGGATAATCTGAAAGAAAAAGAAAAATTGTGCAGCGAAACAAAATAAACTCAGGGCGAACTCAACCTGACCTGGTTAGACTTTCTTGAGCATGGGCAGCTCAAGGCAATCAGGGATTTCAATTTCTTCCAATCGGATCTTGGAAGGCTTGAATGGGAAACGGACGGGGAACACCATTTTCGAGTCCATCATGAGCTGCCCCTGCTGGTCTGACAGGGAGCCGGAGTCCCCACGTCGCTTCTGAAGCTCCAGCTGGATCTTCCGAAGGAATGCGGCCGGCACCCGTTCCTCATACTCGTCCAGTGGCGTGTACAAGTTTAGAAGTTTTACAATCTACAACAGAAAGGAGGGGTTAAGCCTGCATCGTCTATTATCATACTGGACCGAATTACAATCGGATTCGTTCTGCCCAGCTTTCAGAGGTCGCCGCCCCCCTCTCCGCTTAACCCCCTAAGCGGTTAAGTCTCGGAGTTTCATGCTTCAAGGGTTCCTGTAAGCTGTCCGCTTAATCCCTTTAAGTAGTGAGTCCCGGAGTTCAGAGCTTTCAGAGGTCACTGCCCCTCTCAGCTCCTGGACTACGTATACCTACTTCTATTTGGTGAAAGTCTTTAAAAAGTGCTAACCCGTTGCATGGTGAGTTGGTCGCACATATCACATAGCGACTTGACATCTTCTTCAGTTTTGCGGGCTTGCAGCAGCTGGCTAGCCTGAATGATCGGATCCAGAGTCCTGACCACGCTGAGATCATTAAGCTCATGGTCACGCGCCCACTGCTCCAAGTGGCTCAAGTTATATCGAATCTGCATCCCTTTTGTCCAGTGGCACAGATCTTTCCGCAGAAGAAGATTGTTCAAACTACTTGCGCAGATGAAGTAGAACGTCTAGAATTATAAAAATTAAAATAAAATTTATTGGGGAGATTTGTTAGAGGAGAGGGAAATAAGAGATATGAAATTTTTAGCATGAGAGAAAACGTAAACTGTAGACAATGAGGTACATCTCACTTTCAGTAAGTCGAGGTGAGTATTGTCAAATGAAAATATTGTTCGAAGGAATACCAGTGGAAATGTTTATCAGTTGAAAAACCTGAGTTGCCAAAGTCATGCAAAATTGTGCTGCGTTGTCACACGACTTATGTAACAGGACGACAAAGGTAGCATGACAAGGCGTTAGTTGGGTCCAGTAGTTTTACAGAAAAAACTCTTGAACAACGACATTATTTGTAGAGGTACCAGTTGGTCTAACCCGGATCTTTGGTCGGTAAATACGCGTTATGCTCCTAGTCGTAAAACTACAACAAATTCATCGTTATCTCGTCGCCAAAAGATCCGAAATAGACCTGCAGGAATAATTTTTAGTTCCAGTTATTGTTGAAAGCTTTCCCACTACCCAACATGCGAAGAAACACAGGTGTATAGGGAGGATAACGCAAACTTGGGAAAACAAATCTGTTTTCAAATTTTTGGCTACCCATACACCAAGAAGTTCCTCAAGTCCAAAAAATTAGTATTTGAACAATAAAAGCTCCCTCTGTAGAGACCTGCGGAACCTATTCTGTTCCCTGAACGGATAAAATGAAATACATACTTGTTTGAAAATTTGTAAGGTGACTTCACTTTCGACTCCAAAGAGGTCAAGAGTGCGTTTGAACTGGCTGAGATGCGTCTGCAGCTGATCCAGTTGTTTTTTACTCTCGCGTTCAGCATCGGCTGCGCTGGATAAACTCGTGGAGCGGTGACGGCCCAAACCTCGTTCAAGGCCAACAATAGCTTCATTTTCCAAAATCGCAGGTACAATCAACGGCTGGATCGTTTCTTGTAAATTTCGAATCACCGCCTAGAACAAAGCAAACGTGAATTTAACCGCACCAGCAGGTGTATTCCCTTTCTCGAACGCCAGCAATCCCACTCAACTAACACCTTCAAAATTTATTGTAAGAAGAACTGTTTTCCGTATATTGCATCATGGCGTGCCTTATCTTCTTACAATAAATTTTGAAGGTGTTAGTTGAGTGGGTTTGCTGGCGTTTAAGAAAGGGAATGCCACTGCAGGACTCTCCCAGGACAGATGTAAGAATTTTCTGAACAAACTGTTTCAATCGTCACACTAAAGCAAATGCAAGAAGGGTGAAGAGAATCTGTTATCGAAACCATCCTTTTATAATAAGATTTGTTCAAATGCATGACCAGCAGGTGTATTCCCTTTCTCGAACGCCAGCAAACCCACTCAACTAACACCTTCAAAATTTATTGTAAGAAGATAAGGCACGCCATAATGCAATATATGGAGAACAGTTCTTGTTACAATAAATTTTGAAGGTGTTAGTTGAGTGGGTTTTCTGGCGTTCGAGAAAGGGAATACTCCTCCAGAGGTGTAAGCTTTCACAGAGTAAATAACGTACCTGATATATCCACACAGCAATATCAGAAAGGACCTGTCTGTACTGGCACAGGTCGAAGTTACGTAAGCACTGCTCGTTTTGTTTGAGAGAGTTATCCGTTTGGAATATTTTGTCCCCGCTGTACTGTTTCAGATTGTGTAACAGTCTAAGAGTATTACTTAGCCACAGCACCTGCAAGAAAATAATGCACAGTTATGTTATAACGTTACACAAAAAAATTTCTTCAGGCTTCCACGAACACCTCTCTATACCCATCTGAAACAGTGATCGCGCTAAAAATCATGTTTCAGAATTTGGGTTTTCCTTCATATCCCACTAATATTGATCAAATATAATAGTTAAAAGCTTACCGTGGTATCGAAGTCACCACTCTTCTTTTTGATGAGCTTCTTGACCGTATTAATAAATGCGGCGAACAGAGAGCGTACTTTTTCCTCATCGTTAACAAAGTCTATATGACGAATGCACATGAATACTATATAGGCGGGAAGAGCTGGAAGAAGATTGGCTGCCACTTTCGGCTTCAATTCTGAAAACAAAATTCACAAAAATCACAGGATTTAAAAAATACAACTGTAGATTTTCCAGTCCGGAGTCCAAATCAGCTTAAAAACATTTTACGTTGAAACCGATCCGTTTCCGCCACTGGAGATACAGAGTTTTGATATTAAACCCCTCACAAAGAAAAGTAAAGTTAGGTTTGTTAAAAAGCTTAAAAACTTACCAATGATTAAATTTCTAATAATAATTTGCTCATCCTCCCGGCGGTATTCGAACATGCCCTGATAGTTGCGTTCCTTCTTCATCACCACGTTAGGCGCAACGCTATCTCGCTCTGTCAGAGCTCCCTTGGCCGGCCCAGTATTTCCACTCACTGCGTCAATTGACTCTATTTTCACTGGAAATTATAACAAAACGGCTGCTATCTCAATAGGTTCTAATAGTATTAACAGGAACCTTAATCGAGTCTCCAGAAGTCCAGAAGAATCAATCGACCTCCAAAAAGATCTACACTGAACTTGTCAAGCGTGTGAAGGCTGATTATAATTCCATTTAAAATTTATATCCGAAAAACAGCTGGAGACTTGACTACTCACCCAATTATAGGGTCAGGGAATACATAACATCTTGTACATAATCATCAAAGCTATAAACCTTCAATGGCAAGTATAGTACGGCCAGCCTGAAGTGCCTGGCCCGAGGGCATTCTGCACTGTTCACTGTGCACAGAATGCCCTCGGGCCAGGCAGGTAGCGTGGCGCTACTATAAACGCGTCTACATTAATTTCGACTAATCAGAAAAATCTCTGCCATAGCACAGAATCGAATCATACATTTGAAAATGCAAAATAGGCGCTGCTTTGTTTTCTCAGACTAACCGTAATAGTATAATCACGTCTCCTACCCAGAACGATACCAAGGATTTGCAATACGGGTGTTTTCACCCAGCTCCTAGATTCTTTGTACCTGTTGCTAAACCTGAGTTTGCTTACCTCCAGCGTCTTTTAACTGTTTCAAAAGGAATTTGTTCTGTCGCTTGAGCACCCGTCCCGCTTCCTGTATCTTGTCAAGCTTTTCCTGGAGATGAAGGTTCTCCGTGGCAAGCCGGGAGATCTCGTGCTGCATGTACGCCTCTGTTTGAGACTGGGGGGTTTTGTTCAGGTTGCCCGCCAGCAGTTTCTGCTGCCGCTCATTGTCCTCTTTCAACCTCTCCAGCTCGGATCGAAGTTCCGTCGTCTCGGTTTTTCTGCGGTCCTTCTCGTACTGCAATTCATCTTCCAGTTGCCTGAAATTTAGTAAAGGAAGTTTAGTATTCTCCAGCATGTTTTGATGTGAGTTTTGAGGAGGGGAAGTCATTTAATAATCTACGATTTTGAATAAATTATAAAATCTGGGTGGGTCCCGTCGACAGAGTTGAAGATGAAAACTAGGATTCGGTGCTGTTTTACAAAAGTACTACGGGGTGAAATTTAGCGCATATTTGTCCACATACACTTATTTCATACGCAAGAGATACTGTTACTCTTACTAGTATAGTACTAATAGTACAATTAAAACGAGGCATATACCTGGTGATCCGCTTTTGAGCTTCGAAGGCCATGACTAGTTCTCCATCCTCGTTGATAACGTCCAGGTTGACGTCACTGGTGCTCCCATAGTTAATTCTAGCAATGTTTTTCAGCCCTTTCGCCTGAGTCGCCAGCACTGCTCGTAACTGAATTATCTCGTCACGGCGTCGATCTAGACATATTGCAATGATCCATTAAGACATTACGAAAAACGAGAACTCTGCCTCTCGAGCGAGATTTTTGCTATAATACTCAGCCCTCCCTACCACCAAATTTGATCACACTAAAAAACAGTAATACTCTTACCAAGCTCCCATTCGGACGCACGGAACTGGTTGAGGAGTTCCTTGGTTCCCGGGTCTCCGGTAGCCAGCGACTCCCTCAGCACTTCAAGGTTCCTCTTCAGTTTTTCATTTTCTATTTCAAGTTCTTCAAGCTGAAGCAGAAGGTCAGGTTTTGCAAAAAATTGATAAACAATGGACAAAAGTAAGTCAAACACCCAAAAATTAGTTTTCATGGGAATATTCGTATTTTCTTCTGATCGACTCAAGCCCTGGGTGCTTCCAGTCCCACGAAAACCGTCTTTGAGTAACAGTACCAAAATCTTTTTACCTTGAGCTTGTCAATAGTTTCTTGCTTTTCTTCCGTTGGGCTGTCGTCCTTTTCAAGACTCTCAAGTTGATCAAACAAGCGATCCCTTTCTTTCTCCACCTCCTTCAATTTCTGCTGGAGTTTGAGCATGAGGCCCACATCGATCTCTGGCAGCTGCCGCAGTTGCACCTCCGTCAATGATCGGTCACGCTCCTCGAATTCCCGATCACGCGGCGTGTTGGATCGAGTTGATCCATAGCCCACGTCCTGACAAAGAGAAAATATCTCGCTTGAATTAAGACACTAAAATTTAACAGCCCCATTGTTAAATATCATCATATTAGTTTCTGATTTTAAAAATAAAACAAAGTTTTCTGCGAAAAAAAAAACTTACATCATTTTCGAATTCAGTGGAAGCATTGCTGGAGAGGGTGCTGGTATCACTGGGGCTTCGGTTGTGGTGTTTGGAGGATGACTGCGCCAGCTGTCGCTCCAAGTTCTCATGTCGCTGCTCAAGGGCACCGTAATCTTTCAGGAGTTTCTGGTAACTCTCCAAGTCGGCTTCGTGCTCCCTGTGTAACAATTCTCGTTCTTGGTTGAGCTTCGTTTTTAAATTTTCTGTAAGTTAACAAACAAATGAATGAATTCACTTTTAGTCATCATTTCGTGGTGGGGTCGGTATTTAACGGAACTTCCCCTAAAGGTCTAGGTGCCATGTGCCATGCGTCAGAAACAGCAGGCCCATGAGCGACTGAGCGATCAAATTCACTACCGGATAAAAAAACCAAACCCTATACAAATTAGAAACTGGAAGTAAACTGGAAGATTTAGCCCACAACACCGCAACAAAAAAAAAAAGAAATACCTTCAAACTTAGCCTGGCTTTTGCTAAGAAGATCATTGACCCGATCAAGTTCTTTCCGAAGCTGATTGTAGTTTTCTTCCATAATCCGAAGTTTTTCAGCACTGGTCATCTTTTCTGTAAGCAGATCCATCTTCTCCGCTTCTTCACTCTTGAGCTTCTCTTGAAGCTCAAGTACTGCTGCATCCTTTTCTTTGAAGGCTACTAGAATTTTTTTATTCTCTGCCTCAACGGAGCGCAGAGATTCCAACTTTGTGCGCAAATCTGTCACTTCCGGCTCCAACCCTTTTAATACATTCATTGATTTTGTCTGCAAAGAAGAAAATATACTTCATATAAAATCAAAATTGAATTTCAAACTGGGAATGAAGAGATAGCAAAAGTATTTTTGTGCATATAAGCCAAGACAAGTACCAGTTTCCCTACATTATACCCAGTATCAGTAAGGAGAGAGAAATTTATTCAAGAGTGGGGTTTGAATCCTAGCACGACGTCTAATACTGTCACTATATACTCGTAGATTAGTAGCAACCTATGTTTTTAGTTCATCATTCAGTGCAATTCTCACGTCTCAGTTAAAGCGCCGGAGCCGAAGTAGATAAGATATGCAGATAAATTCGTACCATTTCCCCAATCTTCTGCTGCAGGGAAATAATTTTGTTTTCGAGGCCTTTGTTGAGCTTCTTGACGTGCTCGACGGACCGCGCTTCTTTCTTCAAGGTTCGCAGTTTCCTGCGTGCCAGGAATCTTCTCACCGCACTCTGGCAAATCACCACCGAGTGTTTGTCTTTGGCATATCGTCGACGAATTAGGAATCCACGAACAAATCGTTGAATTATTATGGCCTGAAAAAAAATAATAAGATTGGACTACTTAATTGGTCCAAAAAAATTAAAAATATTAAACAAGATATTTTAGTTTTCTGAACGACTTGGCGAACTGGAAACAGTTTTCCTTTTACAAGGAAGAAAAGGAAAGAAAAACTACTAATAAGTGGCGATAGAAAAGCTGGTTCTTCATATGTCATTTCACTTGTCATAACTCATCTCATAACCCATCATGAAATACTTACACTGTGGTTGTAGCGCATCTCTTGGAAGCGCCGGCGAGCAAGCAGCCCGCGTATATGTGTCTGTATCCCTAGCACAGATCGCCGTACCCTCAGGTACTGCTGCCGCTTCACCCACCCACGCACTCGTCGCTGCAGAGTCGTGGCCGCTTTGGTCTGTCGAAGGAACCTCGCCTTCCTAAAGTTATTAATAACATCAACCACAGTTATTCCCTTAAAATGCATGCAACCTCCTTTTCGCTGTTCAGGGACGATGTACACATATTATACGTATTTCTTCTGTCCTATTGCATACTCGTCCCCTACTTGCCCCTCAAACGGGAGCATCAAGTTTCGTCCATGTTTGCAAAAGCGAAGTTAAACATGATAACTGAAAAAGTGCTTACTGTCGTGCAATGAACCCTCTGGAGTAACGCTGAAGGAGTTGCAAAGATCTCATGATTTTTCGGAACTTTTTCCTCACAATGTAGGCTCGAATGTTCTTTTGTATCATGATGCAGCATAACCGAAGCTTGTCCGCTCGGAGCTTTTCCAAGAATGCGACTTGCCCCGCTCGGAAGAATATTTTGGTTTTTCCAAACTGGTACTTGTCGGCATCCTGAAAGTACATAAAATTAAGAACATGCAAGGAACAAATAGTCGCGACAAATTTTGAACGAAACTGCTATAAGAATGCGCGTAACGGGGTCATCTCCTCATTAGTCGATATTGTTGTCGGATGTTTTTCAAGAGTTACCTACATCGGAAGCTGTGGTTAAAATACGCTGAAATTTAGCAGTTGAGTGATTTTTTGACAGAAATGACTGGGCTGTTTATCCCAAAATTTCTTTACCTGTATGTGTTTTTCGAGGATTCTCTGGCAAGTAGTCTTCATATCATTACGGTTTATATCTTTGAACTGACACAGCACCCGATAGCGAAGAAAGAAGTCGCGGTACAGCCACCTATTTAACAGTGAAACAAAACAATGTATCGCTCTTACATAATAATTGCTATGATTAATATTGGGAAATACAATTTTGATGCTGGATTAGTAAAAAAAAATGGTTCAAGGCATGCGAAAACACATGGCTGGAAATCGCACACTGCGGTTATCTTTTGACGGAGCAACTTTGTGTGAAAATACTCCAAATATCCTGTTTACTTAGTTTTATGTTTCTACCTTGAAGGGAATCCAGCAGCACTAATCCTGATCGTTTCCAGAACACCGCACGCTCGGAGCTGCTGCACCGCTCTCTGTGGGTTGTACTCGAACGCTTTCTTCTCGTCATTGGGTTTGATGCAGCGAACGTAGTGAGGTGTAGTTGCGTTCAGGGTCCCCATCAGCAAATTTAAGCTGTCTCTAAACTGCGATCCCACCGTCTTCTTATTCTGCTTACCACCAGTTCCTGCGCCCCCTCTCGCAGCCGGAATGACCTTCACACGAGTCTGAGCCGATGGAATACTTAGCTGGCGGCCCCGCTCGTCCGCGAACAGCTTTCCTATGAACTTGTTCTGAAAAAAAAGAGAACACACCCAGCTCGGTTACAATCGTAAATGCTAGCAGCTAGACCTTAGATTCGAGTACGGTTTTAGCTCTACCTACGTATTATAGGTAATTTTCTCACCGACAGTGGTTAACTAGTTCAGCTAAAAACGTAACCTAGCCGGGTTTTGGGTCTCCCGTAATAAGATATTTACACACCTTTGAGTTTTTCAGAACTCCAATCTGTTCTTCCACCACTGAGTCCCTGTTTTTGTCCAAGAATCCATCGGCCTGGTACTCAACATTATCTGCGAAGTGGTGGATGATGTAGGAAGAGTTGCCAAAGCGAGGCTTCGCGAAATGTTTGTACTTTACACAGGTTTTGTATAATTTCTCTGCCCAACTTCCATCACTCCCATTAGGCATCTAAAGAAGGAACAAAACATGGCTAGTTTCGTCATAATATATTATCTTCAATACCTTTTCTATTTCTATTTAACTGTGCAACAGCACTGTCACAAAGTGCTAATTATTTTTCATACTGCATTAGGGAAATGTGGAAAATTATCTAACGTACGACTTACGCGACACTCTTCATCGAGCAAATCCAGAATTCCCAACTTGCTTTCAATGAGATCAATACAAGGTTGGTTATCGTAGAAATCGATGAACTTCCATTCAATTCCTTCTTTCAAATATTCTTCTTGCTCCAACTTAAACACGTGCTAGAAACAAATAAATAGTATTATCAGTCATTAGTCTAGGCCATCTATCAGAAATTGTTCTCAAAATTTTATTGAATATGCATAATAGGGAAGAAAATCAAACTATTTACCTGATTAAATTGTTGCTGGAGTTTTTCATTTGCATAATTGATGCAGAATTGCTCGAAACTATTAATCTCAAATGTTTCAAAGCCGTAGATGTCGAGCACGCCAATAAACCGATGCTCAGGTCCATCCTTTGTGTTCTCTAACGCCTGGTTCACGACTGACACGATCCAGTTGAACAGTTGCGAGTACATATGCTTCGAAAGCGCTTCTCTAGCGGCAGAAGCCTGAAAATATTTAAAGCAATAGGCAAAATAAATTAAAACTATAACACTGAAAAGTAGAAAAAAATCGAAACCCGCACAGAGCGCCAGAACCCTACATCCATGGTAGCATTCGTTCGTTTATAAGTACCTACTGTTCTTATTGTTTACTGACCTCAGTGACGGACATAGGTTTATTAAAGACTTCCTTCGTAGAGACGATTTGCCGGTTGCACAGCCAATGACGTATTTCTGAGGGATCGAGCTCGAGGAGCTCTGCGAACCAACCTAAATGTTTGTCGCTTTTCTGTAAAAATTAAAGTATGCATGAAAAAAGGATTAATTTTGACCAGGTGCCTAAACTCTCTACCTAAAGTAATAAACGACAAACATAATAAAACACAGCTGGTTCAGCAGTAGGTACTGTGCCTGCTCGTAAGGTTCTCCTGTTTATCCGTGACTAGCTAAGTTCTAACCTGTATGGCACTGCCTTCATCGTTTTTGTGAAGCCCCACGTTTCCCAGATGGAGGATCGCCCCGAGAATTTTAAACAAGTTCTCCTGGTCCCGCCAGGAGAAGCCCAAAGTGTTGAGCGCCTGCACAGTTTCTTCAAAACAATCCAGGTCGTTGACTCCATCCACGTAAGGGCTTTCACCCAGGTTTAGATAGGAGAACTCATCCTGGTGTTCTAAAAAGAAAATGAATGTTATGAAAAGATCTAAAACATTTCTAAAATCACCTTCCGACTGTATTTTCGTTTGAATCAACATTACGATACTAACCAACCAATTCTCTTTCTCACTTAAAATGAATCAACGTCTACACTTACGGAGGTTGAGGTGAGGCAGTTTGTCCCTGGCCGCACACAACTGGTAAAAAATGTGATAGTTGCGTTCCCCAGGCGCTTGGAACACCACACGACTCTTCTCTAATAAATAAGTCCGCATGGAAGCCCCAACGATGTGGTAACTCTTACTGAATTTTATCTCTATGAATTTTCCGAAACGCGAAGAGTTGTCGTTACGGGTCGTTTTTGCATTTCCTATAGCCTGCAGACAAAAACGAATGTAAGAAGTTTTGTAAAGGGCCTTCACTGGGTGCAAAAATATTGCCAAAATTATCAATATTATGTGCCCCTCCAAGTCGCTGTTATTGCATGGACGCCGGGAAATATTTTTATTCCAATGTTTTAGTCTTCTCGTAATCGGTGGAGGTGTTAAATCGACTCAATTAGAAGTCCACACTAATGATACGAAATTCGCTAGTTCCGGGATTTGAACCCAGGATCTCCGCCCTAGTATATTAGCCCCTAAACCTGGGATGGCCTTAGTATCTATTGATTACCTCCATGATGGGGCTAGACGAAAGCACCTTCTTCTCAACCTGAGTCTCCTGGGCTGAACCTCCCACTGTGGCGAAGTAACGCATCACGTACTTTGCTGACACTGTCTTTCCTGCCCCCGACTCTCCTGACACGATGATCGACTGGTCTTTGCTCTCCCTGAACATAACAATAAAGAGTAAAATAAACAAGAACTTGCATCATAAACGTAGTTGCCCTGAACTTATTCGATAGGTATCTGATTGATTAGCTCACTCTACTTACCGTTCCAGACGGGTGTAAGCCTCCTCCGCAACAGCGAAGATGTGAGGATCCAGGTCTCCCTGACTTTTCCCCCGATACGTCCATATTGTATCATTGTCGTAAATGTGGAGTTCATCGTAAGGGTTGATGGCCACGAGTACAATACCTGCAAACGTGATCACGTTTCCCTTAGCTTCGGGTCATCACCTCATTGAAAACTACTGCTAATAACAACCTCAGTCACTTTCAGTATTGTATGCTGAGCATTTCGATATTACGAACTGGATAGTCCAATTTTCGTAGTGAGAAATACGATAGAACCTTTGAGATGTAAGGCATTTCTTACCACAATACGTATAGATGGTGGACAGGACACAAAACCGATGCCTGAGGTTGTGCAGGACGGCAGGTTCGTGAAGGTAACTGAGGGCTGTGAGGTCGTTTTCGCCCAGAAGGATTTCGGGGTTGCGCAGTGGCGGGAGATCCGAGTCTGCTGCCACTTTCAACTCGACCACCCGTCCATCGGCCAGTTCCACAGTAAGCGTTCCTGACACGTAGTCTGACGTTACCTCCCCCGCCTCCCAGACCAAGGTACCGTGAGGTATCCATACTCGCGCCCCCTGTAACACATTAGAAAACTTTTACTGAGTGCGACAAAGAACTCGAATTAATAAGGGACCAAACAACGGCCGCCTCACCGTAGTTAAATGGGACACCACTCGCACGAACCCTGCTATCAGCAATTTACTATTGGTAGCACGGACGTGATGGCATATCTACCCAACCATGCAACCCCTCGATCTTTCACGTTCTATACAAATGAAAGGACCTGAGGACGAGCTAAGCACAAGAAAGGGACACAAAGACCCATAGGTTCCAGTGCATTATCCCCCTCTAATCCTTATTAGGTATCATAAATCATAACTACTCTTATTCATAGAGTCCCAACCTAAAGCAGCAGGGTAACAATAACAAACACCTAGTAAATGGAATGACCTTAGACAGCAGTTCATCAGTTCAAGTACCTACCAGATGTATCAACATCAACAGATACCAGTATTCAGTCGGCACGTCTGGCTAAATGCCCGCTACTGACCGACAAACCGAAGGTCAGCAGGTACTTCTATATTCTCATAGGTGTCATCAACTCAACAAAATCATACGTCCGACATGCCCAATTGAGTATTAATATAATACGTATTTTCAGTAGGAGGCATTACTGGTGTTTTTACTGAACAAGAACTTCCATACCAGACATTTTTAGACACATAGCCTGACAAACAATACTTCTTCTATTCTTTAGAATTTATGTACATAGGGGCAGAGGCCAGAGTTATTCAGTAAAGAAAAGTAGGAAGGCGTACATTACCTTACAGTAACACTTGATGAATTCAGCAGCTGTATAAAATGTTTGGAATCTCCGAGTGTAATCTTCTATCATAGACCTAGTCTTCCACCATCCATCATCTTTCCGCTTCCTTATCGAAGCACCGAGTATGCCATTTACACGTTTGAACATGCCTACCTACCTCTAAGCAAATTTCAAACTTTTGACCCTTGAAAACAACATGTTCATTTATTCTTTTTCTGACACACCAGAAATAAACAATCAACTCCGAGTGGTTTCAGTTCATTACTGGGCTATGTCACAAAGTGGTTTTAGCATATGGTTTTAACCGTCTGAAAGAAGACGTTGCCTTGAACATCTTCAGCATGGGCGGTAGAGGCAACCAGAAGTGGGGAAGCAGCTGGTTACATAAGACCCCACTGACCACCATAGGTGGATTGAATGTCACTTGTGAGGGGACCCTTCAGTACTAAGAGGTAAGTTTAGCAGGTGACTAGAGTTCAAGGGGTGAGTTTATAGTAAGGGGGATGGCTTCGTTAGTAGTCTTTTGAATGTTACTACTCAGGTAGATGGGTTCCAAACCACCACAGGCTAAATATTTGTTTGGCAGAGACTTTGAGGCCGTCCAGCGTTCTTCGAAAGAATCATCCAAATTCTTGAATACAGATCCTACAGTAAGCAGGTAGTTAGATAGGTTACCTACTAACTCACCTGGTACTTATTAGGTTATTATTTGCACCTACTAACTCTAAAGCCTGGCTAGTAAGTACCTAGGTACTTGGTGATGAATAAATTACCTACTTAAAGCAAGTTAGTGATGCAATGGATGCGTAATTTTTATTTCTACTCCCAGGCACAGCAGGCACCCACTCAGTTTGGTTTTTTTTTCTACGCCAACAACGTCAAGTAAGACAGGCGAGTAGGTAGGTACCTAGCACCATTTTAGTGGGAAGTTCGCGTGGGTAGAAATGTAGGTACTTACACAAGTCTGTTTTTTCCATAACTAGTTTTTTTTTTAAATAAGTAGGTAATAAGCGCAGGACCCGGGTGGGTATTCGTGCTTTTATAAGTGTGAACCCATTACCAGTTACTGCGGCTAGTTACAACATATATCCCGGAATAGTGACATTTTATCATCATCTGGTAAATGTATCCTGTCGAGACTGACACTAACAGGTTGATATGTAACTGAGAAAACAGATTGGACGCAACCCATTGCGTTTCACGACAATTCCCTAAATCAATTCTATCTACACTATATTGACAATTAACATCACATAAACAAACGTACCTACACATTTTGTGTGATAAAAGATAAAAGGAAAGGGTTGGTGATAAGTATTGAATATTGATCGAATTTTGTCGACCCACGACTACAGTTTACTGCTCTGACAGCTGATAGAAACAAGTGTAAAGATTGGTTCCGAGCTTACCTTGGTATACAGCTCCTTCGTGGTCATAGTGCCCTAAAGGAAAGGTTTCTGCCTCCTGCTACTCGCCCATCATTCGGTAAAATAATGAAAAATAAATAAAACCTCAACTGTACAATGGTTTTACGTGTTTTGCTGCCAACCAAACAGGAACAAAACGTGCGTGGGGATCCAATCAGGTGCACCAACATTTTTGGCGCCATAAATTTAAAACGAATCGGTCTGCTTTCTGAGGTTTAGGGCGAAGTTAGTGTCGAACACCTGGCAAAGAAAATAAAAAATAAATCACGACTGGTACAATACGATACGTCCAAACCCTAGAATTCGATTAAAAATTGTTGCGTTATATAAAATTAGGTACCTAAGTAGTACCGACATCGAGTAGAGAAGACCGCTGCAATCGACCGGGACCGGACGTCGGCCTGCGTCTCCATAAGATATTCACGAAATAACATTATTTTACCTAACCACTGTGCTGCTGGGACCCAAATCAACTTGAAAGAAATTAATTGAAATTATTGGAAAAATCGGTTGTCTGGCTGTCTCCCAGAAGCAGCCTCCAGAATCTAAACTAATTCCTACCAAGAACAGTAACAAGAAATTTTAAATAAAGGAAGCAATTAATATATTTGCTATAAATAACGTTGCCTAATTATAGAAACACTACACAAATACACATTGTACATTCAACCCACACATTCTAGGAAAATGTCTCCATAATTGTTTTGTTGTCCGCAATGCCGCCGAGCCCCTGAAACAAAAAATTAAATAAAAAACATGTAGGTACCTAGGCGAAATACTACAATATCCACGAAGAGATTTGTGGGACAGAGTCGAAAGCAAAGGGCATAAACCACGTTTACTACATTTTCTATTTAGATTATGCCCCCTCACCCACCGAGCATAGTTTTCAGCAACTGCTAGTCCCAGAGTGAGTGTACTCTCTCTTACTACGGTAACTTGTTACCCCTCCCCCAATTGTAAAAATACAAACACTGCCTATGTACTGAGTAGACAATACATAATGTAGAAAGGAAAGAGTTGGATGTAAGTACTTTAGGGGAGTTTCAGACACGTTCTGGCTTGACTCTGAGTACAATTTTGACTTCATCCATCACTACCACTGGTGCGTTTTCACTAAAAAAAAAAAAAATGCTTGAAGCAACTACGGGGGATACTTATTTAGAGTTAAGAAAACTGTACTCACTTTGAACCCTATGTAGTAGTGACTACGGCCCTGCGTTTGTCATTCAACATCCCGCTCTCTTTGTTCTTCTTCTTGAGGGGAAGTGGATCAGTTGTAGGTGTGACGTGGTTGCCTTTGCTTCGCTCCAGGCTTTCCTGCTCCTTCAACTTAGTCCAGGTGTCCCCCAACGCCTTGGCGAAGTGGTCATCAACTGAAATTAACATAAAGATAAGTCACAATAGAATAACTTTTTTGCTGGACTGCTTTGTCCATTTTTAATACTTCTTACTAGAATCCTTTGCATATCTTTAACACTACTGGTAATTATGATTGTATCCGTTTAGATATGGGATATTTCAGATTGGTGTATGTCTATTTTATCCTTACTGATAGGAAGGCACTTAAATTATATGCGAAAAGAAACATTGCTAGCTTTATGGAAGCAACTTTGCGTGCGTCTACCCGCACATTTAGTTTTTCTGCCTATGTTTAAGGAAAACTACTTTACTAGATTTGCCTCGATTTCCTATCCACAAAATCTACTAATGGTAAGGCAAAGGAATATTGAAGAGTTCTGGAAATAACAATGTCAGTGAAAGGGTTGACGATGGTTTGAGCGACTAGAAAATATGAAGTAGTGTACTTACCAGAGAGCCCTGCGACGTCAGAGTCAGCAGACTTGGTCTGAGCCTCCGTCTTGACCGGAGAGAAGATGCTCGAATAGTCCTTTCCCAGCGACCTTCGGAAGTGTTCATCAATGGCTGGATCACAGACATCCTCTGCAAATTAAAGCATATTCAGTGGAAATTTATTCTAGTCTACATTGCTGGACTTTTTATGTAAATCGGGAAAAGTGTTCTGGCAGAAGGGTTAGGAATAATGTGTTGCTGTTTTTAAAAAAAATGAAAAAAAGCTGCAAACTATTGTTAATTTTGTACAAGTGTTTCATAATTCTGTTCGATGAAACTGTATCGCATAACTTTATTTCCAGCTGTTCAGTTAGAATATTTTTCGCGATTTGTGCAAAAAAGCCAGCAGTGTAAAACAGATGAGTGACTGCGAGCTTTGTCGAGACGCACAAAGGTACGCCTCTACTTTGTTTCAACCTTCTTTGAGGACAGTAAACAGAGTCCCAACCCTGCTTCCAGTCGCCATGATTCAGAGGACAAATGTCTCCCTATAAAGGCTACTCAGCTAAGAAATTCTTTATTACCTGACCTGATGACACCCCTACGTAGTTATGTACCGTATTCTTACGTTTACGATGTTTTTATTTCTTACCAAGGGGTGGGGAGGGTAGGGGCGGTGCGGCCTGCACCACAGACTGTATCACACTGGGCCTAGAGGAGTTGTGGGGGTAGTGCTTGTAGCGAATGCTCTGGTCATAGGACGGCGGGGCTCGCGCTGTCGTGTGATTCGAGAAGTCCAGAGGGCCATCACTGCCTCCTCTGCTGTGCAAATTCCCCCTCCGCTCCTTACGCCACTTTGTGCTCGGCAGCTCTTTACTTGAATAGGTTCGGGCTTCATCTGAAAACAAATACGGGGCCGGTTCAATCCTAGGCATCCTAGGCTGTAGCACAGAGGCTGTAGTTACTCAAGAGTGCTTAGTAAAACAATTGGGTAAAAAACTGTCAGAGGCAATATTATGTCCCTGACATGAGGGACTTTCAGGGAACAAGGCAATAACAATTAAGAGAGACTACTACTTACTCAACTTAATAACTTAGGAAACCGTCGGATGTTTTTCATGAGGAAGGAATATACCTACATTTCCTATTTGTTTACGTTTTTATGATTTCTTGATGACACTATTGGACATTTAAATATTCTGAAATATAATGTCTTTTAAACGTCAGTAATTAACTGGCTAGGTTGTGATTTTACAGATTTTACGATCGAGCAATTTTGGACAAATTTTTTACTGACAAAAATTACTCAACACAGGCAGTTATTTTCGGACGTAAAAGACATTTCAAAACTAGTTCGTATGTAATTTCAGGAATTGAGTGATTCAACAATTTTGTTAAGAAAAAAAACTGGCTTGCTTGAAGTTCGAACCGGTTGGCAAGACTCACCTAAAAATTATTATAAAAGCACGCCGCACCACCGATTTAGCATGGGGTAGGATAGGGAACGCGGTGTAGCGGGCACCGCTTCAGCCGGCTAAGCTCTTTATTCTACTCCATGACACAAAAACAGGCATTTTTATCATTATATTATGATGATGTGTTCGTGTCTGTGGGAGTGTACGGAGAGCTCGAGGTCTATCCAGCCGTTGGATCGACTTTGTTCAAATTCGGTACAAGTAAGCTTGGGGCATCATTGGATACGATGTACTTTATGGATACACTTGGGAGCTATATTTCGCATAGTAAGGGAAGAATCCAACAACAGCATGAAAGAGAGAAAATCAGTAGGCTTCGTATTTGTAGAGCTACGTACCAGTCATCAGCCAAGGCTGCCACAATTTCCGTCCGGCTTGCGGTGAATTTCTCGCCAGTAACATTGTGGGCATTCTTGCAGGCACACAGACAGGTATCCAGAGAAAACCAGTAACCACAATCACATCCGACACAGTAGGTGCTTCCAACAGAACCAGAAACCACCGCAATCTAACCAAAACAATACGGCTCACACCTCTCTGTTCACACACTGCATTTTCAATGAATGGAGCAAGAGTAGATGTGTATGTATGCTCTCCAGAATCCTTCCATAATGGACCTTCCAGGCATTTACAAGGAAACATAAGAAAACCCCCATTCATGTTCCGTGTCAATAAGGCATCCTAGGAAATTTAAATTGTCCTAAGGTTTTATCAGCATCTTCGACGTAAGCCATAGGAAAATAAAGGTTCTAGGGCTACCTGGCACAGGTTTCGGGGGATTTCTATGTGAAAACAGGCCTTCATTCATCTCCACTCCCTCGGGCAAGGCAATTACTATCAGGCAACAGAACATTCCTCTATAGTCCGGCCGAAGCCAGGCGCCATCTAACAAACCTGTCTCATCAATTATCATCCGAATATCATAGATTAGAAATAGTTCTTTGCAATTAGAAAGAAATGACTGACTTTCAAACAGAAGCAGCAACTAATTTGTCACTCAAAAGTAATATTGATATCACAACGTTTTTCTATTTCCTTGTCTCTCAGATCCAAAATTCCAGCTTTTCACCCCCCCAGTGCAGCGCCGAGCAGGTAAGCACCTCCACTGGTCCACCTTGCTCGGCGCTGGATTCGACACTGACTCATAAGCCTAAAAACGTCTTTCACCATAGGTCCAACGATAGGGCTTATAATCATCGTCTTTATATTTTCAGGTTGTTGCAAGAGGGTATACAAGCAGAAGGAGCAGAAGAAAAGATGAAGGTGCAGGGTGTTGGGCAACGAAAGTGGTTGCCATAGGAAATGACGCAGATGTGAGACACTCGGTTTAATGGGGACGGGGATGAATGAAAGGCGTAGAAGGGGGCTAAGGGGGTTGGCTGTTGCTGGCTCACCCTAATTCCCGGGCCGAGGGTGAGGTTTATCGACTTCACTGATTCAAGCGCACAAATTTTCCTCGTCAGTTTACAACTGGGGATGGTTTACCGAATCAGACGAATTTCGAACTATAGTAATTCCAAACCAATTTTTCAATCGAAAGTAATACCTACGCCTCTCTCGAATTGGAAGAAAAGTAATAAAACGAGAATTGGCGAAGGAATGCGATGAAGTGGCTAGGTACAGGACTTGCCCTTTTCGTCTCTGCGGATACAAGCTTCCGGAGTGAGTCGTTTGCAACGCATTCCACTCGACATACCTTTCTATACGTAACATAATACTGCGCTGGACAAATATTTACACGGCAACAGATAAAGGATAGGTACCAGATAGCCGAGAGCCCGCTTGAGTCTCAACGAAGACTATACCTACATGACCAGAGAAAAATTCTTTCGTCCTCGATATGATAGCATGACTGATTAGCACGCTGCATCATCCAAGTCCATACGATAGATAATTTCTATACCTAGCATCTTTCCTTCCAAGGTGGTATCATTAGGAACCTATAACGAAAGAGGTGAATTTCTCAATTCGTCATTTTTACCGTTATCTCGTACTTTAAATCCCACCCACATAACAAATCAAGCAAAGGGATACCTATAAGCTGAACGCAACTAGACAAAAAATCGCAATTTGTTCAGACCTATCCGGCTTGTGTGTCAAATAAAAGAAATAAAAATTAACTCAGTAGGGTTGCAGCCACAGAAGGGCCAAGGTCAATGGATTTTATTATCGTTATATTATGTATAGTGAGTGACCAAGGTGGGTTACGTAGTGTACGTCGGCTTCTTCAGCCCTAGGTGCTTCACTCCAGTTATCGAACACTCCGGAGGAAGTTTGCATATGTTTGTTAAGGTAGAATACACGTATTTGGTTCGCAATGCTACGTACTTCAAGCCCTACTCCGAAGTTACAGGGCGAGTAAAATGTGTTTATAAGGGGATGTAAACCTGACACTCTTTGTCGTGAGGTAGTGTTGTATTTTTGCATGTAATGGAGTAATAAGACCACAGGAAAGATTTTAAACAGTCACCTACCAGTCCACATGTTTTTTTGACAGATCTCGAAAACACAACACTACATCACGCGGAATATTTTTTTGTAACGTTTCAGACTAAAACAGTATGATTTTATGGTCACATTTAGTAGAAAAGCTTGATAAATGTTTGTAATATTTACCGCCGCCATGTTACATGTTGACAATTTTTATTTCACTTACGGAAGTGGGTAATTTCAACACCATTTCTCTACTTTTTCTCCTGTAAAAGCTAAACATAGTGTCCTACTTTCACTCGTTCGTTTCGCGTTCAAATAGCACACTATGTTTAGCTTTTAGAGTAAACACAACCAATATGATATTGCAATTACCCGTCTCCGGCTGTACTAATATGTAAACATTAGTTTTGTCGAATATTTACTTTCGCACAGTGGTTTTGGTGGAGTTTGTCGAGAATGTATGGTGGCCCTTAACGATACCGAGGGATAGGTTTTCGAGATATCTCTGCATAACGAGGGTTTCGTTAGCATCACGCCCGTCAGTTGATACTTCCCTGGCTAGGTACCTATCTAGCCTGGGGTCTAGCCCTATTCTGGACGCGGCTTAGGTACCTACATAATATCTATAGCCTTAAGATACACAGATAAACAGATAAACGAGCCGAATCACAACGAGGCCTAAAAATTAACATAAATGACTGACCTGGGAATCTTGTAATAGCCCCTAATACCTTTCCATTATGTCTACGGAACGTACAATAAAATGGTAAATATCGTCACGATTGTATATGCCCTCTGATTAGGCCCAAATTAGAAGCCAGGGGAATAAGCATAAGCTAGAGCTGGAAAACATTACGTCAAATGGCATTCCAAGAATTCTTTAAGGACGGGTCCTGGAGTCCAGCTCGCCTCTCAGTGCTTGCAGCACCAATCTCACCTCACTAACAACACCCACCGCACGGTCACGCGCCGGCATGGAACATTCGGACTCGGAGGTACCTCACTACCTCAGGTACCGCATTCAGAACGTGATCGGCCAAAAATTCCAATCTCTCACTTTATTAGGACCAGATTTCTAACTCTGGAGTGAGTTACACTCATATTCAGTGTGCCACTATGGCTATGAGAGGGTTATTCAGTCGAGATGAAAGCAAATGCCGGCAAGTTGGAAATAGCTGAGTACGTAGGGTAATGCTAATGTCGAAAAAAAAATCCGTCAACGAAAATGGAGGGAAGAAAACCAGGTGCAAGAGCATGTAGATTGGGATAATTTGGTACAATAGTCAAGTGCGTCAGACGCTCTTGTAACGACTATTTTTGGCAGAATTTCACAATGGAGTGAGCGTATAAACCCTTTTCCGTTAGAGTACAAACCTTGTATGGAATCCAAAAGGGTAGCTTCACGCATGCCTCACGGTGATGGAACTTCCAGCCTGAGTTGGACTGATCTCGTATAAGGTCAACAAGTCGGAGGATTTTGTTCATGTGGTGTTTTAGAGAATACCTGATACCTACCCATAATCAGTGGCATTAAACGATTGAACTGTTTCTTCTGTGCCCTGCAGCTGTAGAATTGATGTGCATGAAAGCTGTCAGGAATTAGCAGTCTACTCACATATCTATCTTAAAACATGTTTACCTTTCAATAGTTTTATAGAGCCTCAACCTCTTCAAAAGTTTTTTAAACTATCCTCTGTAGAAGGCAGAACAAAGGTATTGAGCTACTTACCATAAGAAGGAGGGCTGACCATGGTAGCTGCCCTGGACAGCACATCCAGAGGTGACTCTTCTTTATCCATCTCTGTAAGACAAGACGAACATTGGAGGTAATGTAAGGACTGCAAATAATGTACTGGGTGTTTTAGTACCAGCCGATGCGTTGAAGATGTCTCGGGAGAAAGAGCACCATAACGTGTAGGTAGCTCGACTAAAGTGGGACTACCACGTATTGTAGCTAGGTAGGTACATACCTACGAGAGCATCGTTCGTTCCACATGTGAGCTGTTGCAGAACACGACGGCACGATACGAATAGGCAGGAATATCACCGTGAAATAAATTCAAAATGGTAGCTACCTTCGGTCCTGCATGGATGCCTGTCTACGACCAAATTCCAATCGACAAAATATGGCATTCTAATGGTATTGCACGATTAGCTACATCTTTACCTGTTCCAGAGTCTTAAGCAAGGCTCATTAGGTATTTAGCGTTTGATCCAAATGGATAATGTAGCTACGTTATTGTTTAAAAAAGAAATAGGACACGAAATTCCTTAGTAACCACGCGCAGATGTAGACCCACCCGCATTATTGATTTTTTACAAGAAGCCCCCTTTTGCGTGTCAATACCCAGAAATTGAGCTTTCACTTACCGAAGCCAGTGGTTAATATAGTAAGAGGAAACGTCAAACTGCAGTTTCCATCAGTCTGTCCATTAGAATATAAGAAATTCCACAGCGGTTGGGAGAAACGAACTAGCAAAACGACATCTCGGTATGAATGGAATGTGTGGAATGTGTTTTGACAACTCTAGCGGCAAATTTGTCAACTTGCTTTGTTTACACTGTTTCAAAATGGCGCGCTATGTCCTTTCGACATAATTTATTTTATTCTTATTTATTAAACTTATAGAGTAAAATTATTAAAAAAAAATTATAATTCATAATTTAATTATATTAAAAATGTATGAACAGTAATAATATAAACTGAATCACAATCAATATCCTTTTTATGTATTGGAACGTTATCTTTTTTTATTCAAAAAAATTTAACTTTACCAGTTTTCGAATAGTCCCAAAATTAGTTTCATAGGCGCACTGTAAATAAAATTTATTTTATTTTGTTCATTTTTCTCAAACGAGTGACGATAAGCGAAATTATGCGGTAAATTATTTCAGTGTGTGCCATCAACCAACTTCGGTAATTAGCTAATATCTTCCTCATAATTAGCAACTTCTTAAATGCATGTGAAGATGTTTCATACTCGGTGCGCTCACAGCTGAACACATTGGGAGTTTCTTTTAACTTTTTAATTTTCCGTGTAAATCTTTCTGAAAATTACTTTCCCAGTCTCAATAAATTTCTTGAGAGCTGTCGTAAAAGCTGCTGATAAACATGATGCACCCACGTGTGATGCAGTAGCCTTGAGGCTTGCACTTCTTCATTTGCAGGTCACGTACGCCTATGGCTGTCTAGACACCAGAGTCGCGTCGCAGTGGAAAAGGGTGAAAACTTGCTTTTCAAGCACTGATTATCAGTTTTCTGGGTGGTGTTCGCTAGATTTTTGTTCATTTTATGCTTGAATGTGATGCAAAGTTTGGTTGTTGTGTGTGCAAATGGGTGAGTACTTATAAGAAAGGAAGCTTTACAAGTAATTTTCATTTCCAGCCCTTTGTTTTAGTGTCAGGACGACAGTTTCATTATTTTCCTGTAATTAACTTGCCACCGAAATTGTAGCAAGTTTATAAAATCCATCTGAATAGAAAAACAAAGCCGAAAAAAGAATAGAAAAACAGTGAAAACAGTCAGTTCAAGGTAACATGTCAGGGAATAGGTTCATACGGTCGTATTGCCATGCAGCACCAGTCACCGCTCTATGATCCTCTAAATTCCTAAAATAACCTCATCCGTGGGGAAAAAGCTTATGATATTGATTTCTAAGGGGGTGTGGGGGTATGTCGTGTTTGGAAGCACTTTGACTGCCTTAGTGCCTACCGGCGAATGAATGATGGTCGCAGCGCGTGCGTCAAGATTTCCATAATTATTTGTTGCAGATGGCAGCTGGTGGTTTGTAACTTGATGATACTACAAGAAAAATGGAGATTTTAATTGCCTTCATCGCTGTGATTGCCTGTATCCATGGTAAGATTCCACGTACATCTACAGATAAGCTGTTCATGCCCTGACACTTTAGGTTTTTCAAAGAAAATGCATGCCCCATGGCAGGCAGGCAGGCTGTGCAGAATGACATCGACCTAAGTGCTTAAGTGGGCTGGAGGTTCCAGCCCGTTATAAAAGGATTGAGCTATTATTAGAACTAAAAGGTAAATATCAGTCTACCTAGACCTAGATCATTGCAATTTCTCGGAAGTGGTGAGAATTAGGCACATAGTGACAAAAATAAATCTTTTAAGTGTTGACATGGAAGGTACTGCTGTACAAAGTAATAACTTTCAGCACTGTCACTGCGAGTACATACTTCATTAAAATAGCTTTATGCACTATGAGTTGAAGTAGTCCCTTTGACTAGGTGGCAGAAATTGTTTCTTCTCAAAATTCATTCTAAACCGATTGCAAAAAGTCCAGCCAACTACTGTATTCATACCCAGACGTAAGAGCTAACAACCAGTGTGCCCAAGGTGGGAAAATTTTCGTAATGGCCTCTACTTAACCAACCGAGTTATAACTTTATGTTTAGATGTGTCGGGAGAACGCCGCGTGTGCCATTACACTACCCGCACGGTCGACAAGCTGCGTGTCCAGCAGGTGGTCACGCAGGGCGACAACGAAGAGGGGGAGTACGGGCCAGGGAAGATTGACGGAGGGGAAGAGGAGTGCCTGCGTGACTCTGACCACTGCTACGCCTTCTGGAGGGAAGACACCAGCCCAAATAACACTGGCGGTGTCATCTATATTGCTCAAGGTACGTGCTGTTGTTAGAATTGTTTCACGTGTTGGTTCTGTTAAAAACCACAGAAGTCTTCAGAAATTGCTGATGTCGCTTGATGCTGGCGTCCTGAGTGGTAGATTCGAGTCTAGACACAGGCTGAAATAGATGTGTGATGCTGCTTCCCAGCCCACTTTTTCCGTATTCTGCCCAGCCTGATCCCCATCGGGGGGGGGGGGGGGGGGGGGGGGGGGATCTATGCGAGCAGTGTTGTATCATCCTAGCAGGATTCGTAGACAGATATCTCGGTGAATGCTTGGCCGGTAGGGCCACAACCGTTAGATTTATCTTGTCCAGTAGCATTCAGCAGACTTCTTCAGTGATTTAAAAACCTGATGGTGGAACCTGATTGATGGCTACACTGAAAAACCTGGATGAAGTACCTATAGCTCTCGTGTATGTTAAATTCAGGGGTTGAAACAAAGGTTGATTATAGGAAGTAGGTTAATGGTGTGAGTCACGACACCACCCCCCGAATGTTTCCGAATCTCATTTCCCGGCGAGTATCGAAGCGGTGTTAGACGCGAGCTGGCCCCCGATCGCTCCTCTCTACACCCGGAGAGGGGCAGTCAAAATTGTGGTTTTCTGTTGTATGTACGTTGTGATCACTCGTGTAGATTGCACGGTAACGTTTTCATTTGTTCAGCCAAATGATAGAACCGAGAACTGTTTTCCTAAAAGTGATAGGCTGAAGACGTATTAGCATATCTAATTTTGTGATTGGTTAGTTCCTAAGTGTTGAATTTGACCGAATCCGACCCATAAAAGATTATAATTTGGAAAAAACATTTTTCCAACTAACCTGTTTGTTCTGGAGCCTTTTCAACATATTCTAGAGTTTCCCTTGGAAACTTGGAACATGATATTTGCCAAAAGGAAATGTACAAAAATCCTTCGGTCGTGAACATGATAGATTATGATAGATGGGTGCGTAAAGTTTCAGGACCTAAACAACTCGGTCAGTTTTTTTAGGAGAGAAGTAGGTAATAAAAGAGGGTAAACAGACCGATTAGAATATATATTTTAGAAAACATGTAAGTAGTACAAACTCTCTCTTTTTAGTAGGTTGATGAAAAGTAGAAGTACTCGAAGTCACGCAGGTGACTTAACGTTCAACAACGCTGAGTTGCTGACACGCGCTTAAAAGGTTATTCGAGGTGAACTTTTCTTTAGATTGCTGTCAGGAGTCTCAGTAGAACTGCTCCTTTCGTTTTTCTTATATGTATATTTGTAAATATAATTGAAACAGTTGAAGGGTTGCGATCGTCGCTGAGATATGAAACCTCCTCTTTCTACCATGGCAAAAATGAATAATTTGCTATGTGACATTTGTATATTCTTATATATTGTCCTTGAGGGCTTTGAAAATAAGTTTTAGGAAACTGAAGCGACACTTCGTATTTGTGGTTATTTGTTACTTTTGTGCAGGCTGCTGGGAGTCAAGTGGAAAGCAAGACTGCGAAGCGAGTGAGTGCATTAGCAAGAGGGAGCCGCCCAAAGCGCTCAACTACACCAACTTTTGTTGTTGCACTGGAAACTATTGCAACACCAACGCCAGCTACGTTTACACTGAGGCGGACGCTGATCTTGACCCTAAACGAGGTACTAGACACAGATATAACGTGAGTAAATAGGGAAAATGAAGTTTTTGTTGATAGATAATTTTCGCTTTATTCAAATTTCCATTTTTACGAGACTAGGGGCCATTTTCACCAAGAAAAATCAAAGTCAAATCAAGCTGATTTGAATCAGTTGCTATGGTAATAAAGAAACTCGAGCCTTGCTATTGGTGTTGCTAGGGTAAAATTTGATTTTTATTTCAAATCAACGTCGAATTTTCTTGGTGAAAATGGCCCTAGGTCGTGTTCCACTATGCATGTCGAATAGCGCGGCTACTAAGCTCTTGGGCATGTTCGAATTTTACACAATAATGGAGCCTGTGTCCTAGCATCTGAGAAAAGTAAATAAGGCGGGTTAGTAGACGGAATGCTGCTACCACAAAAGATAAACGTAGTGTACTAGCCCCGGTCGTTTTTTTTTATTTACGCGAAAAATTTTCTGTATTTTTTATGCTCTGCTCACTCTAAGACTAGGTGGTAGCTATCTGCTTAGACTGAGAAAATAATAAATTAGGGTTAGCTTTTTATCTATTTTATATTTGGTTCCTGTTTCAGAGCCTGTCGAGATGTTGCCTTTAGAGAGGATGAATCTTGCGCTGATCACTGTGCTGGTGGCGCTAGGGCTGCTCACCCTCGCCCTGGTCTTGGTGGCGGTACGCATGTATCACGCAAGGCGAGCGAGCCACGGCAAGCCCGGCCAGGAGTCAGTTCACCTCATGGAAAATGCCACCCAGTTCTTCAATGCCTTCAACTTCGATGACTTAAAGCTGGAAGCCGCCATAGGTAGAGCTCATTACCATGCATTTTCATATTTTTTAAAACAAATTGACGGAACTTAATTGAGAGTACTTAATACTCGTAGAATATCCAGTTGCCCCTTGTAAACATAGTTTATTTGCCTACTTTGATAGCTGGTGCTATATTGACAGTAAAAACCACTGAATAGCTATTTATTGTAGTGACTGAATAAGTAATTATTTTTTACCTTTAAATCTTCGAAACTAGTCATTAAAAATAATGGTGTCCTCTTTTTCAGGACAAGGGCATTACGGGTCCGTGTGGCGTGGCTCCGTTGGCGACCTCGAAGTGGCCGTCAAAGTTTTTCCTCCACACCATCGCATGTACTTTTACAACGAACGCGACACCTACTGCTTGCCCTTTATGAGCCACCCTTCACTACTCACGTATTTAGGTATGTACCTAAAGTAGCCAATTGCTTTGGTTTCAGGTTCCTTGCTCAATACTATCATTTCCTAGGTCCTAGTAATGAACCTTGTGGCTGTCAGTGGCCGAGCGGTTAAGGGGTCCGCTTTGTGTCCTAAGAGGTCCAGGTTCTAATTCCGGCGTAGCGGAAAAATTTTCCGCTTAGGACATGGGTGTATTGGCTTCGGCCCACTCCTATTCTTCTTCGGCTTCGGCCAAAAGATCTAACAACCAACTCATCGACGCATATTTTCATACTGCAGGAATGCTCCGGAGGTATGCTCCGGTAACAGAGTGGCTCTGCCTGCACTCAGTGAGTCATTCATTTCCTTTCTTGTGTTTGATTGTATAGGCTGTGATGAGAGGAACGGTAGTGACGGGAGCCCAGAGCTGCTGTTGTTCCTGTCCTTGGCCCCGCTTGGTTGTCTGCAGGGTTATCTGCGTGAGAACACGCTAGACTGGACTACTTTCTGTCGGATGGCTCTCTCTATCGCCGCGGGACTAGCTCACCTCCATACCGACATCCGGAAAGGAGGTTAGTGGCGACCTAACATATGACGCACTTTTTCATGCCACATGGTTATTCTCATATAGATAGATATAGATAGATAGATTCTTGTTGATTCAATGGCGATTTCTTTGCTCAGATAAAATGAAGCCGTGTCTTAGCCACCGTGATTTGAACTCTAACAACATTCTGGTGAAGGACGACTTGTCGTGTGCCATCTGTGACCTTGGATTTGCTACCCGGATCAGTGGTTCCAAGTATTATTACAATGGTGAAGAGCAGCATGCGGAAACCAAGAGCATAACCGATGTAAGTGATGGCAGTACCTGCCCTCTATTCATCATACTACCGAAATCAATTTGATGTATGAGTTACTTTTATATTTCGGTAGCCCGGTGGTGTAGAGAGTTTTTCACTAGTTTTCTAATCTGCTTCTCACTGAGTGGTTGCTAGCGGTGGTGCTATCAGTTACCACAGTGGATAATTCCTGCATTTTTTAAGCTGCTGGGTTCCTCCATTTTGACATTTGCTAAAACCAAAAATATTTTGTTTTTGCAGGTGGGCACTTTACGATACATGTGCCCTGAAGTTCTGGAGGGGGCTGTGAATCTTCGTGACTGTGAAACATCTCTAAAGCAAATCGACGTGTACGCTCTAGGTCTTGTCCTATGGGAGCTGGCCTCACGCTGCTCTGACTTTTACCCCAATGGCATCGAGTGTGGCCTCTACAGGCAGCCTTTTGAAGCTGAGATTGGTTAGTAGATGTCAGGATTTAAGACCTGCGTACGTAAAAATTCCTTTGATTATAACAAGATCACGTTTTCTGTCTGCTTGTAACGTACTTACTTTAAAGTGGTCAATTTTGACTATTCTCTGAGTGATTTTGCGGTTGCATTGTCATCCGCGGAGTGAGTTGTCATTTTTCGGGAAGGATTGGAATCTAAATCTTATCTCGTTTTTAGGTCACCCCACTCTAGAGCAGATGCAGGTACTGGTATGCAGGCACAAGGCGCGGCCACTGTTCCCTGACTTGTGGCGAGATACGGCCGCTGTGAGGACTGTCAGGGAGACGATCGAGGACTGCTGGGACCACGACGCTGAGGCCAGGCTCACCGCCCTCTGTGTTGAAGAACGCTTCCATGAACTTTCGGGCTTTACAGATCGTCAGAAAGGTATTTTTTACTTTCTCGCTAGCCATATATGGCGAGAAAGTATTGTTTTCGTGCAAAATTTCGAAATTGAGATTTTGGGTTTCCCATGATCCTGGGGGTCCCCTGAGTCCAAAAAAGTGGTTTCTGGAAAAAGTCTGTCCGTCCGTCCGTACACTGCTCTAGAGCCTATACCGTTCATCCGATTTTGATGAAATTTGGTATGGACCTGTCTAAAATTACTGCCAAAGGGCATTTTCTAGGAATTTTTGATTGGTCAAAAATTGCGGCCACTACTGCCAAAAAACCGCCGAAATAATTCAAAAATCGTGTTTTTGGTTAGTCGGACAAGCGCCGACGGTACACTCTTCAATCTAAAACACTGAAAATTGGTAATTGTGTTGACGAATAGATGCTTCGAGGTTATATCCAGCTAAAATTGAATTGGTTGAAAATAACGGCCGTTTTGGACCAAAGTTCGATCGTATCGGCGCCATTCACATTTATTGACCGATTTTCATGAAATTTGGTGTATTTGTGTTAAACTACGTAACTTAAACATTTGTCGAACAGAATTTTGTTATCTTCAAAATTACGGCTGTTTTTGTCAAAAAAAGTGTTGAAAATGAGTTGAGAATGAGAAACCACGTTTTTGAATGGTCGGAACGCATTTGGGACTAAAGTAAAAAAATGACAGTTTCAAAAATGTGAAGGAAGCAGTATGAACCTTGGTGCCCCAACTCATAAATGAGCCGGTCGTATGACAAGATTAATGTGTTAATGTACCCACATACTGATGTTACGCGTCAGTTCGTGTGACAAGGCTTTATGGGGCTTCTGATAAATGAGTAGTGTCAGTATCTCGAAACAAACATTGAGGGGTTTCTTTCAGTTCATTCACCCATAAAGCATGATATGTAGCTGACTCACGGTTTTCCGATTCATTGCGATTAGTATTACAACTGGGTTAGTCCCTCTGACTCCAGTGGTTTACCTGGTGCGGTTAGTTTGCCCCCTCCACTTCTTCCACGCCAAAAGTATCAATACTTATTTCTCAGGACAAATAAATATCCAACAGTTTCGTCCGAAACGTATCATTAAGAAACGTAAACAAACAGCTTCTAAAAACTAATAATTAATTTCTTGTTTGAGTGCTGGCCCAGTATACTTGATGATCACTCTTCAAACTCTGCGATTTAGGTGTCCTCTACACAACCGGTATCAGTCCCATCGGACGTGGTGGCTTGAGTCTCATTCAGAAGGAATCGCACAATGTGTTTGACCTGGTGGATGAGAAGGACGACAAGGAGGAAAAAGCCGGGGATGAGGGAGGAGACAGTTGCCAGTCGGAATCCACCATGGACACTCTACTCACCATCACTCCCACTAACTCTCTACTCAACTGTAAGTCCTGATTGTGTCAGTATAAGTTTCCAGTGTGAATTGAGTCTAGAGAAATCGTTGTTAAGCGTAGGATAGTGGCCCCTTTCGGGACTTTGTAGACTTGAAGTGACACTACGTTGTTGGCACTGTAACAAATTATTTCCATCTTTCAGGTAAAAACTCTAACCAGTTCTATGGCTTCTGCCCCTCGCTTCAGCCGTATCAAGGTCGCAACCCTTGTTTGGAAAGAAATTTGATGGCTACTCGTGACGGAGACTCGAGCTCTGGGGAGCTGATTGATAAATCGCACAAGCACGTGATGGGTGGACAGCAGGCTGCCGTCCCTCACCCCGGCGAGTACCTAAACATTCAGCAGCAAGCTCAGCCGCCCCCTGTACCTCCTCCACGCCCAACTCTCCCCATCCCCTTTGTACAAAATGTGAGCAGTGAACCTACCCAGCCGAAGCTGTCGAACCTAATTGCGGGAGCGAGCAGACGATCGACTTGGCTGCGGATCCGTCAGGCGTTCGGAAGGAGGCCTCAGGGTGAGGGCCTCATCGGTAACGAGTCAGCCATTAATGTCTCCACACCTGTAGAGGACAAACTCCACACTAAGGTATGAGATGCGCTACTAACTTGTCGCCAGCGATTAGTAGAAAAGGTGCGTCAAAATCCTTTAAAATATTTGTTAATTCTAAGTGGTAGGATTTTACTTAAATTCCCTCGTTTTTTTAGTTCTTTAGGCCTTTTTAGTACCTTCAGTGACAGTTAGCCCTGAAATTGGTTTTCCGTTTTGTCGTACCAGACATGACCGAAGACATAACTTACTAGACATACTAGAAAGCTATTACTATTACTCATGGCACGTCTTCCAGGTAACTTTTGTAAGAAGGGAAACAATCGCGTTGTGGAAGTTTGCAAATGTACCTACGTTTTAGAGATTCTAGCCAAATGTGAAATGTGAATGCCAAAAATGAAAAACAGGAAAGCTGCGCTGATTAGTTCAAATCCAGTTAGCAATTTAAACATGACTTTACTAAGAAAAGGAACAAGAATCACAAATTGTGACGGAAAAGAAATTCGTTGACTAATTCATCCGTTACTCCACTTGACTGAAATTCTTTCACGTGACATACTGCAAAAATTATTGGTATGTGATAATACCTTGAGCTGATTTACTGTAAAGAAAGCGTTTGCCGCTCCTGTAGGTGGCCCTCAGCAACGGTAGACCCGAGACGAAGCTAACTGAGCGGCCTACTGAGCTAGGAACTCAGAATAATCGCCGACCTAACACCTTACCGCTCTCTGGGTCCGTATCCCACTCTTCAAGGGAGAGTTCCACCGACAAACTAGCTCGCGGTACGAAGACGAGGAGTTTCGTGGAACCAGACTCTGCTAGGATATCTGACGTGGAAGAAGACAATACAAGAACGGGACAGCGAGATTCTGGGGACCCTTTCGGCAGCCAGCCTCAGCTCAAGGATCCAACGTGCCGTGTGAAGACGCCTGGCGATGTTCCGCTGGCCGTGCGACGGGTTCGGGGTCAAAAAAATTTGGCGCGTTTTTCGTTGTACGACGATAGGATTATGTCAGGTTGTTACGACAATGAGAAATTGTACAGTTCCCCACCGACAAAAAACGTTAGTAGCGATACTCACCGATCTTCTCTGGATGATACTCATTTTAGTCAGGATATTTAACTCCACCATCCGCCTCATTAAAATGTAATGATATGGTCGCCGGCCGAAAAGGAGACCAAAATGGCAGATGGCAGCGGAGGGGTGGGTACCCACTCTACTTGGCACCAGTACCTATGAGGCTGAGCTGCGACCCACACTATTGGCTATGTCACACGATATGCATGCAAAATCTATTTATAGCCGATGCTTAGCTTAGCCTAGTGTGGGTCGCAGCTCAGCCTCATAGGTACTGGTGCCACGTAGAGGGGGTACCCACCCCTCCGCTGCCATTAGCCATTTTGGTCTCCTTTTCGGCCGGTGACTATACCTTTTAAGCACCGTCCCACCAAGCTCAGTTGAGAGAAAACTGAAGATTTTCTCCCATGTTTACCATGTTAAATTTCGGAGAAAATTTGTGTTTTTCTCTTAACCGAGTACGGTGGGACACACCCTTAGAGTCAAAGTAAGAACTGCAGTGTCGAATGGGCAGCTTTCATTAAATGTTCACGGATGTTTCCTTCACTGGGCCGAATTTGTGAAGGTTCTGAATCCGAAAATTTCTTATTGTGTGATGTTAAAGATGACTTTGTACTTGAATTCGGTCTATGCCTGATGAGTGTAGTGTTAATGCCGGTTTTGGGCGTCGCGTCGTTTCTAATTTTTACTTTCTCGTTTAGTTTTCGTTTGTTGGCTAACGCGAGTCTAACTGATCCGTGGCCGTCGCCTAACTCTAAATTTGAGTCAGAATTTTTCAGCAGACATCTCTTTCTACGTGTGAGTAGTTAGACTGTCAGGATGTTAATTCTAGATTTATTCTGTTACCGTTATACCTAAGGCTGTGGCATGCATACACGTACACGCCCATGTCAGGTTATTTTCTGGTACGCCCTTGTTCTTTTATAATTTCAGAATTGGGTCTTATTGTCCAGAAAAAGCACAATCGCATCCTGGAAAGGTAGGTGGGGAATTCCCTGGAAAAGGGTTTTCACGTTTTACTGTCAAGTGAGATTCTAGATAGATTTCTGAATACCGAGAAAACAGACTTCATCTCTTGCTAGATCTGCCTCATCATCCAAAGGTTCCAATTTAATTACACATTATAACTCATCATCACCTACTACACATCACTCCTTTCACCATAACCGATTAAGGTAAACCTATCTACGTTTTTTTTTCATTTCAGAGTCTGAGTTTAACTTTTAGTGAGTTTGGTGGGATCCAGCCTTATATTGTCGTTTCGAGCGGAACAAAAAATAGAGTTTACCCGCTTAGTTGCGCTGAAATATGGAAAGTGAAAAGGCCTATAAGTTTATTGTATGTGCAAGCAAGCTTGCAGACTAATGTTTACATAGTGTATATGTATGTGTGTATTTGTTTTGAGAGCCAGAGTTCAGACCGTTGGTGTTATACTGATCTCTCTCAGATTTGTTGCCGTAGTCGTCCGTAGGGACCTTTGGAGTGGCAATATGACTTGTATGAATACGTGAGTATCCGAAAATGTCACTTTTTAATCATAAATGGGTCGATTTTATCACATTTTAGAATTTTGATAGTTCTTTGGGCAAGTATTGATACCGGAATCTCTGGAAAAGATTGTGGTTTGGGTGAGTGGGGCGGTAGGGCTTGCATGAATTTTTTTTCGAATTTGCTATAGATATATGGGTCCGCATGAGGAATGTCCCTTGAAGGCAGTTGCGTACTGCGAGTCGTTACGATGATGGAGGGAATGGGGATATCGACTTTTACTTTCCAATTTTTTCTTCAGATTTTGCCATATAGATATGGGCCCGCTCTGTGGATCCTCCTCTAAGTCAGTCGTGTTGTGGGGGCGAGTTTAGAAATATTGTTTTTACTTTCCGAACGATTGTTGATGTATTATAATATATATGTTTGTAAAAATCTCTTGTTCGCTGTTCGGTATAGTAAGTTGGTTAGAACCTCAGTGTATCATTTCGGAAAGATGCCAGTAGGAAAAAGTTGCCTTGTAGAAAGCCCTAAATAACTAACTTGATTTTGGAATATGTGCAACGTCATTTTGGCAGTAAAAGAGTAGGTACTCTTCTCTCCCTACCACAACCTCACGAATGAAAGATGCCAGTTGCTATAGTCCAAGTCAGGCTAGGAGCATACCGATTACTCATAATTTCTTGCAAATCTAGGGTTGATCAAAACTTCTTCTTGATCAGGGAAATATCTGCTCAGGGTCGGATTGGCATTTTTAGCGTATGGTAGGATATGGAACCCAAATCCGGATCGGCGTCAACTGAAAATCTTCAAGAAATTATGAATAATCGGTACGCTCCCAGCCTGACTTGGACTATACAGACGGACATTGGTCTCACTGCTGATCTTCTGCACATGGTATCTCCAGTTTCATTCTATCTCAGCTCTCTCCGGAGGTATATCCATGATTCGAATGTTGTGGTAGAACAAAACAATGCTATAGGCATAGGGTCTCGTTTAATATTGTGAGGCTGCAAATTTCTCGTCCGCTGTGTAATTTAAAGTGTCCTGTAATGCAGAAATCGTTAACAATCTGCTGCCTCGATTTTATAGTGGTATGTTTTGTTGTTTTGGTCGACTGGCAATCAGTCATCTTTCGTATGTTATGTTCGGTTAAACTTTCGCTTGGTTTGAAAAACCACGTCCCTGGTGGACATAATTTTAAGATAACAATCCTTTGAGGCTGGAATTAAAGTAACTGGCGATTTAAGCAGTGAAAGTGTTTTGGGCCTGCTGACTGTATATGTTATCAATAGGTACGTTAAGAACCCATCTGCAAGACCCTGATACTCACTTTAGTAGGTATTAATAGGTATACCTAATAAGAATAAGAGCCTTGCCGAATATTGAATATTTGAAAATAATTACTTCTTGGATGTGATCTATGTAATTAGCTAAAACAATTAGTTATTTGTCCAATAATTCATAGAGAATCAAAAACTAACAATAGTCGTAGCCCCACAATGGAGCTTGAGATAAAAGAGGAAGAGCAGTCAAGAGATTCTGGCCTGAAAGCTGGTAAAAACTAGGTCTGTTATGTCTAGTACTTGCCTTGCTAAAAACTGTTCATGGTCTATCCATGAAGACAAATCAAGCTGGCCAGTCAGAGTGCTTGAAATTAAACTAGACTGATGTGATTGGTTTGCGTGATTTGACGTAATTTTCCTTCTTACCAACCTCCAGCATTTACAGGCCTTGAGTGAAAATCATGTTGCTTGCTTGCTCTTCATCGAGGAATTCATATTCGAACGATCGAATTATTACCATTGTTTTAAGTTTTATGAAGCTGAAGCCCAGTAGGTACGTTTTCTTTTTTACTTGATACCCATGTACAATACCTGTGATGTCTGTTCTTTCTAGTTTCTACTTCATAAGTTATTTAGGCTGCGTTCCGTCATACTCGGTTAAGAGAAAATTGTCGACTTTGTCGACTTGGAAATTTAAATCTACGATTTTCCCGTACCCGAGTATGGTGGGACGAACCCTTGTAAAAACAGACTTTAACTCTCAGTTAATCAGTTATGTCACGTAACTAATTAATTATTGCTGTACCAATTTGTAACATTATAGGCTAGTCAACAGATAATGTCATATGTCTCTTGAGTCTATCCCATAACCGTAGTAGGTATTGGTACGTTGTTTTTAGTCTGTCTTTTAAAAAAAGCTGCTCCATCCATGTGACGTTTCTTCCACGTCTTCTGTATTCTCTGCTGGTTAATTGGCATGTTGTTTTGCGGTTTTCCTCTGGATAGCTTGCGCTTGAGAAACGTTAACACCTCCCAAGGTCCAGAGTTTCATTGGGGGTGACTTAGTTCGTTGACGTGTGTGAGAGTGCCACTCCAAAATCGAACTGCATTGCTTTTAAATTCGACCATTACGGACAGGTGGTCTTTAGAGTTCAAGTTCTCTACGAAAATGTTATAAATCCAAATGTTGCTGTCAGTTTTCGACCATTTGATTGTTCACGAAATCCAAATTTTTGTCAAAACAGAGGTGCTTAGTTCACAACTTACACAGACAGATTTTTTTACAAGCTACAATACATCTCCAAGCATATACTATCTACACCTCTTGTAAAGTGTTAAAGTGTTTGCTTTATGGTTTCTATTACTTCCTGCCTACTTGGTCGTATGGGTTTCGTCATGTGTGTGCGTAGCTGCCTTACCTAACAACTTCTCCAACTTGTATTAAAATACCACATTGTCGTAAAACAACTACAACAAACAACAAGCACTTTTCTGCTTTAAAAAGCGTTTTGTTCTGGGAACGGATACGCCACTGGATTTGATTCTCACTACGTACGTGCCGAAATGTTGGCGAATAATTATAAGCAGGGAAGGGGTGAAGCGCGGAAGGATGCAGAGGGTGAGACACTCCATGTATTGACGACATGGCGGCAAAGGAGCGCCCCCTCGCCCCCTGTGGAGGAGAGGGAGTGAGGGCTCTTAAGGGAGGGGGAACCCCCCTTGGCTCCTCCCACGAGTCACCCCTTCCCCCTCCGGTATTGCTCCCCTGCCTCTGCGATGGCTGCGACCGTTGCCAGCACTGATTTCGAATGGTGCTAGAATATCAAAATCATCTAGGCCAGCATAAGAAATCAGGTTTGGTACGGTCCCAAGCTGGTCCCCTTTGTAGCCCTGAAATTTGTTAATTTTATCATTACTCTTCAGAGAGATGTCACAGTAAGCATTAGCTTCCCTAAAAGGGAAGAGGGATGAGGGATGGCTTTATGTTTCACAGTATCACCCAATTAAGTTCAAAGCATGAATAGTCAGAGGATATATACGGTAGAGGGTAGGTTAATACGTAATGACAAGAAATCAGGTGCTTTTTGCTTTCTGTTCAACATGCTCAACTTTTTAGACGCAAGTCGCAACCGTATTCAGTGTGGGGTCTCGAGTTACCTACCGCTACTGCAACTGTGGGTACAGGTCGTTTGACCGGATTGTAGAGCTAAAAAAAATACTTGCATATGCTCTCGAGAAAATCTGAGCGAAGGCACTGACCATGATTTAATGAGACCACCTCGAGACTCTTGTTTAGGTGTAGTACCTACCGAAGTACCCAACTGCTGAAAGTGACTAATATACGGTTACCGTGGTTACCGTGGTTACCGTGGTTCAGCACAGGCAGTATTAATCAAGCGGGCGAGTGTAAGAAAAGTGTTAGCACTTCTTATTAGACCCTCCTCAAACAACAATGGAGTGTGGTATGCATGTGCTTCCGGGAAACCTATCCTTTAGGGCAGGATGCACAGCCTTTGAGAAATGTCGGTGGCACTAGTCCCTCTACTAGCTTCATTTAGGGATAATATTTTCAGTTTCAGACACAATAAATGACCGTCCATATTCAGACAAGTTACTTGTACGGCTATAGGCAACGTCTGAAAATTGCTCGATATGACTCTTCAAAGTTTAGGCAAGTCCCGAAATCTAAAACCCTAAAACACTAAAAATTAAAATTAATAGCACAGATAGATAGGTGCATGCAGAACTTTTCATCTGAAACATTCTCTAGCCCATCAGCCAATAAAAAATTAAGGAAAATTGATCCCATTACAGGTCGCTGAACCGCAACCTGATGTGCTAGATTCTTGAACATAGCTCATGTTGGAAGGTTTGTGAAGGCCTTTCATTTAGGTTTGGGTGCTACTCAAGGTCCTCTTTTATTCGAAAACTCCTTGAAGCGATCTATGCTCCCCACCTCTCCCCATAAACTTCCACTCCTGGAGGTGTATTCCCTTTCTCGAACGCCGGCAAACCCACCCGACTAACACCTTCAAAATTTATTGTAAGAAGAACTGTTCTCCGTATATTGCATCATGGCGTGCCTTATCTTCTTACAATAAATTTTGAAGGTGTTAGTTGGGTGGGTTTGCTGGCGTTAGAGAAAGGGAATACCACTGCTGGAGCCCTATTATGGATCTTTTTATCAGTTATCACGAAAACATAGGGAAAATAGCATTGCAAATGTTTATCACGCGGTTATCACGCGTGATAAAAAGTTCCGTAATAGAGCTGCTGGCCCTTTCTTTATTTCATTTTTACTTTCTCGCCCGTATGTAATACATGGGCTGAGAAAGTTATGTCTTCGTGCAAAATTTCGATTTTGAGATTTTGGGTTTCCCATGATCCTGGAGGTCCCCCGAGTCCAAAAAAGTGGTTTTAAAAAAATGTCCGTCCGACGTACGTACGTACGTCAGTCTGTCGCGCAACTGGACGTCACACCGTTTGTCCGATTTTGCTCAAATTCGGTATGTAGGTACCTAATGTAAATATCTGGACCCATTTTTTGATAAATTTTGATAACTCAAAAATTGCGCCTGCTATGGTCAAAAAAAGGCAAAAAATCGTGTTTTTTGACAGTTAAGAAGGGCTGGAAGCTACGTATATCAAGTTGGAACCTTGAAAATTTGCGAAAGTGTTTTTGAATAGATGTTTTTACGTCTTTTACAATCATTTGGAGGTGGGCCAATAACTTGGCCCAGTTTTGGCCCAAACGCGTTGGTCGTCACTCTGGTAGCACTATTCGATCGATTTCAATAAAAATTGGTAAGGAGGTGTAGTTTAACGTAGTTTGATGTTTTACCGAACGAAATTTATCCAACATAATAATTATGGCCAATATTGGCATTATTGTAGGAAAATTTTCCAAAAATAGAAATCACGTTTTTGATTGGTTAAGACGGATTTGCAACAACCCTAATCGACAGATTTCCTTCAAAATTGGTGAAAGTGGTCTCAGATAGATGCTTCAAGGTCATTTTCAATAGATTTTCAATTACTTGAAAATTAAGACCGTGACATGGAAAATAGAAAACACATACTTTGCGCGTCGAACGACACTTCACCATTTGACGGATATGTTTGAAATCCGGTGAGTAGGTGCCTAAAATTATTGTCCAGTGTATGGCAAAATGTTTTTTAGGAAAAGTTAAAATTTCGGTCCAAAAAAAATAAATTACGTAAAAAAAATCAAAATTTTCGATACCGCTGGCGTAAAAACTGCGAGAAAGTCAAGTGCGACCATTGTCGGACCCTTTATTATAACCGCTTTTGGATCTAAAAAACAGGTTATTCAGAACGCGAGTAATTTTTTGCTTTGAAGGAAAGTTGTGAAAGTTTCACCCACAAGTCTCGTGTACGTATACCTACTCTCGCTAATATTTTTGAAAATTAGGTAAGTACCTACCTCTGCGAAGCAGGAGCGGTTCCTCCAGTTCCACAGTAATTTTTATCTTTTATTTTATTTCATTTACTTACTACTTTTCACAACGAAGAAAGATTATAGTAATTATAATTATGCTTTTCGACACGTGAGTTCCCCCAAAGAAATGACTTTTACGTCACCATCCAATAGTTTTGAGGAGGGATCATAATACCTTATCCAAAAGAATATATAGGTAGGTAGGTACCTAATTAGAATTTTTTCTCAAAATTCGGTGTTGCATGCCGAAAATCGAAAGTTTTTGATGTTCCGGGCATTTTTTTAGTGGTGGGAACTGGATTCAACTGAATACCTAGGTATCTTCTGGTACCTACCTTCTTGAACATTTTTTTTAACGATTTTGGACAACATCTACCCGCGCTCGGCCCTGCCGAAGGGAGTTTTTTTAGAAATAAAATAAAAATGGGTTATTCGATACTGTTTTTTTTATTTTTTTTATTTTTTTTTATTTGAGAAAAAAGGCCACAGCAATGAAGCTATAAGGCCTGATACAAGGTAAGATAGTTGAAGAGATACAGTTATATTATACCTACTATGATTGAGATGTATGCAGGCAGGTACACCAGCCCATAGGTATAGGTGTACTCCTACTTAAATATTGTCCAAAATATGCACACTTACGGTTTATTTTTCCTGCGGCTGCTGAGTACCTCGCTTGCTGTTTTCCACAGATAAACTGAGAAAAGTCTTGAGATGACGGAGGCTTTAACGGCCGTGTTCCGATGGTTGCATTCGCACAAAGAAGCTTTTGGACCTACCAAGCGAAACCTGTGGTGTTTTCCCTGTATCAACTGTCCTTTGGGATCCGCCACATAATCCGCATGCGCCCTCTCATCCGACGGATGGTGAAAATGAATGGAAAAAAATGGCCCAAATCTTTCCCTCTTCCCAGGGCCATGATAATTGTTTTGCCACTATCCTCCACACTGGGAGGATCTGCGTGGAAATTGGCAGGAACCTAGCTACAGGGAAACCTGAGGAAATGCTTTCATTCGAGGGGTTAACCACTCGTTGGGAATCATGGGAAATCTTTATGAAATCTCAGGGAATCTTGGAATTATTTGGAGTGGTTACCCCTTCGGGGTTCATTTTTCTAATGAATATCGTTGGGAATCTTTGTAAATCTTTATGGAATCTCAATGAATCTCTGGAGTGGTTACCCCCTCGCTTTCATTCTTCTGTAGGCGCTCCCGCCCTATAGAAGGGTAGGGCCTCGCCTGGACTGGTGGGACGTACGAGTATTATAGGTCCCGTGGACCTTACTGTTTTCCGCAGTTAAATTATTCACATTAGCCGTGTCAGTTTTATTATTACCTATCTATTTTATTTTTTCATTTTTTTTTGCGATAACGAATTGTTAAAGTTCAAGTTCAAAGCATATCAGTGAAGAGCGTATAGGATGTTTACTTTAGGAATAGTTTTTCTGCATGTGATGTTGCATTGGGTCCATTACATATATAGGGTAGTTGCCATTGCAACATACCGGATTTGATGGAAATCGATTGAACAGGTGTGGATATGTTCCGATCAGCAAGTTATTATGATTTTGCAACCGAAATCGGTTGTAGGTGAGCCATAGGATAGGAGCATCTATTCGAGACCACTCCTTGCCGTTTCATGGCGATCTATTACTATTTTACTATCTTTTAATTTCTGTAGAGTCCCTGTAGTAAGTTGGAGCCATTAAAAAGTGTGCATGGGCTTTCAATTTTAACACCGTTTTGAAAAAAGAAAAAAAAACCGTATAATTTACCTATATCTAGGTATTACTGGAAATATGGTTGAAAAATACTTTTAGATAAGCACGTAACTTGCTAATCACCGTACCAAATTTCATGTCAACGTAATCGTCAACGATCGTAATTTGGCTCAAATTTGGAATATGTGTGTCTAAAATCAGTTCCGAGATACATTTTTAATATAATTTTGATAACTCAAAAATTACGCCCACCATTGTCAAAAAAATTAAAAATCGTGTTTTTGATTACTCGGAACGCTTTTGACGGTACATTTATCAAGTTAGAACATTCAAATTTGGCAGTTGTGTTCCCAGATAGATGTTTCAGGATCACTTTCATTTTTTTTGAGATGGGCCCTAAATGGCCCATACGTGAAAACCTTGGCCCCGGGAACAGTATTCGCCGGAATCTCTCAAAAATCGATAATCTTGTGCTAAATAACATTACCTACTTAAATATTTATTGAAGAACTTTTCAATCGATTCAACATTGCGGCCGATATAGGCCAAATAATGTCAAAAAGTGGAAAAAACGAAAATCGGTCGGATTGGTCGGAACGGATTTGACAGTAAGTACACTTTAACGGAGCGATAATCTTGAATTGGTAAAAGTGAAAAGTAAAAATTGGTAAAAGTGATCTCAGATAGATGTTTAAGGCTCATTTTCAACAGAATTTTGATTTTCCAAAAATTACGGTCGTTATAAATAAAAGAATAAACAAGGACTTAGTTTTGCCCGTAAGCTGAAACTTCACCGTTCAATGGATACCTATGCTTGAAATTCGGTATGCATATGCGTAATATTATTGCCTAAGGGTGTGCAAAATATCTTTATAAGCAAATCACAATTGTGGCCAAAAAAAAATAATTACATAAAAAATCAAATTTTTTGTTTTTCAGTAGCGCAAAAAATGCGAGAAAGTCAAGTGCGACCATTGCCGGACCCTTTATTTTTATTAAAATTTGGTCAAAGGTGGCACCTCTATAGGTGGGTGAGTAGGTATCTACTTGACCCCATAACTTCCTCAGTATAGGTAAAAACACTTCCCAAGGTAACTATTGTTTTAAGGCATCCATATGCGTACGGCGAGGCATGATTCTATTCATCACATCTGAGATTTCTTTCTCTCCTTTTTCTGGGGTTTTCACGTTCCAGCAACAGTGTTCATCTTATATGGGTGGCAGAATTGTATCATCAGCCGAAGGAGGCCTTAAGTAGGTATAGGGAAATAAGGAGCGCCACCCAGCTAGCCAGGGCCCAACGGAAGAAAGCTGGCACAATGTGGTGAGACCAGGCATGACAGGGATTAGGTTTCACAGGTCTGCAGCAACCCGATACCCCGTTACCTAACCCTACCTGGTCGTATCCCATGTCACCTCCCCATTCAAGGACTGGCTCATAATGCACATGTCTCCAGGCGGCAGGCATCCCGCACACCATTGGCGTCTGACTAGAGAGAAAAGGGGGGGGGGGGGGGGGGGGGGGGGTAGTGGAAACTGGAACTGTAAATCACCAAAAATGTTTCTGATAGGTGCATACCTATTTTCCGAAAGCTTCTGTACCTATAATAGATGTTATATTGTTATAGGTACCCTCTAAATCTATTGAATGAATAGACTGGCGAAGTTGTTTGGAAATGGTATACCTATAGTAGGTACCTAGGTACCTACCTATAAGACCTAAGGTATACCTATAGTAGGTACCTAGGTACCTACCTATAAGACCTAAGGTATATCTCAAACTCTGCGATGATGGCATGATGGTAAATATAGCTTCTTATTTTAAGTAAGTATTTAAGAAAGTAGATATAGGTACGGGTGCCTCTCAGTAGCAGAGTGGCCTAACGGAAAAATCTTTCCGCTTACGACATATGGATGTATTTGGCTTCGGCCCACTCATATTCGGCTTCTGTCTGCCAAAAAAATATAACTATATACCAACTCATAGGAGCATATTGTGCATGTTATTCACTGACCGTTGCACGGTATACCTATATAAAATGAAGATTACCCGCGGAGTTCCGAAAATTATCTTCATATTTTTCTGTCCTGCTTGGGTCCTGGGGTTCTCTGCGGACCCCAAAATCGCAAATTTGTTCACAGTGGTTAGGTAGCTATAGGTACCTTTCCTATAAAAACTCTGCCGTATAATTTTGCACAAAATTTGGTTTCTGACTGATAAAGGGGGAGGGCCCCCAGTTCAGAGAATCAAAATTTGACATCAGAATAGGTACATTGACGGCTTGTGTCTTAAAAAGTTTTTCGTATTATTGAAATTTCCAAACGCCGTAATACCTAGCTGTGGTTAGGTAATGGCGGGAATGGATCCAGGGGTAACTAAGAATCTCCTAATTCTTTTCTGGTCCATTTTGGACAGCATATGTGCTGGACAAACTTCGAAATCTGCCTTGTAAGAGTTGTAAGTATCTATAAGTACACGTCCACCTTTTTGCCTCAATTTTAAACATTTTTCGTGCCACCACAACCAACTTTGCAACTACGTAGGTACCTACTTACCTATACTTTACGTAGTACCTATACTTTATTCAAAGTTGTTCGGTAAACGACATTATTTCCTGTTAAATTTCACCCCTGCTGTAACTATGGCTCAAACAAACCCAGTGAAAGGAAAACGGCACATACCAAAATTTTTATTCCTCGCAATTTTTTATATTCTTTGTTGTATAGGGTATAGGTAATATACTAAGGTACCCTAAGTGTCATACCTACCTACCAAACAAATTTATGTTATGGTTTCAAGAGCCATTTGGAACATTTTCGACACTTTACCTCCAGAAAAATTCTCTAATTATTCCATCCGGAAGAAAGTTAAGTTAGGATGTGGCATTTCTCATTTTTGTCCCTCACCTTTCTATAGGCCTATAGGTGGGTACCTATCATCTAGGACCTACCTTATACTTATACGAGATGTGTAAACTTAGGCATGCCCCGACCGTACACCTATACTTAAAATTATTTTAATTATCTCACCATGTTCATCGCAGAATTGTCGCAGATGCAAATAAGGGGTCGGTATAAGTTAAGATATCCAGGAAAAACTGAAAATATTTCAGGAGAATAAAAAAAGTGATTTGCGTAAAATCCGCGGGCTTGGAGCCGAACGCTGAACACACAAATGAAGCGTATCACCTCCCTCCCCTATTACCAGAAACAAAAGCGCACAAGCTGTAAAGGAGGGGCGGCCGCGCAAGACGCAAGAAGACCGGCCCACAAGCGGAAATTCAGGCCCGGTGCGCCTCTTTGCCCCCAACTTGTAACTCACCGTCGAGAACGGGTCTTTTTACTCTAAAAAATACTCCAAAATCTTTTGTACGTCTCGAAACAGAGGGGCCTTGTTTAATGAGCTGTGAACGGGTATATACATACACTGCGTGCGTGCATGTCTGTGAGCTATGGTTTTTAACCTGTTTTATTAGGTTTATGATTAGGAAAGGAGGCACGTTCCCAAAAAGTTAGACACTTCTTATACTTAGGTTGAGTAAGTATCTATACTTACCTACCTACTGGCGTGAGTAGGTACCTACTTAGGTACCTATACCTATAGAGATATGGGTAAAAAAATTACTTAAATATAGGTAAGTAGGAAGGCACCCTCTTGCGTGGTTGCTGTTGCTGGAAATCACCCAGCAGGTATAGGTATACCGACTTAACTTCCGCATAAAACGTATACTCGATACAAAAGCTATGGACGCATAACTGCTTGTGGACTTATAGGCAGATAGGTAATGCATGCATAAATGACACTGTTCTAAAGGAAATCAGAAAAAACTCTGGAGGACACGATATGAATGTTTCAGTATAAGTACCTTATTAGGTTCTACCTATATAGACACGTTTATCTATAGGTAGGTATCTAATCTTGAAGTCCTGAGTTCAGGGGCGTCATTTAGCCCTCTTGGGGGGGGGGGGCACTTGACCCCCCCAAGAGGGCTGTTGCCCCCCCCCCCCCCCCAAGAAGGCTGTTGCCCCCCCCCCCCAAGAACGAATTAAAAAATTACATTTTCAGTGAAAAACGTAAAAAAAAATAAAAATAATTAGGATGATTTACCTAGCTACCCATGACCATGAGTTACATCCAGTAGAGACTATGGTTGGTATTTTGAAGGGAAACTCTGCCTACTATTGTGTACGGCGGTCGATTGCATGTAGAATGGCCGTTAGGTGTAGTCAAAAAATTACGTTAAACCGGGGACAATTCCTTGCGAACAGTGCTGGATTAACCATTACCTATGCTAAATAAGCTACAGTTTGGGGCCTATATACGCTCTGAAGGGGCCTACAAAAATTTCCAACGTAGTAAATAATTAGTAAATTTAAAGTTCTTCCTGCAAAATATGGAGATTTTACAGAGATTAGTGAAATTTTCGGCTCGCTCGCTTCGCTCGCTCGCAACCTGGTTGTTTCTTTGTGTTTTCTCACGGTTAAACGTTAAACTCCAGTTAAAGTCAATTTTTACCGACTGCATGATAATTGGAATTTAACTGGGGTTTAACGTTAACCGACTATGGTAAGTATATATTAGTGACTTTGCCCCCCCCCCCCCCCCCCAAGAAAAACTGAAATGACGCCCCTGCCTGAGTTCAGTAGATATTTTGTGGTACCTTTTATCTACTTGACGAAGCAGATTTCCCATTTTTGTACTGGTTTTCGAGATACAGCACTTTTCTTGAGGTATGCGATGCTAGCATTTGCAAAACAGTTGCAATAAAAGAAACCAGTGAGAAATTGGGAAATCTGCTTCGAACACTCCCTATAGAACATTGTTAGGGCTAGGTACAGGCAAAATTTTGTGTCTTTCCAACCAAGGGTAAACCTTGAAAATGAATCGCCGCTCGCAATGTTAATCTTATGGGCGGGAAAAAATGCATCGTCCGGTATAGCGTCCTCTTAATTAGATATGTTTATCTACAATACCTACACTCTACACTGTTGGATTATTATTCCTATATACCTACCTACTTACTACATGTGGTACGAGGTTAATTTAAGGCACCAAAGGATGTGCATCTACTTTTTGCAGTCCTGCGTGCAGGTAGCCAGCTACAGGTACAGCGACATGATTTTTAATTTGACTTCGTCGGATAATGCAAAGATGTAGGTATACCTACCTTACAAATGTAGTAATGTGTATATATGAGGTTAACAGTAACCTAATATACGAAGAAGCCAAAAAAACGGCAAGAGTTATTAGTACGGCACCAAAATAATTACGTGTCTATTAGTCAGGGTGGCGTGAAGTGGATCTGGAGCTCAATACATGAAGGGTCTCGACAAGAGCAGCCAATGACGTGGGACCAGACCGCAACCCCGTATACTTTCTGCTCCCGCTGCCGAGGGGTGACTCTCCTTTGATTTAGGGGCGACTCTCATTAGGGTGGGAGGGTGCCCTTTGTTTTACCACGCACCAAACTCCGCCACCTTAGCAGCTATACCTACCACTTCTCACCCGTGCTGTCATCTGTCACCCTACAATTTTTTGCCCTTATTTCTGCTGTGTAATCGATCTCTATCAATTCGAACACAAAGCCTCAAGCTCTTCTAGGCGGTAGGTACCGATGGGTTTTCCAGGGTCTCAGTTTAAAGGTAAATACATAAGTGGCACCGGAACATCTATTTTTTGAAGGGACTGTCTGATATTTATTTATTCTGAAATAGTAAGTAGGTATACCTATCCCGTTCATCTCGCCGCGCAGCGGAAAAATGAGATACCTACCGCTACCCACTACCCCCGGCTCCGGGATCTCGCCTGTTTACAATTTTCCCAAGGCGCAGGAAGATAAAATTTACCGACTGAAATACAAAATTTAATTGAGCCACCCTGCCCGATGCCGTCCAGTCTCCAGTCTAAACTTCACTTCCCTTGGGCTATACCTTCCGAAGGCAATTACTTCCGCACAGATTTGAAAAAATAAAATCAAGGACCGCCGGAACAGTCGCAACATGACTAGATTTAGTACAACCTGCAACCTTCGTGCACCTTTGCCCACAAATCTCTTTAGGACGAACGTCGAACTACCTTAAAGGTACATAATTAATTATTCTGTTTCTCTACGTAGGTAGAGGTCCTTTTATTATTCTTATTATTATTTTTTTCATAATAAACTCCTCATTGATGCCAAGTGTAGAACTAGTCTCAAAGGCGACAATAAAGGAAGACGTAGGTAGGTATAAGTATTTCCCAGTGAGTTTTTTACGCTGGATCGTGCTCAATGAGCAAAGCTAGAAGGGGTTCGCGAAACATGACGAATCTCTATTAGTCATGATTGCCCTGCGTCTTCCATACAGCCCATGCACTCAACAATTGCTTGGAGGACAAAAGGCCATGGAAAAGCATTCAGCATTCACTAGTCCCGACGCACAGCAGGCAAATATCAAAGAATTGATGCCCGTGAAAGTTGTCAAACCCTTCCCTTCTTGGTGCTTTCTAATCTTTTATCTAAAAAACAAAGCCTAATTTTGAAGATGGGCTGAAGTGTAGTTGAAGAGGCCAGGCTGCTCTGGCGTCGTCAGCTCCCTCGCCCCTCGAAAATATGGCCGAGCAACCCCTCCTCACCTTATATATATGCAGTATTTACAGGGCCGTATCCACAGTTCTCAATTGAATACTTACAAAGGCCCCTTTGCCAGAGGGACCAATGTATCATTTAATACAACATTAAAAACTTCGAAATGTAAAAAGGCAGCCATCACAAAAGTATATGCCTGGTAAAACAAATTGAGACCAAAAAAGCTTCATAAAAGAGATGAACACAATTAAGTTTCATAAAAGTTAAAATATCACATTCTTATCTATCTATTCTTATCAATAGTTTAGACTGGATTTCACCACTTCTTAAAGTCTACTAGAGTACTACAGTAAACGATAGTGCGATTGCACTTGTCATCAGCTAAACATAAGATAAGAAAAATCTACTCGTAAATTTGTTCTACAGGAGGCAATGTACTTTAAGTGGTGAAATCCGCCTTAGATACTTAAAAAATAAAATGGCACCGATAAGATTGCAGCGCCGATGCGAGCAAAAACCTAAATCATTATCTACTACCTACCTATTTCAGAACTGGAGCAGCCATGAAAAAGTGATATTATCTAGACACAACAAACTTGAGGACACAGTGACTTCGTGACACATTGGAATGAAGACAAGAATCTAGGTAGGTACAACATGTAAAATGCGTGGAACAGCTATCCAAATTTTGGCGAAATTTTTGTTTTTCACTTGTATTACGCTTTGAATTGACTAGGTGACACGAAGTAACTTCAGCTCTACTAGTTCTAATTTATAGCCAACTTCTTTGAACATTCGTAACGGCGGCGTAAAGAAACATGGCTGGAAAACTGACTCTGTGCTTAGCTTTTGAGGGAGGCAACTTTGATTGAAAACACCCGACATCCGGTTTACTGCATAAATAAACGAAACAAAATTTTTCGGGTCCCCGGTAGGGCTTGGCAAATTTGCATATTTCTCCGAGATTAATTCCACAGGAATGGTGAATTGTGATTCCGTGAGGTAGTCTTGCTACCAGACTTTTCCCTGCCGCTAAAGCACTCTCATTAATTCAGAAGAGCAAGTCTCCACTTTTACATCTAATTGTCAAGCACAATCTACCCCTTAAGCAGGTACACTTCCTGTCATGAAATATTCTTTGCTATGTTCCAAATGTTGACATAATTCATTAGAGGTGTAGAGTTCAACACTCAAGTGAGAACCTACCACGAGATTCTGAGACGTCTCTTGCAGTTCATCTAACAGCTAAGGGTGGATTTCACAACTTCTTTTAGCATTTACCATACTGCCCCTAACAAACAGATTTAACGAACGGATTTATGTTATCGTATGTTTAGCTTATGACAAATGATATCGCAAGGAAACAAGTGCAACCGCAAGGCACTTATCATAAGCTACACATACGATAACATAAATCTGTTCGCTAAATCTATTCGTTAGGAGACACTATAGTATATTATAAGATGTGGTGAACCAGCCTTCATAAAATTAACGCTGTTCCACAGAATATAAGAGCAGTCGTCAGAGGGACTATTTAAAAAAAATGAAAATGAATAACTACATGTTACATGTATGAACTCTTCCGAAGGAGGAAAGACACTGAAATATGCACGGTCTAGAAAAATAAAACATAGGATTTAGAACAGTACATGCGTCAATTGCAACTCCCAAGTTTACGCGTGAACCCCACAACAACCAACATTAGGGGGTTTGTACACTGCTTTAAATACCCACGGACAAGGGAAACACACTGGGAGTCTGGGACACACGCTGGTAAACAGTACCAGTATAGTTCTCTCAAGCAAACCTTATTTTATGTTACTTCACCATTTTTCAAATACTGGAGTAAATAAGTACTGGTCTTGTAAATGGGCTTGATAGATCAACGTGACAAAATTAGTAAAATCACAACTCATTTTACATGAAATTAGCATTACTTACGTTGTTTGACATGTACATAAACAAACCTCACAATTTCTCCAGTTTTGACTAAAATCTAGTAGTGAAGAAATCGGCTTGACACATAGCAGACTTCAGTCTATCACAAGCTGTCCCGCTGCCGTCGCTAATTCACATGCTGCGAAGGAGTCCAGTAAAAAAAGTTGAGGAACTCAGAACACTCACTTCACAGCCTCTAATCGTTCTTCCATAAAAACAGGCACCGGGCCTCACTATTAAGGCTGGATTTCACCACTATACTAACATAAATTCGATCGTTAAATCTGTTCGTCATTGTATGTATAGCTTATGACAAGTGCTTTGCGATTGCACTTGTTTCCTTCCAACATCACGAGACATAAGCTAAACATATGATAAATCCGATAACGCTGTAGGTACACACTTTGAGTGGCGAAATCTTGCCTAAAACGTTTGTCCTTTTTCAGTTTAATCTTCCATCGTCTCGTAAATGAAGAAGGAATTTGCGTCATCGATGCACGCTAGAAAAAAAAGCTGGTATCAATCAGATTACCTACCTTGCATACCTACACAATACAAATTTCAAATATGGAAGTGAATGTAGCTTTTGTTGTCATTCACGTCAGGACTGAAGTTGGCCTTAAAACTCCTGGAAGTCGAATACTCAAGTGTACCATAAACGGAGCTGTTATTCTGAAATATATTCAGCATCTAGGCATTACTGAATTATTTTATAATGACACTCGGCACCCCAGACCTAAGCCAATGCCCTGTACACAGGAGCAGGTGAACGCGCCTGTGCCGAGCATAGGTACTGCCTCTTAATTTTTCTAGATACTTACTCCCCATCAAGCTCATCACACCGGAATGCTAGGTCTTCTTCTATCTCAAGAATAGACCTCTCATAAAGCGCCTGAAGGCGCCTATTTGTAGACTTTTCATTTCGCTCTCGGACCCTTTGATTATAAGGAAAAATGGACGTCTCTGGACACCAACTGCTAAGAAAGAAAAATACAACTGAGTTAAGTATAATTTAAGACTGCACCAGTGGCTCGGAAAATCCAGCAGGAAACTACCAACAGCCAGTTATTTACTACAGGTTTCATCTTTTCCCCCAGCTGTTGCGTACTGGTAAGCATGCATAACTATGATTACACTGCAGATACTTCTAGAACAACTTATACAAACCACTGAAATAAGTAAGTAGGTAGGTAATCTATTGTACCTAGGTAGGTAGGTACATAAAATTGCTTTTAAAAACCCCGCAATACAATTATAAATAACTACCTACCTAACTACAATAAAAACTTCATAGAAAAATCAAAATTCAATGAAAACTATTGCCAATAAGGGACCACATATAGGATCAAGTTGTACCAAGGAAAACATGCGAAGGACCGCGTTCAACTAGCCGCGCTGATTTAGTTAGATATGAGATAGGACAGGCAACGCCCCGTATAACCACGGAAGGTTCTAGGACGGTTCATGAACAGTCCAAGCTTCCAAGGAGCGTTTCCTTTCAAATAGCGTACCCAATTGTTACTGATGGACGGTACAAGGACCGTCCTCCAAGGGTCCCTGAGTAAGTTACAACTAAGGCTGATATTAACAGTTCTTGGAAGGTACTAGAACCGTACGCTGACCATGCGCGGGAAACTTCCACTATCAGTACATTTCAAGTTCTTTTAATGTAGTTGAACCTTCCACAAAGCGTCCGGGAAGTTTCACGGGGAACAGTAGAAGGAACTTCCTAGGAACGTCCTAGGACGGTACAGGAATGGTCTTGCTCACAGTTACCTACCGCGCATGCGCGCCGCCATTTTAATTCAGTGTTTATTTCGACGTTCGGCGTTGGTGCTTTACTGGCCTCGTTTCAGCGATATTATCAGGTAAATGTTTATTTTATTCAACTTCACTATGTTAGTCTTTCTCTGATTCGACTTAGTTAAGTTAGTCTCAAACCTCAAGCAGTAAAAATTGGCGTGGCCCGTTAGGTTTTCCAAAACGATTTTTCACAGTCTGATTTCAGTTCGAGAAATGAGTTCACATTGCCTTCATTAAACTATACGGAGCTGGAATACCATAAACTATATTAGATTAAGAAATAATTAATGCATAAATAGGTACTTAGGGTGAGTCCCACCAAACTCGTTATCGTTAAACTAGTTAAATTTCATTTATTGCACGGTAAACACCGAATTTAGCTGGAATTTGACCGTTAACCACGAGTATGACGCACCCGCCTTTATAGTACCTATATACGTTATTGAGGCTTTTCTTATACACTAATCCTAATCCTAAATATCCTATACCTACCTAGGATATCTGCTGATAATTTTGTAAAGAACTTATCTTTTAAATATGTAAACCGGTTTTATGAAAATTCGTAGTTAATAATAATTGTAATTTTCTCTTTTTTAGTGGAATTGGAACATTCGTCATCGCATTAGTGACAGCAGTCTCCTTTCTTGGGAACCACAATGACAAAGATGTCATAACGGGACCATCACTCTTTCGAATGCAGATAGCCACTGCTGACCACTGCTGACCACTGCTGACCACTGCTGCGCTCCATGCACACTGTTCACCCTCAGCTGAGAGTGTAGGTCTCACTCTTCACCTCCATCAGCCTCAGATGGCTTTTATAAAGGTTTATTTCTCCATATCTAAATAACTTATTGGTCTGGACAAGCCTCCCTTTCATCTCTTCTACTTCAGTGCCTCCATGTGGAACTAAAAAGACAATTCTTCAATTCTTCAACTTGTGAGATTGGTAAAGGTCTACTCATCGCACTTCCTGGTGCACCAAGCGGCAGAGTGAGCCACCGCTAGAGGTAAATTACAGGGGTGTAAGCAGCAGCCGCCCTTCGGGCGGCTGTTCCATATATAAAAAAATATCCTCCAGTCAGTGCGACCCGTAACTAGGTGCACCAAGCGGCAGAGTGAGCCGCCGCTATAGGGGAATCATTGTGGAAAATGAAAAATTCGAACCCCATCCGCCAGTCAACGAGCCAAGAAATCTGTTATTGCCTCATTGGGAACAAGTAAGAAGTGCATTCCGAAGTAGTCGCAGTGTCGTGCGACAATCGGAAGCAAGTATCGGCAGAAGTGCGATGAGTAGACTTTATCCGTGAGATTTAATAAAATTATTGTAATAATAATTATTTTTATGCTCCAAATAATTTATTTTTTTCTCATTTCATTTCACCTTATACGCTGGTAGTAATAGAACGTTCAAGCTGGATTTAGCTAATTTCGGAATGGAATTTACCCGAATTTTTTTGTAAGTTAAAGAAGGGCGTCATGCGTTGCTAGGTAAATAAAGTCGGAATTTTATTTCCCTACCAACGCATGACAACCTTGTTTAACTTACAGAAAAAAATTCGGGTGAAATCCATTCCGAAATTCACTAAATCCAGCCCTAATGTACTGTCGTGGGAAGCTTCCAAAAACAGTCCATGAACCGTCCATGAAAGGTTCATGGGAAGCTTTATGGACGCGTTTACTGCAGACATTGGACGGTACTATGATGGTATTTGTAAGGTCCTAGGAAGTTTCCAAGCAGCGTCTATAAACTGTTCCTTTTCTATGTAGGGAAGCTTCTAATACCCTCCAAACCCAGTTCTTGAACCGTCCATGGAAGGTACACGGGAAGCTTTATGGACGCGATTTGTAAACAGACATTTAACGGTACTAGGATGGTATTGGTAACGTCCAAGGAAGCTTCCAAATAGCGTACTTGGATGTTCCGTGGTTATACGGGGCGGTGCAGCAGTGCCCATGCGTTGCCCCAGACGGTCAAGCTTTCTATACCATGATACAATAAACTGCGTTACGGCTAGATGGATAGAGTCCTTATAAAGGCTCTAAAAGTAGGGCCTATCAGTACCTATAGGTACTACACGTTGATTTGAAATGTTCACTTACTAATCGTATGTTCCGTAAAATCGGACGTAATATTTAAAATGGCCTTTGACCATTATGACCTCCTTCACGCGCGCCGGCCACGGCCTAAAGCCGGTCATCCTCGCGAATACGTAGGCTCCCACTGGAAACATGGGCTAGAATACGATTCAAGGTTTTAATACAAAGTTAATTGACCACAATAAACAGCTTCCCAAAATGCATGGAAAGAAATAATTGTAAAATATAGGTACCTACATAGGGACGCTTACCTCCGCAATGTCCGCCATTTTGAACGCTTCTCTGTTTGACGGTTGGCGATTTGGCGCCAATAAGAATTTATAGGTAAGCTCTGTATTTATATATATTTATATATTTGTTTGTACCTATATAGTGTCCGTATTTATAGGTAGGTAGGTATACGGACACTAGGTAGGTAGGTACTCTGTTTGGCGCCTTTCAGGTAAATTTGTCTCCTACCTCAATTTTTAACGACTTTTTCCACCTCGGTAGCTCCTGACGATTAATCGATTTGTTATATTTTCTATATGTAGGTTGGTAGGTAGGTACCTAATCAGGTGATTTCTAAGGTTTTAAAATAATTTCTTATAAAGCTTAAAAAAGTCGATAGGAGAAAGGGGGGATAGCCTTTAGGTAATCAATAATTTTATTATCAAAGCTTGGCTTCAACTAAAATGACGCATTTCCACCGCCGAAGTAAGATTCGCGCAAGCGGCGAATAAAATGTCGGTTAAGGCTGAATATAGGTAGGTAGGTAACCTACATTCGCTTTTTTTTATGTTCGGACTTCAAATTTTGTGAGAAGACTACTTCTTATTGGATATTTAAATATTCTGAAATATAGGTAAGAAGTACCTAGGTACCTACCTACCTACCCACCTAGTATAATGTCTTTTTATTAACACTCATGAGGCAATGTCATAGGTACCTACGGCATAAGTACGGCTTGTAGAGTGATCACATGAAAGTGAAATTATATCTCGTTTATAATCTACATAAACTTTTGAGCTGGTTTTGGGATCCAGGGGCCATGAAAGGAAGAACTGTGAAAACGACATGTTTCAAAAGTGAGACTTCTGGTAGGTATAGGTAAGCACTGTATTTATAGGTATAGGTAAGTACGACAACAGTAGGTAGGTATACCTAGGTACCTACCTAAGTACCTACCTACTTAGTGTTTCTTCGAAATCTACACAGGGAAATTAGGGAATAAGTAAGTACCTACCTATGCGCAGAACATTTGCTCGAAAAATCATACTCACTGAACCGTCTGCATGAGCCCTTCCAACCAATAAAATTTTTCAAAACTGAAGAACAGTTTTTTTTCCTCTACCTAGGTTACATAGGTAGGTACTTACCTACCATATGACAGCTGCTGTCACCGTATTTTTAACCTTGATGGTTAGAACGGACAATAGATGTGAACTTAACTTTCATGTCTTTGCCCGATTGCTCGCTCTCAACTCACGGCTGCCTCTCCTTGAAAAAAGAAGAAACAAACTTTTTTGGGGCTGTATAGCCCAAGGTCTAGTGAAATGCAGGGTCCCGACTTTCGCGACCTTTGTACACAAGGGTGTGATTTGGTCTGAATTCCACACGTTAGTCGAGTTTTCCCAGAATCGGTGAAGCCTTCTTCAGTCATTCATACTTCAGAATCTGGTAGGCTATGAGTCGTGACGTAGCGATAGATATGATCGGAAGGGTAACTTTAGCTAAGTGGAACAGGAGCCCGTCAGGATAATTTTACCTTCTCCCGTGACAGAGGGAAGGATATTTATTCAGAGTTAAAATTAACATTTCTAATCTAGAATTTAGGTATTTATTTATTTTTTTCGAATTTTTTAAATTATTACTTACAATAATTATTAAGTAGGTAATATGGAATTGAATTGGATTCACTTAAACAAACTTTACTGACATTGTTTGGTTCCGTAATCTTCTCCCAAACATACTGCTCCAGCCTCGGTTTATTTGATCATATTTTCATGCTTGAAAAGGCTAAGTTGCAAGAACAGAATATCTCTTGATGCAGTATTTATTGATAACATTTTTTAAGGGTGTGGAGCTAAACACCACAAGTGCATTTTTGGCTGAATAGAGATTGTAATGTAAACAATTTTAGTGATAAAAATAGGTTGCCGCCAACAGAAAGTTAGTTATTTAGATAATTTTCATGTTTTCCATTTAATTAACCGAACTAAATATGTACATAATATAATATCTTAATTATTGTTTTTAGTGGAATCGAGATCAGGTCCTACTTGCTGGTCTTGTCCTTGGGCTCGCAAAGGCATGGGTCTGAAGGCGGCGGAAGACACAGCGCTGGGGCCGGACATGATGCGGCGAGGCTCATCCTCCTCAGCCTCTGGCTCACACTCACTCTCCTCGTCACCACTCTCACCCAGGTCCAGCCTGGGGTTGAAGCAACGCCCATCGCGTTGTGATGGGGACAACGCCCGGAAATCAAATTCGCCTTGATATTCCTCGGGGCCTAAGCTTTCAAAGCCATAAGCATCGCTGTCATGCCTAGTAAACCTAGCAGGCGAGGTGGGGGTCACATTTTCAGCACCAGGCTGAACGGTTCGGTTAGAACTTCCAGCTTCAGGGCTATTTTCAGAATCTGGCCAGAGCCGTTGTAACCCCAATTCAACTTCTTCCATCCGTTTTTTCAGGACACTCTCAGTCAACCCCGCCACTCCAAGCTTGTCTGTTGTAGAACGATCACGTTTTATACGGCGACGACGTACCGGGTTTGTCTGCCTGTACTGCACCATATTGTTGAAGTCTATCACGTATAAAAACCCAGCAAGCAACAAGTGGCAGGACTTGGCTCCCTTATTGTAAGATTCTTCAATTTCTGCACTCGCTCGCTGATCGTACTGCCACCAGCCTAGAAATAAATCAAATTAAAAAGTTAAGCATTTTCAGAGCACCTCAGACAATAATTTTTATCGGTCCCGGGCAAGGTTATTCCATGAGGGTTCTTCCCCAGTTCACTCTGCAAAACCAATTCCGAAAAATTGGTGTAAGTAGAGCCAAAATCAAAAGTGCCACATAACATCCATCTGCCTCAACTGCAGCATAAGGCGACGATTTTAAAGGGAGAAACGTCTATGTGGCGTCTGCCGGACAGGCAAGCTGGAAGAGAAAACTGTGGTTTCCATCCATGGGAAAAATAAAATAATTTGCCGCTAGCTATGTTAATCATACGGGTGGTGAAAATACACCATCAAACCAACCTTAGAGGGCGATAAACCTATGCGGATCTCATAATACAGTCCGTGTCTCACTTACCTGAGTTTCCTTCGTAATACCATTGATAGGTATTTGCCAAACTATCAACTTTTAATGGAGTCAATAGCTTTGGTTTAAACAAGAAGTCCACGGGAATTGCTTCTCTGCACATCGCACATCGACCACTCTGAAAAGCAATGCCCTTAATGCATAGAAAGCAAAATATGTGCCCACATGGTAGTTCGGCAGGATGAACACATGTCTGGAGGCAAACTGCGCATTCTATTGTGGAAAGAGACTCATTTAACTCTGAATTTGTATCATCACCCAAGACACCTCCTTCTGCCATTTTCTTTGTTTACACTTTCGCTTTACAAAGTTGTGAAATGATTAACTTAGTCTCTGATAAACTTATAAAATAAATTTATAATTAATTCTTTCAAATTTTTTAATTTATTAAAATTTAATTAAAATTATAATTTATAAATTTGAAGCCGCTTAATTTTTGTCAAAAGTTGCCTATGATAACGTAGTTAATGAGCCACAGAGTACAAACAACTAAAATTGAGAAATGTAAATAAAAGCAAGCTGATCGGATTTTCCTTGCGCTGTTGGGATTTAATTTGTCGTTCCTACAATGAAACACTACGGAAATTCCAAATCATTCCAAGAAGGTTAGTACTGTTACTACCACCCTGCTTTTGATACGTTTCTACTTGCATTAATTTTATCGCGACCGCTGGACGTGAAAGACGGCATAGGATAGGAATAGGTACCCACCTACCTTCCTACCTAGGTACCTACCTTAGTACAGGTCGAATAGGAAAAGTTACGGAGAACCGATTTGATCGTTGCGTTGTAGGGGAAGAGATAGTGAGAAGACAGGTGCCTTGCTACTTCCTTCCCCAGCCTCCCCTTCAAAGTAAGAGGATAGTTGCCTTGCTAGTTCCTTCCCCAGCCTCCCCTTCAAAGTAAAAGAAAAGGGGAAACAAAATGTACCTATTGTTAATGTATTTCAGAAAGCCCGGGAAGGCGTCGAAAAGTAAAAGGAACACCTCCTAAGAAGGAGAAAAAGGAACAAAAAGCAGCTACCCCTGAATTCAATGAAGAAGATCGTTTAAGTGATAGCGAAGTTGGGCCGTCATCGGTGCAGAAGTACGTAGAAAAACTAAGCCAAGGCATGGGGCTGGTCTCCTCACCATCGACAGCCAAGGCGGCTAAAAAACGCCGAACTAAGAAAGACTCTGATTCATCTAGTGAAGAGGAACGTTGGCTGGATGCAATTCAGTCTGGGAAACTGGAGGAGGTATGCAGCATTTTAATTTAGAATTTAAATTGTATTAAATATATAGTATGAGGCAAAAGAATTGGTACCCTGTATAATTCTTTGTCGTTTAGATCAGATCAAGCTAGATTTTTATGATAAACCCTGGCCTTTTGATGAGTTGACAGCGCATTATGCAATCATCAGCATGTACGGAAACTAAAGTACTGAACCTCCTGTATTCTCCTTAAAAATATCTCCTGCGATTTCTCGCTGACTGGGTCTTTGTTCAGGAAATCCTTATTTTCTATATTGTTCTGTTCCTATTTTAGGTGGACGAGGAGTTGAAAAAAGTTAAATCCAAAGATCCTAAACTAATGACAGCCCGACAACGAGCCATGTTGGAGAGAAAGGGAGATCGTGACCCCCCTGAACAACTTATGTCTCTGCCATCAGGTATCTCTGAAACGAGGGAACGTAGGTGGTTAGTGGTTACGTATTTAGTCGCATCATAGTCAGGGGGTGATTTTGGGTGTCTCCTGGTGTGGGTGTGCCCTAGGATAGAGCTCCTTCGATCCATCTTTTTACTTTCTCGCTAGCCATATATGGCGAGAAAGTATTGTTTTCGTGCAAAATTTCGAAATTGAGATTTTGGGTTTCCCATGATCCTGGGGGTCCCCTGAGTCCAAAAAAGTGGTTTCTGGAAAAAGTCTGTCCGTCCGTCCGTCCGTCAGTCCGTCAGTCAGTCAGTCAGTCAGTCCGTGCAGTGCTCTAGCGCCTATACCGTTCATCCGATTTTGATGAAATTTGGTATGGACCTGTCTAAAATCACTGCCGAGGGGCATTTTCAAGGATTTTTTGATTGGTCAAAAATTGCGGCCGCTATTGTCAAAAAACCGCCAAAATAATTCAAAAATCGTGTTTTTGGTTAGTTAGACAAGCGCCGACGGTACACTTTTCAATCTATAACACTGAAAATTGGTATGTGTGTTGACAAATAGATGCTTCGAGGTCATTTTCAACTAAAATTGAATTGGTTGAAAATTACGGCCGTTCTGGACCAAAGTTAGATCGTTTCGGCGCCATTCACATTTATTGACCGATTGTCATGAAATTTGGTAAATTTGTGTAGAACCATGTAACTTAAACATCTGTCGAACAGAATTTTGTTATCTTCAAAATTACGGCCGTTTTTGTCAAAAAAGTGTCGAAAATGAGTTGGGAATGAGAAACCACGTTTTTGAATGGTCGGAACGCATTTGGGACTACAGTAATAAAATTAAAGACGTGAGATTTGGTATGAGTGATCTCAGATAGATGCTCGTGGGTCATTTTCAACCGATTTCCGATTGCTTAAAAATTACGCCCGCAAAAAAATCTCAAAAAACCCCCCCAAAAAAAAAATCATTCTGGGCGAGAAAGTTAAGTGCGACTGTTGTCGGACCCTTTATTCTGGAATATATTCAGGGTTGATTGTTTTCGACAAACAGTGGGATGGAGTAATACATACGGTGCAGGTAGTAAGTAATATATTACGCAAGTACAAGTACAAGTGAAAGCAGTTATAACAATTTTGGACTCTACGATTCATTTTCTTATACCTCACTCCTACGGGCCTCTACTAAAAAATAGCAGAAAGTGCTTTTGGTAAGTCTGTCACCCTTTTTCTTTCCTGCCACATTACCTTACGTTCTAATCGTAAACATTGTTTTACCAACTTTACCAGGTTGGTTGTTATCTGAATTTATTTCAGGGTATAAGGAGGTTGTTATGACAGCAGAGGCTATTCAGAGGAAAGCACTCAAGTCACAGAAGAGGAAAGAAAAGGCTGATGAAAAGCGAGAGAAAGATAAGGTGGGCATTCTCTACAATTATTGGAATTTATTTATTGGCTCTACATTTGTGACATTCCGTCTACTTCTTTTTCCCGTCAACATCGGACATAAAAGAGTAGTTCTGTGGATTTCGCGGTGTCCCTCTTGACACTTGAACTGCCCCATAACTATCGTACTCGTATTTTAGGTATACTGTATATTTTTCCCCTGTTCTGACACAGTTTTTACCAGAATAAAGAATATTTCTAAAAAAAAAACTAGTAAATGCAAAAGGTTGAGTGCGGCCATTGCTGAACCTTTTAGGTATTTCATCTCAGCTAGTTCAGTTGCTCGAGGTTCATCCCTTACGAAAACTGAGAACATAGTAATAACTTAAATTCTCATTCTAGAAAAAAACAATGGAGAGACTACTAAAGAAACAAGAATCCAAAACAATGCGGGGTGGTGCCAAACGTGGGGGCCGGAAGAACGGGCCAGTTATATCCTACGTGAGTAGTGAAGCAGGAACTCGAATTTTTCTTCCGCCAGGTGTTCGATTCCCATTAGAAGCTTCGAAGCCTGCTGTTGTGCCACCGGCTCCTGAGTCGTGCCGAGCTCCAGGCTGCACAAACCCAAAGCGATATTCCTGCAGCAAGACTGGCGTTCCCCTGTGCTCCCTTCAGTGCTATCAGCGGAACATTGATACTCTTATTTTTCAAGCTTTCTCATAGTGGATAGTATTTTTTATTTGTCATTATTTATTTATTTATTGTTATTATTTAAACAATAGTGTCGGGTTTCAGTATTCCGTGATTTTTGGTGAAAATCGTGGACAAACCTGAGAACTTTGTCCGGGGTCACAAAATGAGCCATACGCGATTTTATTTCTGTGCCTAATCTGAATCACAGCCTTTTAGCGTCTGTTCTGTAATAGAGCATAAATAAGATAAGGACAGTTGCTAGATTTGTTCACCATCTGCAGGGTGTATTGTGGCCAAGGGCATCTGTGATCATTTTTGTAACTTCCATCGCGAAATGTTTGCTTTTAAACTTCAAATATTGCACAAAACGAGAGTAAAATACGAAAAGTATCTAATGTGTGATAGGCTTGTTGCCTGTGATCATCGGATACTGGACGACTGTCAAATTGTTATAATTCAGTAGCTATTGTATGTACCTAGTTGGTACCATTAATTAATTAAAAAGTCAGTAGCTTCTGAAGTCGGTAAATTAAGTTGGTATCCCCTGATAATATCTTTGCGTGATGGAGTTATGACGTCGTTATTCTGGAAGGAGGTCCTTGTCCTTTAGCTATCTCTCAAACTTATTCCTTTTGCATATTGACTGAAGAGATTGTAAGATTTTATATTGTATCTTTTGGCTCCAGTGAGACCGAGGATAGAGAATACCCTCATTCTACCCATGATCCATAATTCAATGCATATCGACTTGCCCCAGTATCTAACTTACCGGGAGTTAAATTAAATATTCTTATCCGTACATTACGTAGTTTAGTTTCTTTTAACTGGAGTAGATATGGTCAGTTGCCGTGGTTTAAACTGCAGTCATCCATTAAGGCCTAGGTAGATTGCCTTCGGGTTTTTATTGCAAAGTTACCTTTGGTATTAGACATTAGGTGCTGCTGGATGCTGGATGCGACTATTAGGTGTAGTTGTTCCCCTTCAGCGCCTCAACATGTAGTCCAGCTCATTTCGGTAAGTACCTACTTGCTTACCTTCGCTTTCTTATTCGTGGGGTTTTAAGGAAGGTACTTTACGATCTGACTCTTATTTTTTTGTTATTAGTGGGCTTGCCGATTGGCGAGCAATCGGGGAGTGTGATAGCCGTGCATGCGTGCGGTGGAGGCGCGGGCCTCTGGTCTGGAAGGAGGTCCTCGACCCCGCGGGTCGCCACTCGCCATCGCGACCGTTCGTACTTCGGTTCAGTTCGGTTCGTTCGTTCAGTGTAGCTCCGAGCCGCGCGCCGAGCGGACGAGAGCCCGTGAGCCGTGCCCCACCGTACACCTGTTAGCCCCCCCGCCCCACACGCCGCCCCCCGCCTTCTGCCACCCCCGTGCCGCCCGCCGGAGCGGGCCTGGACCTGGAGCCGTTATGGGGCCCTAGCCGCAGCCCCTCAAAGTCCCCGTAAGTTACCATGTCCTCCTGTATTGTCTTCCAGCTGACGTGGATGTCATTTTTTTGTAAGATCTCGCGTGAGTTGTCGTAGGATTTCATCACGTGATTTCATCTTATCTCAGTCTTATCAACATTTAATTTTGCAGTTTATGTTGTTCCTGAGTTCAGTTTTGATTTTTAACGAACGTGATAATGTTGTTAGATTTGGTACCTACCTACTTGAATTTGCCATTATTATGCTCATATCTTCCACGCTAAGGAGTCGCGACTCACCAGTTCGATTCCAGAGAATAAACATACCCACCTTTCTCTTTCGGACTTCAGTGCACCAAGTACTGAAAGCTACTTTTAGTACCTAACGTGGTACCCCCCTATACCTAATAGAGAGAACTTACATAGTGGTGAGAAAGAACGTTATTTGAACGGCGAAAGAAATGCCAGACGGGAAATGACGGTTTTCAGTAGTGGGAACAGCAATTGGCCGGTAGCCTTGAAAAATTTGGTGGTGAGGTCTCATTATTGTCTTTTTCAACCGTTATCTTTTTACTTTCTCGCTAGCCATATATGGCGAGAAAGTATTGTTTTCGTGCAAAATTTCGAAATTGAGATTTTGGGTTTCCCATGATCCTGGGGGTCCCCTGAGTCCAAAAAAGTGGTTTCTGGAAAAAGTCTGTCCGTCCGTCCGTCCGTCCGTCAGTCAGTCAGTCCGTGCAGTGCTCTAGCGCCTATACCGTTCATCCGATTTTGATGAAATTTGGTATGGACCTGTCTAAAATCACTGCCGAGGGGCATTTTCAAGGATTTTTTGATTGGTCAAAAATTGCGGCCGCTATTGTCAAAAAACCGCCAAAATAATTCAAAAATCGTGTTTTTGGTTACTTAGACAAGTGCCGACGGTACACTTTTCAATCTATAACACTGAAAATTGGTATGTGTGTTGACAAATAGATGCTTCGAGGTTATTTTCAACTAAAATTGAATTGGTTGAAAATTACGGCCGTTCTGGACCAAAGTTCGATCGTTTCGGCGCCATTCACATTTATTGACCGATTGTCATGAAATTTGGTAAATTTGTGTAGAACCATGTAACTTAAACATCTGTCGAACAGAATTTTGTTATCTTTAAAATTACGGCCGTTTTTGTCAAAAAAGTGTCGAAAATGAGTTGAGAATGAGAAACTACGTTTTTGAATGGTCGGAACGCATTTGGGACTACAGTAATAAAATGAAAGACGTGAGATTTGGTATGAGTGATCTCAGATAGATGCTCGTGGGTCATTTTCAACCGATTTCCGATTGCTTAAAAATTACGCCCGCAAAAAAATCTCAAAAAACCCACAAAAAAAATCATTCTGGGCGAGAAAGTTAAGTGCGACTCTTGTCGGACCCTTTATTTTACTGATAGTCGCTATTCCGTTCGAAAAGATGGAAATTTGACTTAATACGACCATTGTCGGGCCTTTTGTTTCTTACTAACAACACTCCCCAGTGCTGTAGAACATATAAGCTTGGCATCTCGATCGTAAATAGAAAGCGGTAGGTATAAGATTTATGATTCTTTATTTCTCTATTCTATCGCTGATTCTATGTGCGTTCCAATATTAATGGGAGAGTACGCTACAGTTTAGATCAAATTTAATAATGTGTCACGGTTCATTCATATACCTACCAGTTGTCAGCAATGCTCTCAGCTCATTTTGACTAATGCTTGTCTGCCGGCAGTCAAAGGTTCGCCTTCTCCATAAAATAGCCCCGGTGTTAATTATGTAAATTATTCATAACTACATTTCCATATCTGCCTGTACCTATCAGGGATAATAAGCAATGACATTAGTGTCAATAGTATTTTAACATCTCCTGTTAACGGGGTTCTGGGATTAGGGCGCAATGGGAACATGCCCCACTCCCACTTAGCGGGATCTGCTTCTGACTTGCTGGAGGCATGGCCATTCCTGGAGACCTGGACTCCAAGCTAGAGAATGAGAATGAGTTGAGGCACGCACGATGCATTGGTACCTCATACCTACAAGTACTTGCCAAGTCTGCCTGCCATTCTATTGGAAAGGCCAAGACGGTCGTATACCCTCAACATACTATTTCCAAGTTGCCATTGTTAGTTCTTGCATTTTTTTTCAAATCCTGGGGGGACTTTCACTGGGCTGTACTAACCTTAAGTCTTGAACCCACTTGAACCTGAGTTTCAACTTTATATATTATAGAAGCTAATAATCCCTGAGTTAAAGAGTATGGATTCAGCGGATCAACCCCGGGTGCCTTGAGTTCACTGAAGGTTAAAATCCCCGCGTAGCTCGTCATTATTAATGTTCAATACCTTCTACAATATACATATGGCTGCACTTTTACCTCGTGTATTGTTTATGGCCACTTTTTGGTAGGTCTCAGGACAGCCTAAACAAAAAAATCTTCCTTGGTTATTTTTCCTTCAACCTCCAAGAAGATGTCTTCATTCCTTCGCTCTAAACACCTCAAGGGATTGTATTTGATCATTTATCTACTCCCTGAATGAAGGAGTTATCGCGCTGAGAAGAAATTATAGACAATTACCATCGTGTTCCAGGCAAATGCCGGGTCTTTACATGGGAATCTTGAGGAAATACCTTAGGTAATTGACCAATACATCAAGATTTTTAACCACATAATCTTGACCATATTAGAGATATTGGATTATTAAAGATAACTGCCATAAGTGCACATGCCTGTACAAGTTACGGGCATTTAACCAAATAATTGCAGTTCGCATACGTATTGTACCTATATTGTACCTACCTATAGCCTCCACATTGGCGCTTAACTATGATTTTGCAAGGAACAAATTGAACTGATATTGAAATGTTTCTTTGGAAAAAAAGATAAAAACTCAATAGCTCAATGAAACGCTACGTAGGTTCACGCAAGAAACATTTCAGGATGAAAAGTATCATAATGTGTCAAAATTGGGTTTGGAAAATTCCTAGACGGACAAAAATATGCTTGAGAATAAAAGGATTTTCATAAACTCCCCTCCGGTTACAATTTACTGTAACTGCTAGATCGATGGGAGCAAACTGAATGAGGGAGTGTTGCTTTGTAGCAGCACAGAAAGGACTGAATCAACTGAAAAGAAAATAATCGGGTGGAGCTGCGACTGCAGCAACTAATTGGTTTCCCTGTCTCGGGCCAATCCCTTGTGCTCACTCACTGCCGACGAACAACGCAATTTGCTAAAGCGTTTTATCAACACCTTGTGCTTTAATTGGATTGTATTAAGCCACGGTTTCTGGTTATCAACACCTTGTGCTTTAATTGGATTGTATTGTTATTTAATTTGAGCGAAGTGGAGCTTGCCACATTGAGGGAACCCATTTACCACTTTATGGAAACCATCCCAATTTAATTACTGATTCCACGCAGCGCGGCACCCCGCGAGTCTACTCGCAGTAGGGTTAGATATATATATTTTTTTTTTTTTTTTTTTTTTTTTGCTGAAACGATTACAGTCTATTCCTTTTTACTCATCTTGTTTTTCGTCTCTCATTATCTTCACCAACAGTTGCAAAAAAGGAAAATTATATTAAAATTTAAAATATGTATTGCGATTCCCGCCAAACTACGGGGTGAAGCGGACTCATGCGACCGTATTACTTTTTCCCTCATCACAGTTTTTTCTCTGTTTTTAGGCTTGCGGGGTGGGCGATGTATGGCTGGACCGTCTTCGCCCTGCTGTGCGCGTTGGCGCACGTGGCACGCGCCGAGACAGCGCTGTGCTCCGGCCTGTGTACCTGCACGCCCGACCTGCGCGAGGTGGCGTGCCGTGGTGCCGGCGTCACCACCCTACTCCCCGGTCTGATACCTCGCTCTGTCGTCAAGCTGTGAGTTGGAGACAGTCTTTTTTAGTTGTCGTAGGAGTTATAGAAATGGAAAGGAGTGCTCTTTTTCATTGCACTATTACGATTCTGGTCGGTGGAGTCCATCGGTGGAGATGTAATGAAAGACAGTATTTTCCTTCGTTTAGTACTGTTATCAGGAATTATAGCCAAATTGATTTAGGTTTTTCACAAAAGAGGTTTCTGATTGAGATATGAAAGATAAGGGGTTAAAGTGTACCTAAGTCAAGTTCGAAAACGGAGGAAATTAGATATAGGGGGTGGAGCTCGAAAGAGTTTTCCGAAAGTTTGTAATATTGGCTCGATTTATCCTATAGAAAAATAATTTTAAAAAGCTCCTGAACCTAAATATTTTTGCCTGAAAGTTTTTTCATCACACCCTTTGTTGCGGCAAGGTATGGAATAAACGGGAAGTAGGGCTCAAATTCATAACTCGCTTAATAGCTACGATAACATTCATGTCCGTTCTTCATTAGCGAGGAAAACCACAGCTTTCGAGCGGGACCTGGGACCCGGGACCCGGTACCCTAATAGTACTTAGGCCCTGCATGGTTTTCCTAATCCTCGGCAGTTGTGCCAGTCAGTTCATAAGACTTGATGAGTCAAAAGGTTTCCCGGAAGCTTTTCATGATGAGGTCCCCTGACTCCCTCGGGTCAAATCACGTGATCCCCGGTTTGAAAAGTAAATATGAAAAGGCAAATGGTTGTGCATTGAGGCACGTCAGACCTACTTAGCGCTTACCGGTCGCGATTGCGGGCGACACGAAAGGGATGCACAACTATGGTTCGGTCACGCTATATCGCAGCCCTGTTCCGTGCTCACTGTGATAAATAGTCAACCAATTTAAAGTAAAAAATTTATGTCATTCTTATCATTTTGTCAACTCTCATAAACTCTCAGCTGCACGAGTTCATTTGCAACTTTTACCATTTCAAATTTGTGTTTGAATTAGTTCCCCGTAACTTTCTTAGCGGGTGTCACTTGCACAAGTCGGAGAGGGGAGGAGGGCAGGGGGGAGGGGAGAGGGGGTCTAACTCCTTTTGGGGAGTCACACTGCGGCCGATCCCTGCCCGCGGGAGTGAAAAGCTTTGTGTTTGGAAACAAAGGTGTAAGTTAATTCTCCCTTCTCCCCTGTTTGGGACACAGCCTCAAAACTTACCTCATAATGAAAAGGGTGAAAGTTTGACGCTATGTCATATTTTGCTAAACGAATTAAAAGTTCAGAAAAGTTTAGTAAAACGCAAGGTCTGTAAATTGTGGGGGTTTTCTGGTTTGAAAGTAAAGTCCGGGCGTCAGGTGACTCCGATTAATTGTCTTGGCTGTGTTGGCGTGAAAGTTATTTAATATGAGAAGTATCAAAATGATCTAATTGGCAAGTAGTGCGTAAATTGTTTCGGTTGTTTTGAAAGTTGGCGCGCGGCGTTGGGCTGCTGCGACTGCGGTCCAGCGTCGCGTCATTGCAAATCAATACGCGAAGGCGACGGCTGGCTCGCGAGATGCTTCAGGGCCGACCTCAAGACTATTATTTTAATAAATCTTATTAAAAAACAAAAAATGTGTTTTTACCAATTTTAATGGCCAAATTCGGGAGCTTGTGGAGTTAAACAAATGGAAGAGGAAGTAAGGGATTCTTCTGAATTTTGGAGTATCAGCTTGTCAGCTTCTGGGTCTGTGGGCTCTATAGGTATAAGTAGGTACATACTGACACACCCACACTACCCACAGGTGCATCCGTGCCTAAATGACTGTCTTAAATATTTCTTGGACTATTGTTAACGTCGTTAGGTTACACCTATCAGAAGAATAGGTAAAAGGTACCTGATTGAAAAATCAGCCAGATGCGACCGTAGTTGAAAGTTGAATCCCTTAATAAGTCATTCTGCTGCTTCACCCCTAACAGGACGGTTCTTAGTGCCATTATTAACTGCCAGCGACCTTCTGAAGATTTTGAACATTGGTTGTGGTCACTAAAAATTTGATGTTTTGTCTAGGACTCCACGTCGTAAAATGTTAAGGTTGTTGACCACTATAAAGTCGGCTGAACATAGACAGATGGGGTGATGGACAGACCAAAACGTCTCGCTAATATTTACACGAGATTCCAATGTTTATTTTCAATAGGAGAGAGTGAAATTCTGGTAAGCTTGGTGGGTGCCTATTAGCTCCTCCCCTTGTTCAAATTTAAAGAGCCGTTCTGAGTCAGCACTCAGTAGTTTAAGCCGGTTAGCATTGGGCGCCACTTGTGTTGGGCGACCACGCAGGGTATAGAATAGAACAGGCAGACCGAGCGCTCCAGAAACGTCAAGTCATAAATCGGACAAACTCCTTCCATTCACTGTGGCCCTATAGATACCGCCCCCTGACGTCATCCATTAACCTTCGTTCTTAGTTCTGAATACCTATACTCTTCGGTTTAAGAGTAGTAAACGGCTGTAAGGCATTGTTCATACCTTTCCGCCCCTATTTCTCTCATACCTAAGCTGGGTTCTAATGGTATAGACCCTACTTGAATTTGAGGCTTCGAATTCTCAAAAGTGCAACTCTCCGGAAGACTTAAAGGCCTTCTTTAGAGTCATTTGTAATATAGTGGAACTTTTTGCTTATTGTTGTATCATATCCATACTCGTGCATGTAGGTACCTAATAAGCTGTGGGTGAGTGATGATACCTCCTCCCATAGGCCCCTAACGAACCTAGCAGATGATGGATGGCTCTATCCTATAACCTCCTACCCATTTTTTGTATACGAGCGTGAAGAACCTGTTTAACACAGCTTTAGCCCTTCTGCAAATTGACTTTAGATAATAATCCAGGTCGTTGTGCCCTATTCCGTTTTTCTTATTTCTGGACTTGAAGCAGTTATTATTGGAGAGCTTCAGGTATACAGTATAGTAGGACTATTGCTCAAAATTTGGTTCGATTTCAGCCTAAGTTTGACATGTAGTGAGGGGGTAACCACTCCAGAGATTCCTTGAGATTCCACTGAGATTCCATAAAGATTTCCAAAGATTCCCAACGAGATTCCCAACGAGTGGTTAACCCCTCGGAATCTTGTATAGTTTACCGTGAGAGTGTTTCGGGTTCTCTCTGTTTCCATACCTTGAGCTGGCTACGGATCGAGACGGGCCAGTGCCCTCCCCAGCGGCGCTTATGGCTGTCATGTCCCTGTCCTAATATACGTTTAGGGCCAGACTGGTCGTCAAGCGGTCTCCTAAATCGCGCGATGGGATTTAAAATCATTGACAGTCGGCTGATGGAGACTTCACCTCATTTTTCTTTTGTTCCTTTTTACAGTGGTATCACATTGTAGCCGAAACATGGCGTGAGTCCTCGACCTCGAGCCCTGAATTGGTGATCTGCTTCCGCTTGTTGGATTTTCTTTTTGTTTCATTTTGGGTGTTTTGGTGGTGCAAGAGCTGTGACGTGACTTGTGTCATTGATGCATTGCATATCGTGTAATTTGGCATTGTATGTTCGGTGGCCGTGGCATATTGCATGGGATGTGCGTGGGTACATTATGGACGTCTAGTGAAGATGGCAGTGCCGGCGTGTGGCTCTCTGCCAACTGCCAGCCCTCGTTAAATCTCTGAATGCGTTTGATTTCGTAAATCGAACCACTATTCACGAAATATCCCGGATGGTGGGACACCTCCCACTGGAAAATTGCTCATCGTGTTATAGGTCTTGTTTCCATTGTACGCGTGAGTACTGGGCGATTGAAGTTGAAGGAGGATTTCGACAGTAGTTGGCGCTCATGACTCTTCTTCACATTTCACACAGTATAGACGCGGAAGGAATTTTTTCGTTATTGTTTTGTTAATTTTAAAAATTGCATTCAAACAGTATGTAGTGTTTGTTACGAATGTAGGTAGGTATACCTACACACCGTCATGGAAAATTGGTCCAAAGGTGTGGGCACTTGGGGGTAACAAATTAATCATGTCAGATTAGAGCGAAAATTGTAAAAATGACTGCGGCCATTCCCTGTTAAACCACAGACAAAGGGTTGTACTTCATAGACAATGTTGAATCTAAAATCTCTCCATGAAACGATAAACCTTACATTATTGTTTTCAAAAAGTTTAGTCCTTTAGTCCTTTCAAGATGAAGAATTTGGAGATCTAAAGCCTCAGGAACTAGTGAGAAAAACTTGGTGAAAATTATCCCACACTAGTTCCGCCAGAACAACGAACGACTTGAGGAACTTTTCGTTGATCTGGAACGAATAAAGTTGTCAAATGAAGGCGGCGGTGGTAAGTTTAAAATAATGCCCCAGTCCCTCTTTCCGGTGAAACTTATCGTTGGCAGTTTCAACCGATAAGTTGGAGCTGCTTCTTTACTGCTTGATAGTGAAGTGAAGACTTCTTTTCCAGGCCATGGAGGAGGGAAACTGGTTGCCAAGTCTGTTGATTCCATCAGTGATGTCTTTGTGGAAATATAGGAGAACCTGAGAAAGGGTTTTCTATTTCCCTTTTTTTGCGCTTATCCGGGAACACTTCTTTTTATCGGAAATTAATAAAAAACGACGCGACTATCGGACTTCCTATTGTGCTCTTATCCCACTTGAGTGCCCCTTTCTTCGTTCCATTTCTTACATCTCTTTTGATTGGCGTTTTAATTACAATCTAGCGTCTAATATCGGGCACTAGAGAAGGATTTTCTGAGAATTGTACAGTTGACGGCCCTGTCTCGGACCCTTTTCTCCATGTTGTGGACTCTCAAATAGGATTAAGGGTTTCGCCATGATAGCCTTTCCCAGGGGTTATTACGGCGAAACTCCAGAATGTCTTTTTCGTTGTTTGTTAGGGAATTTTGCTTCCCCTTTTAGTTGTCTCAATGATAACATGTCAAATTCGGATCCCGTGGCGCTTCAAAGTTTTGACTTTGTCCGTCCCAGTGGCGAGTTTGGCAGCCTTCACTTGGCTTCGCGGACTGTTGTTGTCAGCTTCGACCATTGTCTTGCCTTTGTCTCTTTTGGAAGACCCCCTCCTCGGAAAACCCCGGAAAAAAGTTTGCAATACCCAGCGAAAATAAATAATAAAAAAAATTGGTATGTGGATCACGGATCGATGGTTCTTTGTTGTGAGCAGCTCGCAGCTCCATTTGGAACTTGACATATTATATAGGAATAAGAATTTGGAATAATAAGGTAGCCGTACTTGCTGGTGATTTTGCTCTTGCCACTGTCGACACTATACTCTAGCTCTAGCAAACCTTGACCCTTTAGGCGGGAGACCACCAAGTAAAACACTGTTCATTGGTTTATCTTAATACCACTCAGACTTGAGCTCTGACAGCCTCTTTGTTACCAGAGTTTTCCCCGAGGGGTTAACCACTCCAGGAATCTCATTGGAAATCTTTAAGAAATCTCTGGGAATCTTGGTAATTTCTGGAGTAATTAAACCTTCGGGGTGCATATTTCCACGAATCTCGTTGATAATCTTGGGAAATCTTTGGAAATCTTCGCACAATCTCTGGAGTGGTTTTCTGGAGTGGTTTTCCCTTACTGTTGTATGCTTGTACTCCAGTGATTCCTCAAAAGTGATAGCTTAGACTGCCCCAGTAGACTCGAAGCCTCGGTAGAATCTCCCATATCGTCATTCATAGTATTTAGTTACACCTACTTGAGATCTTAGGTCCTATGGTTAGTGAATTCTGAGTTGAGGATCTTGATCTTGAAAGGCGCACCCTATACATTCATACCTACGCACTACGCATTGACCTTTAGGTGAGGATGATGATACGTACACTCTATTTCTATCTTAGAAGACAGAGTTGAAGCGCCGACATTGTCCGTGTCCCAATACAATTACTATATCTTTAGTTTTTCCATTATTCTGGCAGTGGCACTTCTTTCCGCGCTAATAGCTAATTCCCTACTAGTCAGTAAGAGGCTGGGAGATGACGTTCAACTAGTGGGATTACGTGGAGGAAACCCGAGGGGGTAACCACTCTAGATATTCCTTGAGATTCCACTGAGATTCCATAAAGATTCCCAACGATATTCATAGAAAGATGAACCCCGAAGAGGTAACCACTCCAAACAAATTCCAAGATTCCCTGAGATTTCATAAAGATTTCCAATGATTCCCAACTAGATTCCCAACGAGTGGTTAACCCCTCGAGGAAACCTCTTCAGTTTTATATAGCTTTCGACAGGAGGAAATGGACCACACTTCCTGAAACCCATTTCCTTTCATTCAACTCTGAAGAAAGCCCTTGTGGATCGTGCTGAAAACTGTTAAAAGCTTTTTCAGTAGTGATAATTTATTCAGAGCGTGCGTGCTTGCGCCTTCTATATGACAGTCGTTGACCAAAAGGAAGTCTAGGAATGATTCTCGAAACCTGATGGCGGACTGCTTGGAAGTGACCAAAAGATAGGGCATATTGGGCACTGGGCTTAATGAACGACCGATTAGGATGCGGCTTGCCTGCTTCCGTGTCCCTCCAGAAGTGCTGGAGTCTTGAGAGGTCGCTGGAAGCCGGGAAGTGTGTCAAGGCGCTCCAGTAGTCAACGTGGGACCTGTAGTGCTCGCATTGTAGCAGACGCAAACCGAACACCGAATGGGTGCCAACTGTGGTGACTCACTCTTGTTGGTACTGAGTTCTTGGAATGGAATATCCTGGAAGTTAAGGTTCTGCTTCAGAGGCAGACCTGGGTTTCAGGGGGACACAGAGCGTATCAGGGCTGCGCCTGAAAACTGTGGCAACTTGGAACCGGGTCCTTTCAAAACGAGGGGTTAACCACTCGTTGGGAATCTCGTTGGGAATCATTGGAAATCTTTATGAAATCTCAGGGACTGTTGGAATTTTTTGGAGTGGTTACCCCTTCGGGGTTCATCTTTCTATGAATATCGTTGGGAATCTTTGGAAATCTTTATGGAATCTCAGTGGAATCTCTGGAGTGGTTACCCCCTCGTTTCAAAAGGTTTTAATTTACACTAATATTTTCTCCTACTTCCAAAATGAGTGTTAGCCTACAGCGGCTCACGAGGGCCGAAACCGCATTTGGCTACCTTAACCTATCCCCCTAAATATAGTACAGTGTCACTGGAATTGTCTTGAATGAGTAGTCGATTCCTTTAACCCACCTCAGAAAGTTGGAGTCGAGTAATGGCAGGAAGTGGTGGAAGTTAGTTCCTGATTGCCGGGAGGGCAGAGGGGAGGGGTGAGGGGGTGAGGGTGCAATGTGATTACTTTAATGCCTCTGAATACCCACCGGCATTTAATTGAAGTCCGCTCCTCCCCTATCGTTCAATTTCAGTTGGGGTGGATTCCTGCATTACTGATACAAAGTGAGCTTACTATTCAAATTTCAATGATGAATTCGTAATAATTTCGCAATTCCACAATTATTGCCCTATGGATGTTTTTGTTGCTGTAGTGATTCGAGATCAGTGTCGGTATTGTTTCTTGGCACCTGTAGGTACTCATTCAAGCACGTACAAATGTGTAAAAATCAGTTTTTCTGGGGTGGAACACTGGAGCCTGTGATTTTGACAAAAAACTCCAAGTCAGTTTTTATACGATCATATTCTCGTTCGGCGGCCTGAAATATAAATCAAAATAACTTTATTCTCCCTTCTTATTTTTATTAAAAAATTTAAAGTGAAAAAAGTAGAAAAGCCGGGAGAGGAAGGACACCACATTCCGTTAACTTTTTGAACAGAATGGGTATGTGGTGTTAATCCTGGCTAATTTAATATGATGTAGCTTCAGAATTCAAGAAAGATTTGAACAAAGTTGAACTCGTAACAAGGACTTCCTCCCCACAAGGTTCCATCAAAGAATAAGTTATCTTTCCGGTACAAGTTCCTAAACTTAAAGTGGGATGAGGTTATATTTGAGAAGCTGCTTTCTACTTTGTATGCGGGTTTGGGTTCGGTGTCTTTTTAGTTGAATGATTGAGTGATGCTGATATTGCTGATTTCCTTTGCCCTGTCTGGAATCTTCTATCTGAAAAATTGTTTTTCAAACCTCTTCCGGAATCTTAGTGGGGGAGATTCTTCCAATATCGGGTAAAGTGAGTTCTGTATGTTGTTTCTTTTTTTTTGTGAATCATGGCTATTAAAGCATGGGCCGAGGGGGTAACCACTCCAGAGATTCCTTGAGATTCATCTGAGATTCCATAAAGATTTCCAAAGATTCCCAACGATAATCATAGAAAGATGAACCCCAAAAGGGTAACCATTCCAAAAAATTCCAAGATTCCCTGAGGTTTCATAAAGATTTCCAATGATTCTCAACGAGTGGTTAACCCCTCGGAATGGGCGTAACAAGACCAAAAACCTGGGGGGGGGGGGGGGGGACTAAGCCCCCCCAGCCCCCCTTGCTACTTCTATGCATTAAAGTTATGGGTACCTACCACAATAACAGGTGGGTAACCGATTTTAAGTGAATCTGTATAAGGAGAGTATATTATACAATAGTAGTCTTCATCTTGGTGAAATCAAATGACCCTTCGCCACGTTAATTTACATGATCCATAAGCCACCCTTACGATTTAATCCGCCACCTCAGAACTGCCCCAAAAGAGGGTGAACCCTAAACGAGAGAAACATGTTTCGTGAGAAAGAGACAAAAACTAAACCGACCATAATTGATTTTGAATGAGCCCACAATTAAATTTCGCATACATGGAACCGAAACCGAGACTGGTAATTGAAAAGCTTGAGAGTTTCGAATTCGACGAAGAAGGGGAGGAGGAGGGGTGGAGAGTGGAGACCATGACGCCCGGCGAGAGCTCTGCGCGGTTTTTCGTTCCCCGCTTAAAGCCGAACATTGTAATTAATCAATCGGAGTTTTTTTTCACTTCCTCGTAATGGCTCTGCTCTGTGTGATTTATTGTGTTGAGGTGCTCCCATACTTCGTTGAGCTCAACAGTCAGCATCACTATACATCAGTGCTTCCTTTTGTGATCCCCGCTGTGAACAAGTAACGCGGTGCTTTCATTTTTTTTGGACTTTGTACATTCCCTTTTTGTTGTAAAAAAACGATAGGAAAAAAATCCCCAAAAATGGATTTCAGTTATTGATGAGCTATTTGAAGAGAAAGCGAATTTATGTAGTTTACCTACAAAGAACAAGGGTGCCTAAAACTCTCACCGTGCTCGATTCAAAGTTGATTACGTTTAAAATTTAAAAGATCGATTGGCAAAGCATTCTGTGTCCGATGCACCAACCACCTACCATTGACGACAAAATCTCCCAACTATTTTATTTTTGGGGCCCCATAAAAGTCTTGGAATAAGCCCGAGTTGTAGATGATATAACTGAAAAGTAGAATTTTTTAAGGAAAATGGAAGAATAAAGGGTCTCACTTCGTTATCATTTTCTCATTTTCAACTATAATTTCGAGTGAGTGAATCAAAGGCTTGATAATACATAAGAAGTGGCATCGCGTGCGTATGGGCTGAACGTTATTAGGCCCTGTTCATATCAGACGGCGGCGTTTCGCATCGTGCTGGGAGGAAGTTCCTGCTGGCGTAATACTGACCCTCTCTCTACTAAAATGAATTTCGTGTGCAAGGCTTTCAGAAGCTAATTCCCCGTTAAGAAAAAGATGTGGGAGGGCTGGCGCTGTGTTTGGCCATTTGTTTTAAGAAGAGGCTTTGCCTGCATCACTGCTGACCGAGGGTGTAACCACTCTTGAGATTTCCTGAGATTTCCATCGATATTCCTGGAGACCCCCAGAAATTTCCAAGATTTCCTGAGATTTCATAAAGATTTTCAATGATTTCCTGAGATTTTCAACGAGATTCCTGGAGTGGCTACCCCTAGCTGCTGACCGTCTTGCAAAAAAAAAAAAAAAAAAAAATTGGAAATGTTGCACTGATTCGGCCTTGTTTACGTAAGAACGGGGTTCACTCAATTTTTGCCCGTAAAAAGACGTTTCGCATTCATGGGTAAGGAAGGTTTTATCTATAAAATAAATTTCGAGAGCGGTAAACACTGAATTCGCCCCTGTTTGTACAAGAAAGGGTTTCGCGTGGTGATGGGGGCACTTCCTGCCAGCGCACTGACCCCGCCTTTCATCTCTCATCTCCTAACCACAGACTTTTATGACGGTTTTATGTCCTGCTGGATTTCCACAAACATAGATAGCCCTTACCCCTTTCCCCTTTCTGCTTCTCGGGAATCGCTTTTCACGGGCATTGCCCCCTATACCCGGTTTTGGATGCTCCTTTTGAAATTTGAGGATATACCTCTTCCGATCCCTGGAAGGTGAAATCTTTCCGGTCTGCGAACCCGCAAAGCAATATTCTCTTTATGAATAATAATCTTGCATATTTCCCGGTATTTCCAATTTTCCTTGAGGAACTGAAGCGACCCTTATTTTTGTCCAATAGATTGGTTGCTTTTATCGTCCTGTCTTTTTTATTAAGTATGATGATAAAGTTACTGTGCTGTTGCAGTTGATATGAGCAGTTAGAAGAATTTTCCACCCTTGGAGCAGTAAATAATTCAGCAGCTGTCTTTTTCTTTTTCCCCTTCCTATAGTGACAGTCCGCGTGCTGAAGTTACAAATATGGGGGGAAGCTAAAATTTTAATAATAGTAGAAGGCATTCTACTTTTTGACACATTTTTTTATTACTCTCCCGTGATTTTGAAGCAATAAATCCTTTTCGTAATCCTTTTACAAGAATATTTTCCATATTTCCAACTTTTTATCGAAATTCAAAGCTGTAGAAACATAGCTGTGTCCACAAAACAGATATAAATCTTGGGAGTCACCCACATTACTTATCATTCAACCTCGCTGTCACCCAGTCACCCAAATCTTTCATCGTTCTTTTAATGTAATGAAATGCCTCAGCTGGACTTGGGTGTCGCTGTCACAGCTGGAGGTTCTAAAACAAACCACGGAGTGCTTATGACTTGTTCCATCATCTGATGAACACATCATATATCGTAATACACAGTCCAATGACGGCCCAGGTAAACAATCTGCTGGTCCTAAAAGCTTTGACCAGTAGATTGGAGCGCTTTGTTGTGGCAGCCGGTCAGCGCTTGCTTTCATGTGCTTGCGAAGTGTCAATAAACTGTACTGTATAGTTAGACAGCAGTCCTGCCAACATAAGCCCAGCCGGCAGTCATTAAATAGACAAACCAGAGCTCATCCTTTGTCACCATCGCTCGCATTACCGACCACCCGTGTCGATTATTGTTATTAAGCCAAAAATCATTTAAAATTTTTTAAAATTCTCGGATGTTACTCGTCAAAGGTTTTCCGAGTCCATTGATCGAGGTCGCAACTTTAATTTTACTTTCTGTCACCTGTGAGGTCAGTCTAGGTTTAAAGATCGCAAATTTGCCCCGAGGGGGTAATTACTTGCTTGAGATTGCATGAAGATTTCCAAAGATTTCCTCAGATTCTCAACGAGATTCGTGGAAAGATGCACCCCGAAGGGTTAACTACTCCAGAAGTTTCCATGATTCCCTGAGATTTCATAAAGATTTCCAATGATTGCCTGAGATTCCCAACGAGATTTCTGGAGTGGTTAACCCCTCGATTTGCCCTTTTTGGAAAAAATTGTTGTAAACTTAATGTTGCTGGTTTAATATTGAAACACCAGCGGAAAAATGATGAGTCCTCCGACTGGGAACACGCTAGAATAGGTACAATATTAGGTAGGGCTCCAAACTGCCTTGCTATACTGCCTAACAGCAATAAGGCCCTTCGTGGTTTGCTACTCCCCAAAGGTTGAAGCACTGGTTTGGCAACTGGCAAGTACACCCTGGAGTGCCTACAAGTCCCGCCATTTCCTTGTTCAATGTTCATCGTCATTTCCAGCACGGACTGTAGGGAAGGTGGTTCTGGTGCCATTGAGATGCTGTTCCTACATATATCTCATATATGTAGAGACCTTCCCGATGGAGGCGTACCCCAGCGGAGCGTATCTTCTATGTTCTATTTTCTGATTAATTTTAATGGAAGACATAAAGAAGCCCCTTATTTGGCTCTAATCTACAGTGAATTTATTCGACCGCAGATTTGCTTGACTATGAATCAGTTGTACACCGTGCGGGTGATTGGCCCAACGACGGCAGGCGGTGGTTTCCCTCGCAGCTCCCGTTCCCAAGCTGTGTCCTCTACCGGCGAAGGACGGCTGATCGTCTGCCACGCCGCAAGCCTGCATTTCCTCAGGCTCCCCAGTGTTGCCGGTTATCCCGCCAGGACTCGGTCATGACTGCTTGCGACATAGAATGCCGGGCGATGGGGTCGTCACGTCCCTACGGACCAGCAGAGAAAACCGAGGCAGTACATGGAGGCGAGAGCGCAGGGACGGCGTCCGATAGGCAGACCGAGAGTGACTTGGGAGGAGAAGGTCAGCCAGGTCGCGGCGAGCCGGGGGAAGACGCTGACCCAGCTGCGTGCCATGGCAGCCAACAGAGTCGCATATAAAGACTGGATCCAAAGCTCCTCCCTCACGCTGCGCTAGTGGCACAAAGAGGGCAGATGAAGAAGAAGAAGATTTGCTTGAACAACAGTGCGGGAAACCGCATACCCTTTTGCTTTTCCTCCTGCCAACAAAACAGAAACTGAAATATTGCTTTTTGACAATTAATTATTACTCAGCTATCCAGAGGTCACAGTACAATTTGAAAGTTACAAAAAAGAGAAAAGTTGCTATCATTTTGTTGCCTTATCTGGATTAATACTTTTCTCAGTTGGTTCCTACAAATTATTTTCAAACAATAACTGATGAATTTTTCTCTATTGATTCCCTTTTCCCAATTTTCCTTATCTTGATGCCTTTCCAGCCCTGTTAATAGGGATCTCTGTTTTGTTATATTCGATACACTACTTCACATTTTAACGAGAAAACTTCGAGAATTTATGAGACGCGGGGTTTAGAAAAAAATTTCTACCTTTCACATTTACAACAGAATGTGAAGTGGTGCGCAAGTATTCGGTACATATAAGTGCCAAAAAGTTAAAAATTATTGCTCCTTGTTTTTGTGAGTTAAGTTTTATGTCCCAATTAAAGCCAGGTGGTTTTCTGTTAGTAATGTTAGGATGTTGCTGCTCGGAAGCTTTGAGAAAGTTGGAGTAGAGAGAAGTATATAACTCTCCGCAGGCGGCGGATGGGACTGTGACGTGAACTTTGATCCACCCATAGAAATTTAGGATTCAGTTTGTCCCAGAAGTGTGCCACCAATTTAATTCCTCCATTAGTGTATTAAGATAAACCGAAAATCCGGGGAAGATACACTTTCGAAATGGGATCGGAAACAACAAACAAGGGATAAAATCATGAATGTTGTGTTGAGCAAATCTCATTGAGGCGCAAGCACAGAATGGAAAGTCACGCGCTGTGGCGAGAGAAAGGAGAAAGGTTTTGGCTCGGCGTGCTGTGGGCCGTCGCCATGGAGACCGGCGAACGAGCGGAAGTTGCTGATATGATAATTTAGGGCTGCGGCTGACGCACGTTTGCCGCCACGAAAAGCCCGAGGGCCCTTTTGCTGCACTGACCCAGGTGAAGTCTGTTGCTTCCAACGACAGAAACCCTGGGGCTGAGTCAGGCCTTCTGTTTAACCGCACTGATCCAGAAGAAATCTGTTGCTTCCTTGGAATAGCTTTAGGGCCCTTTGCTAAGCCCTGGTTGGTTTTTCTTACTGCATTGATCCAGACCCCCTTAAGTAGCGTTGCTCGCTTTCGGAAACCTTATCGTATGCATGCTTTGGAAAAGTCGGAGGGCACTTTTCCGCACCGATACAGGTGAATCCTTTTGCTTCCATCAGAGAAATCCAGCGGGCCCTTGCGCGTGGAAAAGCCAAAGGACACTTTTGCGTTCGTTCGTTCGTTTCATCGGGAAATCTTTACTGAGGGACTTTTTCCCTCTCTTCCATAGAGAGGTACTTTCTATGAGGTTGCTTTGTTCGGCAAATCCACTGAAGTCTGTATAGCTGGACATATTTGAATTGCTGTTAGCACCTTCCTGCATTAATTCTCGTTAGTCTACCTTATTTTTTACTACGGAAAAACCCTAAAAGCCATGAGGAGCTTACTATCTTCCCGAGAAATTGCATTCGGTTGTAACTGATTTTGATTTTTATGCCCTGTGAAAAGGGGAAATTGATAAGATCTCGTACCTAAGTAAAGGAAGCACAGGGGAGTGCGAGGAAACGAGGATTATTTGATATTTATGCGCTCAGCCCTCAGAGCATTCGTGAATCCCATCAGCAAACTGCTGCGTCGTTTACTCTCTCATTTTTCTGCAGCTTTTGATTTCTGTAAAAATCTTTTTAACCGACATAATTTTTGGGATCCATCTTTGCACTGTGAACTCTTTTGACAGATTTATTTCAATAATTTCACGGTCACCAATGCAAATAATAGGTTCCTTTTCGGTAGGTTGAATAATTTAAATTATTTTATAAATTAATGAGTTCTGAAATTTCCCCAGACATCTGACGACAGTATTTTTTTTCGCATTCGATTTGTGTTGCCCGGAGGCCACGGTGCCCAGAAAAATGCCAGATAGACCGAACACTCTTGAATACAATGAGAAAGTTTTAATTTATTTTGTAAATTTTGTTACAGAGACCTGACCAGCAACAACTTTACAGAAATCTTGGAAGATTCCTTCATCGGACTGACCGAACTTGAAGAACTGTAAGTTTTCATAAGAAAAGTTTTACCAGTTTTTGAGGTAGGTACAAAATCTTTACATTTATATGATGTGCCTGATGAAACCTCTTCTGCATCTCCATATATCGACATAAAAACAATTCGGGAAGGTACATGAAACATACGAGTTTCAACTTTATTACATGGCGATATCTCAGATATAGCACCTTACCCATTCATTCAGTGACATTATTTCTGTATGTTATTAGGCGTGAAGGAATTGAGAAAGAGGGGTGAGTGGGGAGCGGAAACGCTGAGCACTCGACACCGAACATTCAACATTTCAGTGAAAGAATGTGTAATATTAATGTTTCCTACGTGTGTTATTCTTGCCAAGTTGCTCGTGCTGCTTGAAGCACTATTTTCTCCGACACTGAAATAGAAGGATTTACCACCTTCTTAACTACTGTAGGGGTGCAAAATTTTCCTTCTATTGTACGTCTCATGAGTCCTTCACCTCCAACAATTTTAGATAGCCTCCTTGTCGTGCTGAACAGTTAATTTGATTAAAAGATCTCTTACTAATTAACTCTTCTTATTTTGTGCCTGGGCCAAGTGAATTTGGTTTAGTTATGGTGAAAGATCCAGTTCCTTAACAGTTAATGGAGAGGTTATAGAGAAGCCACTGATTACTTGATTGGGGTCCGTAAAGCATCCCACTGGCCATGCTCCAGCTCCAGAATTTCCAGCCAAGAGCCTCACCGCTATCATTCTCTCGTAATTCATGTCTCTTGGAATTTGTAACATTATTCAGGCATGTTGATACTTCGGAGGAAACCTGACATAATAAAATTTATCTAGTTTCCAAGGGCGTCGGAAATAGGAGGGCAAATGGGGAAATGGAAGGCGTAAAAACGTTACTGCGATAGAGATATATAGCCGGACGCGTCTTGGGTGGGGGGGGGGGGGGGCATCAGTCGGAAAGTATTATTTTCCCTCCCTTATGCCGATGACTCCCCACTATGGGGACTTTCGACGATTACTATTTTTGGGGGTTGGCCCTTTTGGTTTCCCATGAAAGGGCTTCGTTCAGTCATATCAGGAAGTAATAATTGTCGAGGTTAGGTGTGCTTCAGCATGAGGGTTTGCCTTGTAATAATGAATTTGAAATTACCTCGTTAAAAGGAGGTCCTACTATTTATTTTGACGTATCCTTCTAGGATTTCTTTGAAACACTCACCCTTCTGTGCCTTTCGTTAATTCTCCTATGCAACTACACCAGTAAACACGTCAGAGGTCGCGTCCGTGAGGTAACGAATTTCCCGTGACGTCAATACCACGAAGTTGAATGTAATATTATGACCAGCATGACGTGCGTAAAGTAGGAAGGGGGAGCGAAGCTGGCGCCTGTCTTGAGTCTCCCCTTTTAGCTCTGAAGGAAAATTTGCATGAGAATAATAAAAGCGGAAGAAGGGAGATAATAAAAAGTAAAAGGGGGTGTGATCCAACTAGGAACATCCCTACAACACAAATAATTCCGGAATCTCTGATCGGAATTTCATTCACTCCCCGCTGACTCGAAAGAAAGGAAATGTTTCATTCGGAATTTCTGGAACTTTTGAAGTCAGGAAAGAAAGAACGGGAAGAGTAATTCAATATGAAATTCAAAATGAAATCACTTTCTAATCGCCTGGTTCAATTAGAAATCATTTCTCGAGGTGGTTTTTAAAACCCTTTCATATTTTCCGGTAATTGATTTCATTTCTAAAATTTTATTCATTTTTTCAGGAATCGTGCACCGTGTACTGTCCGTTAATATAATATGATAACTTCCAGTTGAATACTCGTTTGAAGTTGACGTACTCATTTTGTGGGCTTTAGGGTGCGTCCCACCATGCCCAGTTAAAATTAAACTAGAGATTGTGTCCTATGTTTACCATGTTATATTTAACTTTTTAGTTAAATTTAACATGGTAAATCTCCAGTTAAATTTTAACTGGGCATGGTGGGACGCACCCTTAGTTTACAGAATAAATCAGCATAATTTTGGTTTGGTTCCAGGCTGTTAAGTGACAACCGCCCCCTGACTATCCACCCCAGCGCTTTTACCCACACCAGGCAGCTCAAGCGACTCTCATTTCAAAGCTGCGGGCTATCCAGAATTCCCAAAGAGGCGCTCTTGCCACTCACTCTCTTAGCATCTCTGTAAGTAACCCACTTAGGGTGCGTCCCACCATGCCCAGTTAAAATTAAACTGGAGATTTACCATGTTAAATTTAACCGAAAAGTTAAATTTAACATGGTAAACATAGGACAAAATCTCCAGTTTAATTTTAACTGGGCATGGTGGGACGCACCCTTATTAAGGCTATGCAAGTGTAGTCAGCGGCTTCCTGAACTTAACCTTATACCTAAGTATAGGTACCTGCCTTTTTTACCATACCTACTTTTTAAATATATGTTTTATTTACCAGGGAAATGGATCAGAATGAACTGGATATAATTGAAGAAGAAGATATGGAAGACCTGACGTCGCTCAGAAATCTTAGGCTGGAAGGAAACCGTCTGCGCGTTGTCCCCACAGAGGCGCTCCAGCCTCTTGTTGCTCTTGAAGTTTTGTAAGTTACCTGTTTTCTACTGTGGTTAGTTTTAAATGTGGAGACTAAAGGCAGGAATATTAATGGCACCACATTTTCTCTTTCAGGAATTTGGGGAACAATAATATTACGGAAATTGCTGTAGGGGCTTTCCCGGAAATGCGGAATCTGCATGTCCTGTAAGTGGTTTATCCTTATTTTCATTTTGTTCGCGTAGTCGCCGCACAGTGGTTGAGTAAATTTTCCAGTAGTTAGTACCTACTTACTACAATAATTCCAATCATTTGTTTCAGTCTAATGAAGAGAAATCAAATTAGTAGGATAGACGACGACGCCTTCTTGAATCTGACGTCGGTTTTAGTTTTGTAAGTATTACCACAGGTATTACCAATGCGCGAAATTATTCTAAGAGCTTTGGGTAGCTATTTTACTATATTTTACTTAAAAACAACAATTTGAAGTGAAATATCATACAGCGTGCTCGAAAAGAATAAAAACTGACTGAGTAATGGAAGTTAATGGAATATAATGAGGTGCAGAAGAACCCACGAGACCCTGGCACTTCTAGGGTTGAGTTTTTTGAAATCAGAATCCCAGTGCCTTACCGTAATACTCGGTCAAAATGTTTCTCCTCGCTTCTTCATTTCAAAAATGTTTACATACCTATATACGTTTTTTTTTTGACGTTTTAGGGGTTTAGCCGACAACCGTTTGTCGCACCTTCCTCTCGCACTGACTCAGCTGCCAGCTTTGCGTGAGCTGTCGGTGTCGGGTAACCGTATCAAGTACATTCCAGCCGGCGTTCTTCAGCGCAGTCCTGACCTTGCCCTGCTGGAGCTCCGAGACAACCCGCTCGTAGGTGTGGACCCCCACGCATTCTCATTTCTCCCTAGACTCCGCAAACTGTGAGTTCTCTCATTTTATTTTAGATAATTCCAGTAGGTGATTACAGAATTTGAGCGGGAAAATTTAAAAAATTTGCTCTGTGACGTTTGTGGTTCTTATTGGAAAGTTTTCCGGGGGCTTGAAGTTATTGAAAGTAACTGAGTACCGAATTTTCGTATTGGTTGGTTATTGCTTTTAAACAACCCTCTAACCTCTGCAATACAACCTAAAATGTTACACTTAGGTAGGTACATAAATTTTTCCTTTGACAGTGTGAGGAACAGATTAGTGGTTGCCCTAACTTGCCCCGATACAAGGTATACCTTGGCGCATGTGACCAAGAAAAAAAGTGCTATGGTCTAGGTATATCTACCTACTTCATTTCAACCTATCTCGAGCTAGAACACTGTCAGAGCCGCTGCCCGGCTTCTGGGGATTTCCCTCTCAAAATTTTGTCAAAAATCTGAAAAATTATAATGAGGAAGAACAGGACAAGCAGCACCTGGCTTGCGACCGCTCTCTTTGTGAGATTTGTCCTTGATAAATGTAAATCTTGTTTAGCACATCTCTGGTTTCCTGACACAATCAACAATTCCATTATCGTCCCAGTGGGAAACAAACGGAATTTTCCGGTGACCTCCCGAAAAACCTTGAATGCCGCTTTACATCTGTAATTCATTATTAATTGTCCTCCGGGTGATCAGCATATTCGATTAGTTGTTCTGGCGTAAGATCTGTGAATTCTAGAGGTTTTCTCGTTTGAAAGTTCCTTTCTCGGTTAGTCCAACTCCCATGCAGCCGCTCCGATTCGCCCGTGTGATTTGCCATAATCGCGAGGCCCTTTACAGTAGTGGAGGGTTCCATATGGAACGCTGTCCTTCGTTGGATCCGTGTGCTCCAGCTTAGCCAATATCCAGTATTCAATCAACGTTTTAAGGTTTTAGACTTTTGGGTTAATACCACTGCACCAAAAACCCCTGGGACTTGGTTTCGTATTATTCCCGCGATGCTTACCGTTCTCATAGGGCAGGACGGCCTCACAAGGAATTGGGTTTTCCTCCTCCCCGCACTGTCAGTTATTTGACATCTCACATGTAGATCCCTAATTTCTTCATATATTCTTGTGTTCTGTGAGGAATCCCACTTGGGTTCGAAGATCGTCCTCGGAGATCCTTCTTCATATTCAAACGAGACCACCTCTAGAATGTCCAACCTTAGTTCTAGCTGACTCCTGAGTCTTATCGGGATTCCTGTCACGACCCACTAAGCCGGATCGCGCTCGATGGTAGGAGGGGTGGGGGTGGGTGTTTTTGAAGGCAGGGTGTCGCCGCAACTCATTTATCACGGGTTGACGCGCCCTCTTCATCTCTCCTTCCCCCACCCTTCGCTCCCTGCTGGGAAACACAACGTTGCTTACTGTTATCCGGGCCAAGCTCGACTCAGCTGCGGTTGAATGTTACAAATATTTATCCCAAGAGGTAGAATGGCATTCTCTTGAGTCATTGCATTCGTTTCTGGGAAGCAGCCATTCCACAATATCAAAGATTCTATGAGCCTGCTTGAATTCTTTCCCTTTTATATGGGTAGGGTAGGTATAGTGTACGTACATTGCACAGTATTTCAAGCTGTATGAATACAACCGTAGGAACTTTCAGACAATTTGTTAGTATTCTCACCTCGGCTACCCTTTCTTCATTTATGTTTTATCATGCCTAAATGGTTTGGGTTCATGAGCAATGGAATGTTTGTTCTAGGTTTCGACCAAAAAGACTTCTATTTCTGCCAATCTGGACGCTTACAATCTGTTTCTATTTTTAGTCTCCTGTCGGCAGCCCGTGAGCTGACGGAATTCCCAAGCCTGAATGGAACCGGAAGTCTCGAAGAACTGCGCCTGGACCGGGCTAGTCTTTCACATGTGCCGGCTTCCTTGTGTCGAACTTGCCCCATGATCAAAACATTGTAAGTGACCCACTTCAGTTCCGCTTAGTGTTAAACAAGAAGAAAAAAATCCCAGTTTTATGCGGGAATCTACTCCAGTCGGTAATTAAACTTTTGCCTTTCTTTTCAGGGACTTGAAATGGAACAAACTTGTTCAAATACCGAACCTATCGAGCTGCAGGGATCTTAGAGTTTTGTAAGTACTCCAGCTCCAGCCTCTAAACAAGTAGATTCGGGTACTCAGCTACGCTGAGAAAATAATTCTGGCTACCATACAGGTAGTTAGTTAATTGCTTGGAAAGAGTTAAGATCAGGAAATCGATTTTGAGGCACAACCTTTTTTTATTCATCGTCCGCAGCATTTGTTCGAGTGGCGTGGGGCCGCATACTGATAGCTTTGAACTTGATTTGCAGGGACCTGGCCCATAACAGAATCTCCTCACTGGAAGGGCGGCCGTTCCGTGGCCTAGCTCAACTTCATGACTTGCTCCTCTCTCACAATATCATCCCACGAGTACCTCATGACGCCTTCACGGGACTCACCCGTCTCCAGGTTCTGTGAGTACTTCTCTCCTTCTTGTTGATGATTGTAGCTCCCAGTGTGTAGTCTGATCTGCGATTACTTGAATAGTTTTCTACACTAAATTAATGTTCTAACTAAGATCGAAGGACAGGTGCCTATATAGCTGTGCCACGGAAATTGTTAACATGAAGTATTGTAGGTGTATATTTTATTATCATTTGGTGAATTATCTAAATTTTATTTTATTTTTCAGAGACTTGGAAGGAAACCAGATCGAATACATTCATCCTGATTCCTTCCTAAGCGTTGCACACCTAGAAGACCTGTAAGTAATATCAATGAATATCTCAATACAACCTATATGATGAGTATCTCAATACAACCTATGATGAGTATCTCAATACAACCTATGATGAATATCTCAATACAACCTATATGATGAGTATCTCAATACAACCTATATGATGAGTATCTCAATACAACCTATGATGAATATCTCAATACAACCTATGATGAATATCTCAATACAACCTATATGATGAGTATCTCAATACAACCTATGATGAATATCTCAATACAACCTATATGATGAGTATCTCAATACAACCTATGATGAATATCTCAATACAACCTATGATAGAGTAGGCCCAAATGTGCTCATCGCTTATTTGTTGTTCCAGAAATCTCGGGAACAACCTGTTTTCGTTTCTACCCCCAGGAGGGCTCGGTCGACTTCTCATCCTAAAGGCTTTCAATAACCCAAACCTTCGGGACTTCCCACCTCCTGAGCTCTTCCCGCGCATTCAGAAATTGGTAAGTCTCGTTATTTCAACACGCACCCGTCCTGCTGTTACGGCAACCGGGCTACTGTTTCCGACTAGCCATACAGCAATACAAAACTTAGTAGGTATCTTCCTATACTTATCGAGGTAGGTGCAAGTCGTATCTCAAGTGCTAGGGGATCACTCCCTGAATGACAATTCTTTCTAGCTCTTAATTTTGTGTCAGCTGAATGCTAAATGATGTACTGAAAGGATTTGTTTAGGTACTATCGTACGCGTACCACTGCTGCGCGTTCTTGCCACTAGTGGCGGCGGAGCAGCCCCCGCGAGCCCCCCTGCATGAAGCCGTCCTCTTCCCGTCCGACACTGAGTTCGATATGAGCCTGTGGAACTCCAGTCTAACGGACATTTGGCCTCAATTGCGTAAGAAAGTTGTTTTATTACATAGAACTTAAGCTTCGTTCCTTCACTGTTATCATTTTCTCATCAGTGGAATTACCTATGTTTCTCAGTTTCTCCTCACCACTCTGGCAGCCCAAAACTAAAAAAATCTCTCTACAATTTCCTTCTTTTTTTATTTGTTGAGTTGAGAATAACGAATTTGCAGAGAAAACATTTAACTTTTGCTCTGATAGTGCCAGAAACATTAAAAAAGAAGTGGCTGTAAAACGTACGTAAAAAAGGAGGTAAGTAAGGATGTTGTTAAATTTCAAGCAGCCGGGTAACTTAAACAGAGCTCTGAAAAGTGTCGCCAAACTGGTAGGTGCCTTGGTGTAACAGGAGGGAGATAGCGTACAATTACTGTATTGCGGTCGGGCCATGTTACTCGTATATTTCTTGAAAATGCGAGGCCATTATCACGACTTTGCATTCACTGATTGTTCCGCTGCTGTGGGGAAAATGGTGATAATGATAAGCTTAATTGTCGCGGTCGTGGTTCTTATTTCAAGCCTGCAGCCACAATTTCTGTTCGTTTTTCAGAAAACCTCAGTAAGAAATTTGGGAGTGAGGTTAATGAGCTGTGGAACAACTTTGGGTCGGATTTTACGTATCCGGGAAATCTTCCCGCCTACGTCGAAGAATATTTTGAAGAACAAGAGCGCAATGGGCTCGATGTCGTGCAAGGCCGAATTCAGTGCACGCCTCTACCAGGTATAACGAACAAAAACCTATCGTTGAAAAAAATAAATATTTTATAGTTTAGATGAGATTCTCAGTCATGGTTTTTACTGGATCGCCAGGAGTTTTATACTTTAGTCTCACCCAGAGTCTCACCTTTATTATGAGGGACAAGGTCAATAAAATGGTTTTTTTTTGTAAGAAGAATTGATCGCATCTTATATACTCATTCCATTTGTATGTTCCTTCCAGGGCCGTTCCTTCCGTGCCAGGACCTGTTTGATTGGTGGACCCTGCGGTGCGGCGTGTGGATTGTCTTCCTACTGGCGATGCTGGGTAACGGCACCGTCGTCTTCGTCCTCGTCTTTTCCCGCAGCAAGATGGACGTACCACGTTTCCTCGTGTGTAACCTCGCGGCCGCCGACTTCTGTATGGGCGTGTACCTCGGTATGCTTGCCGTGGTAGACGCGAGCACACTGGGCGAGTTTCGAGTGTTCGCTATTCCGTGGCAAATGAGTGCTGGATGCCGCCTCGCTGGTGTGCTCGGGGTACTTAGCTCCGAGCTTAGCGTCTTCACCCTGGCGGTCATCACCTTGGAACGCAACTATGCCATCACTCATGCCATGCACCTTAATAAGGTAATTACCTTAATATTATGCACCTAAATTCCGTCCGACATTTATAGCTTTTCTGTTTATACAGTTGAAATTTCTGGATTTCACGTACGTACATATTCTTTGATCTTGTCGAACACTTCCTAATTGTCTATGCGTTTTTTTTTTGTTTTTTTTTTTAAGATAATTTGTGTATCATTTTTTACAGCGGCTGTCCCTTAAACACGCCGGCTACATAATGGCTGTTGGATGGTCTTTCGCTATACTTATGGCACTTCTTCCACTTCTCGGCGTTTCTGACTACCGCAAGTTCGCGGTCTGCCTCCCGTTTGAGACAGAGACTCCCGGCAGTCTCACCTACGTTGTCTTCCTGATGGTCATCAACGGTGTGGCCTTTTTGATCCTAATGGGCTGCTATCTTAAGATGTACTGTGCCATACGTGGATCACAGGCCTGGAACTCGAATGACTCGCGCATTGCCAAGCGCATGGCCCTTCTCGTGTTCACTGACTTCCTCTGTTGGTCTCCCATTGCATTTTTCTCCCTCACTGCCGCCTTTGGGCTTCAACTTGTCTCACTGGAGCAAGCCAAGGTTAGTTGGTGGTTCTGCATCTATATTTATTTTTCTTAAGAGTTGGAAAAGTACGAATCCAATAATAAAATGGCTTTTATTTCCTCAGGTGTTCACCGTCTTTGTACTTCCCCTAAACTCATGTTGCAACCCATTCCTGTACGCCATCCTGACGAAGCAGTTCAAAAAAGACTGCGTAATGATTTGCAAAGCGATTGAGGAGTCACGGGTGACACGAGGCATCGGCCGATGCCGCCACAGCAGCAATTTCAGCAATAGGCAGACCCCGGCCAACACCAATAGTCTAGTCGATCGGTCCTCAAGAGACAACCAACACACGCCCTGTAGCTGCCAGGCCAAGCTTCTAGCCGACAGCAGCTCAGGGGCCACGAGGACACACTCATCTGATGCCACACCCAGGCTGTGGCTTGCGAATAAGGTATGCAACTTTGCTTTCGTGTTGTGATACTCTGATCGTTACAAATAGTACTACTTTTTCAGAAATATTGATCTTCAGCTTGTTTTTCGGGAACCTCTTCTTTTTAAGATCGCAACATTTTCCAATTAAGAAACATTAGTGACCCTAATTTAATTCACTGCGTCAACTGACAGGTCCAGCGATTTATGATATGCCTGCACCCCGACGGAGAAGCTCAACGAAACCGCTCGGATCAATATGCGTACCAAATCGCTGAGATTCAGCAGAAGACGCACAAGAGAACGTCTTCAGTGTCATCTAGTGAGAACTTCAGCTCGAGCCGCAGCGACTCATGGCGCCAGAATCACCACTGCGGTATTCCACTGAGGCTGCTTGACCCCAAACGAAGGGCCAGCTCATGGCTGGTCACGAGGAAAACATCGCAGGATTCCAACTTGTCCAGTTCGCGAAATGATTCGAGCGGCTCAGCTACCACACAGAGCACGAGCACGTGGAGGATGTCACGCTCTAGTGCGTCCAGTGACGTCCGCACTCAGGTAGTAACCTCAGTAACAACGCTTTTTGGCGCCAGAATGACCTTTTCCCTCCAAAAAAAGGCGGGAAGGTGGCTTTCCGGTAAAATCAAATGCTGAGAAATCATCAAAGCTCCTAACTCCTAAACTCGTTTTATGAACAGCATATAGACGAATATCAAAAACCTGAAACGTATGAATGTAGCTAAGCTCCCTATACGCGAATTAATGGCGTAGGATGGTCAGCATTCCTCTGAAGTAAAATAGGGATTTTGGAACTGATATAGTTCTCTTCTTCTTTTTTGGTTAGTACGGTTTCACAGTGTTCGGTGTAAGGTAACATTCGTTATTTTATTTTGTGTAATAATTTCAGGTGTCAGAGCCGAAGCCAACCCGCGGAAAACCACGTCTAACCCGGCAAAGCGCCATCTCCGATGACACGGAGCCGCCGGGTTCGCCTAGTCGCCTCGTGGTGCGCTTCTTACCCACCATACCCTCCGCAACCGAGACGCAGGCGGGCGAGGGCGGGGAGGAGGAAGGGGAGCCTCCACCCCTCCCTCGCCTCCCCACTGCCCGCTCCGCTCCCCACCTCTCCCCTCTTGCCATGGATCCCTCCTTACCAAGGAAAAACCACGACACGACGGGGTCCCCGCACTAGACCCGTTGTTGTATATCTGTCTTTTACTCGTGGTCTTATTTTTCATCAACCCATAATATTTACATTTTCCAAATTTTACCATTTGCGATTTGTTTCTGCTATTGAAGTTGAATTTCATGGTGCTTGAGAACTATTGGTAGAAATCTAATAAACCCCCCTATTTTTATTTTAAATAAAATTGACGTTAGTTTGTGGACGCCTCAAAATTGAGGTCAGTAAAATAGATCAGTTTGCTAAAATAAATTTTAAAGCAACGTTTTTATGAACGTGATTTTACTCTCAACCTAAGCGAAAAATCTGACAGCTTAGTTTTTTACATGCTTACTTTTTAAAATAATATTGTGCAATAGCGTTTTGTAAGAGTATTAGTAGTTTGTAGCTGAAATTTTATCGATTTTTACATGTTACATTGGGTACTTAGGGAATATCAGAGGCTGCTAAATTTATTTCGTTGAATTTAGCTTTAAAGATGAGAAAAAAGAGACCACAAGTAAAAGCCTCTAGACGTAAACTCTTTTCCGTGTGCGACAATAATAATAAGTAGGTTCTGAGGACGTGCTGCGAGTTTGCATGTTCCTAAATTGGTTTAGTTACAATCTGTCCTTGCTGAAAATTTATAAGATACTTATTAGGGTTGTAGACGCAATGCTGTTTATATTCGTTTCTTAGTGACATATTCCCGGAAAACTGTTTGTTTGCTTTTTAACGTCAAAAACTAGTTTCTGACGTTAAAAAGACAGAACAAACAAATTTCCAACAGTTTCCTCACACCTAAACATGCCAGTTAGAAACATAGGACCCCACACCATCCAGTCAGTGTAACTGGAATCTCCCCTCTACGGGCCCAGCCGTCGATCCCTCAAAGGCCAATCTCTGCCTTCTATTTTAACAGACGATGTCACTTCCATTCAAAATCTTTTAACCTCTCTCTCCCAAACTGCCCTTCTCCTACCACTATAAATTAATTACTCTCCTAAAAGTATTCGCGTGAAATCCCTGAGGGACTGGCGATTAATCTCACAAAACAGCATTGCATCTACGTACGTTAAAATGAAACTCAATTGGAGAAAATAAGTCACTATTTTGTTATACTAATTTTTTAGCAAGGACAGATTGAAAAGTCCAGTTGAATAAAGGTAATGAAACGAAGCGTGCTAACAACTGACTTGAGGTTGCATGTTCCTGCAGTCCGGTGCTAATTATGAAGTTTTAAATAGCCGGCTGCGCTGGCAACTTTCTACTACCTAGTACTCATTTTACTGTTTTTAACTGTCTTATCTCAAATCCTGTAGGTTCATATGTTACAAATTACAGTTGAGCAATATACAAGTATTTAAAATTGTTCTTCTGTCTTCTATAATAATTTAAAGGTGCAACCTATCACGAAGCGAAGATCACGTATAGTCGCCGGCCGAAAAGGAGACCAAAATGGCAGATGGCAGCGGAGGTGTTGGTATCCCCTCTACGTGCCACCAGTACCAATGAGGCTGAGCTGCGAGCCACACTAGGCTAAGCTAAGCATCGGCTATAAATAGAGTTTGCCTGTATATCGTGTGACATAGCCAATAGTGTGGGTCGCAGCTCAGCCTCATAGGTACTGGTGCCACGTAGAGGGGGTACCCAACCCTCCGCTGCCATCTGCCATTTTGGTCTCCTTTTCGGCCGGCGACTATACCTACATACCTAAGTGTCTGTGAATAGTTTTTTACCTGTCGTTAGCGTGTGGGTCCCACTGGAAGGCAAATAATGGCTGGTAGACTCCAAGAAGCATTGATTATACTGCAGTTCTCGAATCCAGATACATCTCCATTATAAAAAGAGTGGTGTCGATCTCCAGCTCCGCCTGGTGCAGCTTATTTATGGTCGCATGAGTTTTTTCTAACAATGTTGCTTCTGGTGGTGTGATCAGCTCGGATATCTGCGGAAATAAATTGCAGTGAAATGGTTTATTTACCAACACCTGACACTTCTTATAGAAGTTCAAACAGCTGGCATAAATTATATAGTCTTAAACAGGCACATTATTAAAATAATTTCCGTTCATGGTTTGCGAGAATTCATGTAGCAACCATTGGTTACTTAATAAAATTCTCTACCAACTATCTCTATAGGTCGTCGGTGTAAGCTGTTTTAAATTCAATGGATCAGCTGTTTTAATTACTGTCACAAAGGAATTTCACACTGTACGCAATCGTCCTAGGCGCTTACACGTATGAAACCGTCGTTATGAAAGAAAAAAATGATAATACCTCGGCGATGTCCTGTGGGTCAGCGCCTCTGAGCTGCATATGGTGTGTAATGGCGTGGATTCTCTGCTGCTTGTCCAGTAAAGCTGCGTGTGTAACGGCAGTGTGCTCACGTCGAGCCATACAGTTCCCTATACTCTTGTAACATGTCTCTACGTACATTCGCACAACCTGCAAATAGATAATGCATCAATTCAATTGATCACCAGGATTATTTGAGAGCAACCTCGCTATAGGCCACTTCACTTTTTGTGTCAAAGGGATTCCTCTGTGACCAAAATAATCTTTGTCTAAAAGAATGAGAGATCCTACGATGTGTTCCTGAACAACTGATATTTCTCATTTTTTAATAACTGCTTTCTTATATTATGATACGCCCTTTTAGGAACCTACCTGACCCAGATCTATGCAGAAAAGGTAAAAGTTTTTGGTGGGTCCTCCCTTCTGTAAGCCTTTACGCAGCTCTTGCTGTTGTAGCCAACCACACTGAACGAGAGTATACGTCAACAACTTGCATTCCTTATCTGGCAGCATGGCGCGCTTTTGAATCTCATCTTGTTCAATGTACTCTTCCTCTCGCACCAATCTAGTAAATAAATCATTATTTATTCACGATCATTTCGTTCAGGAAAAAAGCGTGCAACCGCCAACCCATCTGCTGAATATCTTTATCGGTGACACGTCAGCTTATCTGCACGTAATAAAATAAGAGGATCATCCAACCTCACAGGTTAATATACAATCATTTTAACTTCCACCACCTACCTGAAAATACGGGCAGCACCAAGGCCATGGCGAACTTCTACTGCCGTGGACAAAACGGTCCAAGTCAGCTCCTCGACCGCTCGCTGCATATTGACGACATAGGCGGCACCTTGGGAAAGGTCATCTTTACTGAGAAACCCACTAGCATCTTCAGCTAAAAATAAAAAACCAAAACATCAGTTGACATTTTTGTTTTTTAACCAATCCTTCTAGCAGCACGCACCATCCTCCTCCATAATCCCATTTCCAAACGCTTTAGGCTCTGGAGTACCTACAGGTACACCTTGGATTCCAAACTGATCATTAAAACGCACCAGTGACGGTAAGATATTCTTCTAGATATCTTGTCTCCATCTTGGCCTTCCGCGCGTTATCTCTCAGTAAAGCTAACGAAACAGCATTCGACCTCAGGGCATTAGCTGGCGACACAAGGTATGCCTGCCTTAAGAGTAACCGCAACACCTCGCCAGCCTGTGAGTTTATGCGCCGAGAGATGGCGCCTACGAGAACTTCATCCCTAGAAAAACATTAATTTGGTTATATTTTCAGCATAATCAAACTAGCAAATGTGTGTTTGTGACTGCCCTCATTTTCGTTTAAAATTCCAGGCAGCCCCGAAGGAAATGTAAAATGTGGGTCCAACTACACGCTCACATGATACTTTGGACTAAAAGTGGTAAGGTGGGATAAGGGATAAGGCCACCCAATTAGTTAAAGAAATATTACTTATTTAAGAAAACTTTGGGGCCAGAAGAAAAAAAACTGTAAAAAACTGAACAGTCAGTAAAATTTGATGTGAGAAAAATTATTGTATGAAGAAATACCTAAACGAGCGTGGTCCCTATCTCCGACAAGTCCTACCTCATATCTTGATGGAATCTGTAGTGATTAACCGTCCACAGCACGCGATCGGACGTGTCGGGCTGACCGGCAGCAACGACGGCTATCAGTGCAATGAGCTCGACGCGAGGTGGCGCAAACCTCACCGACTGCTCAAGCTGTTCTCCGGACTCAGACAGCCTCTCCACGTACTGCTTGTTCACGAGCACCTCCAGCTGGTCCCGCAGCCTTCAGTTAATAGAAAGACAAGTTTACATCCTCCGCAAATTTGTACAGTTCTACAAAACTATAGGTACTTATTTCGGCCCAAGATAATGTTCTTCCTCTGACTCGAAGTCAGTTCGTAAGTAAAATGTTATGAGAGCCTATTATAATCTAATCTTTTTCACAGATATCATGAAAATAGTGTGCTTTTCGACTAAAACATCGACAATATATGCCAGTACCAATAGTAGGTACAGTTCTTCTGGGAGGGAGGTAGGACCACGGTACCTATGGGTCCGGAGTCTGCCCCACAATACCTGATTTTATTTACTGAAGACATAATAATTAGGTAGGAGCAAACCTTTGAATTAGGGCTTTATCCACTTCTTCCATCCCTTTCTCAGATGTCAATCTTGTGTAAGCGCGGAGTATGATTTGAGACACAGTGACCCGCCCCAATCGGAGCAACTCTTCAATCATCACCTCTGACTCTTTTCCGTATAGCTTTTTCGTCATCATTAAATATCTGCAGGAAAATTGGCAATACAGTGGCAAGTCAGACTCCAGTTTATACCTGCTTGTATACCTACAATCTTCATATTTTACAAACTTCGATTAATATTTACCTAGCACCAAGTAACTCATGTTTGCTGTTAGATACAAAAGTAAAAGATTTATTTGCACTTACTTCGGATATCTCAGGAAACGCAACACTTTGTCAGACATCAACCGATACTCAAGCGTCTTCCCCGACTTTCCAATTGTGTAGGACACCAAACCATACTGTATGAGGACACACAGAGCTTCACAAATCTATATAAAAAGACAAACATAAGCTGGATAAACCCAATTTTAAAAGCATATGGATGTTGGGCAGCAGCATTTTCTATCACAGAAAACCAAGCTACAGCCGTGCTGTATCAAACCGACTGCCTGCCACATTTACCTGGTTAACAGGGTGTATATGGAGTAGGTACCTACTGATCACGTACACAAAATACCTCTGTGATCAAAGAGTCAAAGAGGATTGAGATGATGGCACTTACATTTTTTCTCTGAAGGCCTTCGGCTTTGAAACTGATCAGTCTGACGGGACTTTCTCCGCACCCGAACAATAGCTTTCCTGTGTTCTCAACATTTTCTCCGAAATGTTCTTTTAGAATCAATGCGCAAAGCTTTCCGCATAACGTGGACATGCCGGTGAGGTTTGTTTAATTTTTGTTTGTTGTTGATATTCAGGGTACAGGGCTAACAACTGTTGAGCAAAACATGGTAGCCAACATCTAAATTAATGGCGGGAATTTTTAAAGCTTTTCTTTTGTGAAAATTTGAAGATTATTGTAGGTACCTACTGTTGTATAATAAATGATTCTTTAGCGGTAGTAGGTGATAGATATAAGTATAGGAACAGTAGTGGTGGGGTTAGTTACCTCGGAACCCAGAGACCAGGGGGGAATGAACCAACATAGCTAGCCTGATAAGAACGAAAAAATCTCTTCAAGCAGTCACGCAACTTTATTCACGTTTCTTTGCCACAACATTTAACTGAACACAAGCAAATTGACGAATGAAGCATGACGTGCGCATAAAATGAGATCAAAAGTTCCTTAGTGCAAATGACTGAAGAGAGCTAGAAAGCTGAACGAGAAGTTCTAGTCGAGGCTAGGAGTAGGACTCTGTATTGCCTGCAAATCCTTGCCCTCCTGGCATGCAGGAGTCCAACACACGGACACCGACTCTCCCATTTCTGCAACATCTGCAAAACAATTTAAACGAAACAAAAGTAAAATTTCGAAAGAAAATGGTCAAAGTCGAAGCGTGGGTAAAGTCAAACCAGTTTGTCATAGGAGGTATGGATGTGACCAGCCCGTGCGAGCCCAGGAGGTGCCGCTCCAGACCTTGATCCGTGAAGAACCGGAACTGACACTTCTGGCAATTGAGAGGGGGTCTGTTGTAGATCATTTTCGGGCACTGAAGCACAAAAACTTCAGAGGAATCTTGTCCAATGTGCCATACACTAGGACTAGATAAAGAAATCAAAAGAGTAACTATGTGCCAACCACTATACCTAGGCTTTGCTAAAATTGGATGTCTTACCAGTTTCAGCGGGAGTGTCGTCATGGGGACCAGAAGCGTCAAGTTCCAAGTGGCTGGGCCGCCTTGATGGAATCGGGAAAACGGCGTCTCCTGAAAAGGAATTGCCAAAATAATCATTCCACGTTTTTTTACCGTTACCTAACAAATCAGAGAGCCTAGAAAGGATCACCGCGGGGTATGTGATCAACACAAGTTTTTTTCAGTTTGTACATAAACTTATAAGTACTGATCACTATTGTTAAGGCTGAATTCATCCCTGATTGATTTCCCAAATTCGTTACCTTGCAAGATTCCCTATGTACCATACTATGTGCTTTCTATAGAGACCACAACTTCTATATGTGCAGCATCACTTCCCTGAACTATTTAATACCTAAATAAATCTTGCATTTTTTTTCTGAACAGCCCATAGCGACATCTAAGATGTTGTTTTTTCAAATAAACGTATCAGCAAAATATATCATGTACTGACTGTAACTAAATATTGGACTTGAGATCAGAGAAATGGTCGTGATGAGATAATGGGCGTACCCTGTGGAGTGCGGACGGCCACAATGTCGGTTTGGGTGGACGTTGGCACCACAGGAGGATGCCCATTGGCCTGGAGAAGCTGAACCAGCCCACGCAACTCCTCCACCTGCCTCGTAAGGTTCACGCAAGACGCAGCCAGCCCCTCGACGTCACTGCCGTCCAGCTTCCGCCACACGGCATCAATGGCCTTCATTTGTAGCACCTGGAGCTTCCGGTTTCCTTCCAATGCTGTTTTCGTTGCCTCCATATCCACGGCTACTTTCCTGAGATATGATAAAAAACGAAAAGTCGTATCATATGTGAAAACAATGTAATAAGACCAGAACTGGAATATACGTTAGCCTGAGGAATTGGATAACTGATACTTTTTCTGAACGGCTGCAACATCATTTTATGCCCTAAAAGCAGGCGAACCTATGAATACCCGGTTGCGGAGACCTTCAAATGTAAGAAAATCTGGCAATAAATTAGGGGCTCCCTATCCCTCTTAGGGCTGGAGGATACAAAAGGGGAAGGGTGCATTAAAAAAGACAATTAAGAAATGTGAGAGTCAGAGATAGTTTTCCAGCTTACATTATATAGTCCTGCATCCGGGAGGCTTGGATAGCTCGGCAAACCTCCGTGACAACAGGGTCACGGCTGCGGGCGCGATAGCCACGCCAGCGACGCTGAATGCAAAGTGCCGCGCGCCAGACATCCGACCCCGATGCCCGGTCCCCTTCCGCTTCGGCGCTCGTATAATCTCCTTCCATAGTGCTTACTTTTGCCTTACAAACAGAAGAAATCAGAGTTCGAATAACTTAGCTGAGCTGAGGTGAGTAGACCACTGAAGTGAGAATCTGACATATCGTCAGATCTACAGAATTAGGTAAAATATAGACTTTTCTGAGTCTATAAGTAGAAAACAAAATGTCTGACACTGCTTTCTTGCCCGAATTTCCAACAAGTATTCTGGTTGAATGGTTGAGAGTAAAATTATAGGCCTACGGTTTTTTCTGTTTTAAAGAGGATTTTTTTCTGCTGTGATTTACTTTACTTTTATTAAAACGTTGACTGCTTTCAGCTTGAATACTACTTGTTGATTCACGCAAAAACGTTAGCTGCCCAACACTCTTTTGTCTCCCACAAAATCATGCTCACCTTCTTTTCAGCATTGCGACCCACAGAAGGAGCGCCACCGGATGGCTGCCTTCCGCCTTGCTTGTGGCGCTTCTGCGAGGCCCGCAGTTGGATACTTGCGAGCTTCCGCGCAGACATTTCACTCTGTTCCTCAGGCGTCTTGTTCTCGTTGGTCTTTGATTTGGGCATTGCTGAATTAACAGTTAAAAGAAGTAGTGTTACACAACAATAATTTTGCATGTCAAATTCTAGGCAGAGCGGTATAGGTACATATAGCCACACCAAAAACAAAAAAGCCGACATACTGCTTTTGTTTTGATGGAAACACTACTAACACTAGCCATACTTTTCGAATGGGAAGCCCAGTATGGAGGCCCCAGTCGGGCTTGCGATGTTGAAATAACAGAGTCGCCACATAAAAACAAATGAGACAGCTTATCGTTCGTTACTATCTCGAATGAAATGAAATTTCTTACCGATTTTGGTAGGTGTCGATTTTGGACTAGGGTTGGGGCTTGTACGCTGAGGCATGCGTCTTCGACTTCCGGGCGTCGAATGAGGAGAAGAGATCTTGACTGGAGGCATAGCCAAAGGGCTTTGACTGTTCTGATGGCTTCCCTGAGGGAGGAGGGGGTGAAGTGGCCGACACACGTCCGGTGAGATCAATGACTCTGGAACTGGTACCAGAGTCGAGGCAGCCTGAAGTGGAGTTCCACTACGGGCCCCTGAATTAATAAAATATTAAGGGTGTAACTGCCAAATCTCCCGAACTTCATTTCTCTTACAGCCCATCCCATTGGCCAGAAGCATAGATATTGCTGGTGGCCGAAGTGAGTTAAATGTTTGTTATGTCAGCCTACCAAGAGAAAATTAATGGTACCTACTGGAATCCAAACCCACGACGTCAGTCGTGCGAGTGTTTGACAAAGACCACGGCGAGGACACAATTCAGTTTTGAAGGCCGTAAAAACTTGTATAACCTTACTAGGTTGGATATTTTCTAAGAAGTGAGCGTTATAACTTTTTAGGTGTTTGTAAACACAGAAAAGTCTTGAAAGTCCGCCCTTCACCAACCAAAACTCCTATGGTGAAGCCTTGTCGTTTTTCGTTACCTGTGGTGGTTGTTGGGTTAGGTGTTGCTCTGTGGGACGAAGGTGGTGAGTTCCGCAAAACAGAACAGTCGAGACTCCGTGACATGACCTCAGGGGAGGCACGGGCGCTGTGCCGGGCCACAGCATCGTGGTAGCTGGACACCATGCGAGTAGGCGATTTTTGTCGATATGAACCATCACCTGAAAATTTTAAGATATCTACAAAATTCTGATGAGAGAGTTCGAATATGTTGAATCCAAAGAAGCCTTTACCTACTCCTCTTACGTCAGTCTGAAACACAAATAGGCCGAGAAGGTGGTCATGGACTCACAGTGCAAGATTTCGATTTCGGACTTACTGTTTGCACTCAATTTTGTACAAACGTTTTCAGATCTGAAATCTCTCAATAATTTGAAAAATTAAAGACAACTAAAGGCAAGACTGTTTCGAAAAAAGACAAAAATAGAAACGAAAATAATGTTTACAACGTACTTACAAGAAAAATGGACAACAAATAGGATCTCAGTTCTGACCAAATTCACAAACAAACCTTCTGGTTGTTCTCGAAGCTGTTGCTTATACTGCTCAGCCTTGCTGAGAATCAGCAAAAGCTTACGGTCCTCATCGGCACGGATCGTCTTAGCCGTGAGGGGGCAAGCACTGGCGAGAAAGCTAACCAGCCCTTCCTGCTCTCCTGGGCGAAACCGACGACCACGTCCCTGCGAGTACAGCCACTCAGCTTTCAACCTGAAACAGGATTATGTCGGGCCACAGCGACAACAAAATAGGAGGCGATTCATGACTCTTCAACAAGAGTCACTAAAAGCGCGTGCTTTTATAAATAACCATTACATAACATGGACCGCCCTTCAGTAGAAGAAATGAAAACACTTACGACTCAAGAGGATCCAATGGCGCGCCGTCAACAAGTGTTAAATTTAAGCACCACATCTTCAGATACGGACGATAGTTGAAACCTCTGCAAGTCTAGTTAAGGAGTTGTCAGGTAAGACAGGCAGACAAGAAGCTATCGAAATTTATACGTCCTACCAAACAGCTGACCCCTGATAACCAAATACCTGATTATTTGTTCTGAACTGACATAAGGATACGGTTTGATACTGGATGCATCGAGGCATGGATTCCCTCTGATGGTGAGGTGTCGGAGGTTGGATAACTTTTCCAAATGCGCCACCTCCGCTAAGTCTGATATTTTGTTGTCATTTAATGTCAAAACTTCCAAACTATCAGGGAGATATTTCTCGCAGTGTCTCAGATATGAAATGGGATTTTTGTGTAGGTAAAGCTCCTGGAACACATGGATTAAATTATAAAAGTACAGTACGTCGAAGACTGCGTGAAGGTCGGTTCAGGATGGATTTTCAATTACTAAAAAATTCTGTTTCTCTATGACTCCACACCTAGCCTACCTGGGTTCATATCTCTCAAATTACCTTCAGCTTTCCTAAATGAGAGACATCATTAATGTGTCCAATGGCATTGTCACTCAAATCCAGATATTCTAGTTCAACATTGCTGCTGAGGTGATCGATGAGCTTGATGTAGTTTCCAGAGAGGTTCAGATGCCTGAGTGCCTTCAAACATTTCAACCCCTCAATGCACACAATTGAATTGTTCGAAAGATCCAGGCTACATAAATTCGTTAGAGAAGGCAAGGTTGACATCCGCCTAATCCGGTTTTTTGAGGCTGAAAGCTGAAATTCGTAAAAGTTTTAGTAGGATAGGTAAGTACTTAGGTTTCAGTACCAGTTTGACAGATCAGTTAGAAAACCTGCTAGCCATTTAGGTCTTGCCTAGACGTACCTGCTGAAGGCTCGCCAGGTCCCCAATATTTTCTAAATTCGTCAGCTCATTTTCATTTAAAATAAGAGATTCAATTTCGTCAGTTTCGGCCCAGGTTGGTTTTATTTGCTTCAGTCCTTGTTTTGAAAGATCAATGGTTTCGTTCTCTGAAATAACATAAAACTGATTAAACATGCTCACTTGAAGGAAAAAAAAACTCAAACTATGAATTACACTGACTTTACTGACTTTTTGTTTGTTCCATCCCATTAGCCAGGGGATAACAATCAGACATTTACGTAAAAGTTAAAATGTTTACAAGAAACGCCAAAAACATCGATTCCATCCATGACAACAAAAGTGTCATTAGAATGGCGCCCTCTCAAATTTAAGAATTTAATAACTTAAAAAAATTAAATTGTTAGAATGATAAAGAGCTAAGTTATAATTTTTTTAAATAAATTTTATAAAATATTTAAGTCTCCGAAGGAATTTTAAGGAATAAATAGATTTTTTGTAAATGAAACATATGTCGTGGCAATAGAAAACATTGAAAAATGGTGGCCGACCATGAATAGGAAAAATTGCATCAGTCTGGGAATTGTAATAAGTTTTCTACTATTTACTCGTGTTTGAACGCATTTAAATATGGCACAAAGTAAATTAAATGATTTGGCTGGAAGGTTTGGAAAAGGACCGAAAGGTTTGGGAACAGGTTTGAAACTCCTCGGCCTCGCCGGCGCTGCAGCCTACGGCTTTTCACAAAGCTTATTCACAGGTACCTATTATTAATTTATTACTGGATGGAAGTCCTCCCTAACAAGATGGCAGTCTCACCCTCACTTCACACATAAGCCAGTCCAGATCTTGGTAGAACTTACGTAGGTTATCGTTAATTTGTCCATGTTACTTTTGCCATGCGCCCGCCCCCGATCGCGTAAAAAAAATAATTAGATACCCAAGTCGGTTTGTGGTCGCGGATACTTTCTCAGAGTAGCCTTCACAATATGAGAAATATGCGTAATTTTAGTTTTTTTTCAGCTCTAATCTCTATAGGTGGCATAATATTATGTCGCAGCCCTCACCTGCACTTCTCGACCCCCACCTGGGTCGTGGGAGCCTAGAATGGAGCAGATGATAATATTATAAACCGTGAACAGCATACCTACCCTGTGACACCGTGATGGTTTTCGTAGGTCGGGCTTGTCCAGGTCCCATCCTATCATTGCACTGTAGGAAATATAATTCGTAACGTTTGTCTTTCAGTTGAAGGTGGGCACAGAGCGATCATTTTCAGCCGAGTGGGAGGTATTCAACAAGATGTTTTGGCAGAAGGATTGCATTTTAGGGTGCCTTGGTTTCAATACCCCATCATTTACGACATTAGGTAAGTAACTCCGTTCAAATAAATAAATTGTATGGTTATTTTGGAGAGTTGAATAAGAGAGTTCAAGTTTTTTTTTTTTTTTTTTTTTCCATACAAACTTTGTCACCTTGAGACCATAGATTTCTCAGTAAGCTTACAATTAGGTCTGTTTTGTAGAACAGTGTCTTAATGCAAGTAAAGTGAAAGTCGGTGATACTATTAAAATTTGAGGTGACCGAGGCATGAAATTCATTTAATAATAATAATTAAGTTACTTAAATCAATGTTACAGGTCGCGACCTAGGAAAATCTCCTCGCCAACCGGATCGAAAGATTTACAGATGGTTAATATCTCACTGCGAGTTCTCTCCCGCCCTGATTCCATCAACTTGCCCACCATGTACCGCAGTCTGGGACTCGATTACGATGAGAAAGTTCTCCCTTCAATTTGCAATGAAGTTCTGAAGAGTGTAGTTGCAAAGTTCAACGCGAGTCAGCTAATAACACAGCGTCAGCAAGTTTCCCTGCTGGTGCGGCGTGAGCTTACTGAGCGTGCCCGTGACTTCAATATCATCTTAGACGACGTTTCTATCACGGAGTTGAGCTTTGGAAAGGAATACACGGCTGCTGTTGAAGCTAAGCAGGTATATTTTTTACATTACTCAGTTAGGGTGCGAAGAAAAAGTAGCCTTCGTACCTGCAGACAGCCAAGCCTTGGGTCCCTCAAATAAATACTTACTTAAAATTTAAAATTTATTGACTTTTTAGAATGGAAAAAAAACGGAAATACAGTATTTAAAGCGCTATATTATATGATTGATTGATGATTCTAGGTGGCGCAGCAAGAAGCCCAGAGGGCTGCCTTTGTGGTGGAGCGTGCCAAGCAAGAGAGGCAACAGAAGATCGTTCAAGCGGAGGGAGAAGCTGAGGCCGCAAAAATGTTGGGTGAGGCCGTCAGCGAAAATCCGGGATTCCTCAAGCTCCGTAAAATCCGCGCCTCGCAGTCCATTGCACGAACGGTAATGCTGGCTCTTAGATGGCATTAAGGGGCATGTTCCAGTGTGGAATTTAAAATGGCTCCCGAAAACAATTACCTAGCTCGGATCGATAAAGACCCAACAGTTTCCTCAGAAAAATGTCAATAACCAAACTTGTAGAGACCCTTAAGGACGTCTACGCAGTAGTGTTTTTGCTCCTCTGAATATTTGATGAAGTCGTTCATTTTTTGTTGCAGATTGCCAACTCGCAGAACAAAGTTTACCTTAGCGGCAGCGCACTTATGCTGAACATTCAAGACCCGACGTTCGATGATTTGTCTGAGAAGGTGCAAAGTAAGAAAAAGAAATAGTTTTAGGTAGTAGGATAATGTTTATTATCACTATAGATAATATCAGTGTCTCTTTCCGAGATTTTTCCTTCATTTTTATAATTTTCAAGCTTCCTTATGAATGAGCGATGAACGCCGGTTTCTGTTTAGTTTCTCCCAAACAATATACATAATTGTTTTTTCGATTTCTGGTTAGTATTATTTTTACCCTTTGAGTTTGCATGATTATAAAAACATTTGGCACTGTTCCCCTTCTCTGTTTTTTAATCAAGTAGCAATAGGTAGGTTTTACTTCTACCCAACCTAGCTTAGGGTGTCATTTTGTAGAAAGAGATTAATTAACCAGAGACAAGAAATTGGTACGGGCAGGTGTGAGAGCAGAATATGAGAAAGTCGGTGTACCTAGTCGAAGAAGAAATACTTTTCTCCAGCCAAATTCTTCTTAAAGAGAATAGCGTGCTGTGCTACCGGGTTCTGGATGAACACTGCTTTGCGTTCTGTTGATAGTTATGTCGGAAGCTATCTACTCACACAGGTCCTGACGATTGTTTCTGCAATGATTGGTCTTATTGTTTTCCATTTCAGATTCAAGACCTTTTCATTCCAAAAGTGAAAACATTATTGTAGACTCCGCTGAGAGGTCCGCCGCGGATATAACGGCCAAGTAGGTAGGTTACGCTACATTTTCCAAATAGGCGAATGCGGATTGCGTAAAAGGTGGGTTTTAGGTTCCTACCTGTGTTACCTATTATCTAATAAACCTCCTAAATGAGTTGCTCATTGCTTATGTGCTTATATAAGTAATAATATATATTAAGAGGTTCAAAATTTTTTTTTGTTATTTAAAAAAAAATTGACTCCTGGATGTGAAGGAAACCTTTTGAATTTCCCCCCGAAAAGGGAACTATTTGAATTCCCCGCGAAAAGTAGTGTCACTAGACGCGCGGGAAAACTCTAGGAAACAACACATGTCGCCATTGGCCATTCGGGATTTCGGGCGCATGCGCATCCCCTGCCATTCATTCATATTCATCGGTGGTTGGGAGAGTTGAGAGCTGAGCTCGGAGGTGCTCAGTCTGTCGGTCATTCTCTCTCACATTTTGAAAGGTGTCAGTGCAAATAGTGAAAAAAATCGAACAATATTTATGGTGGGTTATCTCCGGAGAAATCACCTACTTCAACTTCAACTAACAGCGAGGACTGTGGAGGGAGGTTCTAACCAACTTGGCATCACACCAAGTAACCGGCAAAGGTAAGGTCCTAAATTAACTTGTACAGGATTTATTATTTTTTGTAATTAGGCGATGGTCAGACTGATGAAGAACCTAAATTGGGTGAAGCCAGTGCTTTCACAAGTCGGTCCCAGAAGCGCTCTATATCCGCCGCCCTGTGCTCCCCCGGCCATTCTAAATAGGTATTAGTGCGCATAAGGTAGCGCAGCGTCTTTGGCTTGCGGTAGGTGGGAATGGGCTCCAACAGCACGAGCAGCAGTCGGTCCCTTCTAGACTCTATCAACCGGTGCTGTGCCAGGTGCAGCTCGAACTGGCACCACTGACTGCGAATGAATGCCTGTGACAGCACAAGCACTAGATTTCTGCTCCTCTCCATACTGGATGTTATGTTCTCCATTATGCTGAGTCCCACCTAAATGAAATAATAAGACATATTGTTTCAGTGGTCACTGCATGTGAGGCTTGGGAAAGGTGTGTTTGTGTCCGGATTACTCCTGGACTTCGGACACAAATAAATTGGACTTTTTGAAATCTGTCAGTTTTTCTCAGAGATTGGAAATGTTAAATGCCCGGCAGAAGCCTTTTCACTGGCTGTACACAATATCATGCATATTACCTACCACAAAAATATTACTAAAAGTAAGTACCTACATAGGTACTTACTTACCCATTTTTTTGCTGTACCTGCTGAAGTTGGTTCACGCTTCACTTTATTTACCTGAAAGTCACGTTCATGAAGGCAGACGCTGGTGTCACTCCACTGCTCGAGACGCGGGAGCAAGTGTTCCAGTACCCAATTTCGGTCCTTGTCGCTGTAGCTGACGAACGCGCTGTACTGTACGGGTGGTAGTTCCTCTTCGTCTCGGTGCAGGAAGGACAATATGGCTGCATTGCGCACGGCTCTTGTCAGGAGCCTTATCTCCCACCATTTCCAGTAGATGAAAGCTATCACCAACGCTGCAGAAATAATTATCAGGGAGGTAAATTAGATTGGTCCTTACCCCCACGCTGCCCCGAGGTTGGCTGACTTGGCTGGTCGGCTTTCACCCATGGATCCCTACATAAAACTGGTGTAGGTACCTACGCACTTCATATTAACTTTACGTTTAGGTATAGTGGCAGCCAAGTGAAAAAATTTATTTGGAGGTGAAGGGGGAAGAACTGGGCGTTAGCCGGTATTTCTTGTGAGCTACTCATTTCAACCTTTTCGTTGATACTTCAGGGCAGGTTTAGCTGCAGATTGGTTGGTATTAAACGGCCAAAGTTGGCACGTACCTACCGAAGGATATGATGACTGCAATTCCAATGTATACGACGCTTAAATCAGAGACATGTTCAGCTATTGTAGCAATCTCTGTAGCAACGCATAGATCAGTCATGTTGAGGTTTCGCAAAAGCAGCATTTCGTCCCCACCAGTTGCATAGCAATAATAGTCGGTACTGTTCTTCCAATCTCCCAGGTGGACGCACTTTTTCATATTTTGCACAGAGCGCCCCTTACGATGTCTTTCGATGGTATCTCGGCTTATGGGAAATACTCCTCGCATATGGGGAGTGTCGAAATCTGCGCTACAAAGAGCGTCTACACGGGACAACCCTGTTGCTAGTCGCTGAATGTTACAGTCGCACTGAAACGGATTTTTTCCAATTTGCAACTCACTTAAAACTAAAAAGTCCTTGAGCATCGTATTGGTTATGGTTTCAATTTTGTTGTCACTTATCTTGAGGGTCTTGAGGCTCGAAGGTATCATAATGGATTCGCTCCATGACGTGATACTGTTTCCGGTTAAATCTATCATTTCCAGATTGGGGAAATATGAAAAGAATGTCAGTGGGAGTGTTTTTATGTTGTTCCCTCTGAGGTCGAGAGTGGTCAGAGTTTCTGTGATTACGGAGAGACTGCGTTCTGTAGCGTATTCTCGTACGGCCGTAAAGAAGGTATTGGTTATTTTATTGTCCCTTGCGTGTAGGCGGTTTAATTTCGTTAGCGAGAAAAGAAATTGAATGGTTAGTGAGTCACCGAACTCAATGCCGGAGTTACCGCTTATGTCCAACACAGTCAGCTCCGGCAGGTGTAATTCTTCCAGAGGCTTATTGCTCTCTAATTTGATGTTGCAGAGTGACAATTCCCGAGTTGTGTTCGGTAAACCTTTCACCTAGAAACAGATTTGGTAATTCAAGCACCTTCATAGGTGGGTTTCTGCTGTCTTGGCACATTTACAGGGAAGGGAAGGAGTGTAAACTCACCACTATTTCCGGGTAGGTAAAAACCGCATTAGATAGGTCTGCAATCTGCAGGGCCCCCAGAGCCTTGAGTCCGTCACCCGGCTGCACGCTGAATGCTGCCTGCGGTTCTGTGTCCACGCTCACACCATTCCAGCTCAAGTCAATGTGAACAACCCCTGGCATGAGTCCATACCAACCTTCTTGAACGTTTTCAACATTATTGTACGCCATATAGAGCCGTTTCAAGGCAGGCAACCCATTGAAAACACCCGCTTCGATGAAGTTGATCCCACACCGTTTCAAGTCCAACTCCTCCAACTCAGGCATATTTGGAAAGTCAAGAATAACCGAAAACATGTTTTCCTCTGGAACTTTGCGAAAGACGTTGCCACGCAGTGTGAGAAATTTTATGGTACTGTTAACGTGTTCGAGTGCGGTTCGCGGGACTTTGCGCAGCTGGAGCCCAGCCAGGCTGAGGTGTGTCAGGCGTAGATTCCGCAGCATCGCCTCAAGAGCAGCTTCCTCAGTGAGAGAGGTATATGATAAATCGAGGTAGCGTAAGGTGCCACCTACAGGTTCCAGAACAGCATCTGCGGCAAATAATCTGAGTTAATAATTGCACTTGCTCGTTAAATCTGCAAGACGTACGATGTCAAGACTAATCCCACAAACCTGCATAAGAAGCGATGTTTATGTTGCAGTCTTGAAAATTGAGGTAGGTCAGTTTTGATTCCATCAGCCAGGAGAAGGAAGTTCCGTCAAGTTGTAAAGGTCCGCTACCTGCGAAGAGTTTCGATCAGCTCACCAGATTCTTCCCATCACGCACTAAAAGTAACAGGGTCTGCAGGTACCTACCTAAGGCATGTAATAGTGGGGAAGTATACATCCGATGGAGTACCTATACGAGACCTTTAAAACTGAAGAGTTCAAGATTGGGAAGAGACGGGTAGGTGCCCATTTTGATGTTTGGCATTGAAGTTTCTTGGATGTACACCGCCTGAAGCTCTGTCAGGTTATTGAAGAGGTAGTCGAGTCGAGGCACTTCCTCCAATTTTGAGTCCAAAAAGGTTATGGTTTTGAGGCCGATAACGTCTAGAAAATAAAATTGCTTGTCATAAATAGGGTGGGATTCTGCCACAGTGTCGTCCAAATCACCTTTTTTCAGCACCTGTTATTTACAGGGTAACTTTGTACCTTTGTTCATGCACCCACCTTGAAACGAATCCTTGTCAAAATCACCCATGAAGTAAGAGTTCCTGAACATGAGATTTTTTATTTTGACGTGATGGAATGTCCCCCCTGGGATGGTAATGCGCTCGTTCGTACTTGGTGTTACGGCGGCTTGCACGGACCACACTATTAGGAGTGGCTTTACGATGGCGCGCCCTGACACTTTCCACGAGGAATGGTCCTGCACTGAGGTGTCTGCTGTGCCTGAGAATGCCAAAGGGGTGGGGAGAAAGTCAGCATCCACGCCACCTGCCACAGACCAGGTCCAGGTTGAATCTGCCCCCGTCAAGGTTGCGGTACCTGTAAACCGCCATCCGCTGCTACCTATCGTGGATACGTTTGCCTGGAAGTTACAGGAGACAAAAAGTTTTGAAAGAAACTTTATCAACGAAGTAGCTAAAAACGGAACTCTATTTGATTATACCTCTACTGAACCAGCTGTCAGGTTTAGTAAGTTATTTTGTTAATTTTTTCTTGTAAATATCTTGTAACATCTATAGAGACTGTGTTGACTTGTGAAGTGGCCATCACTGTATAGGAGTAATCCCGTTCTTCATTTCTCGTTTATTATCCTTTTCAGGAATTCTCCTGTAAGTCTCACCTTTAATTCTAGCGTACCGTTGTTGTTGAATATGAGTACGTCACCCTGGATCCTCCACCCCACCCAACTTTCAACTCGTTGGAAAAAGCATCACCCTCCACTGAAAATCCGTTGTAATCCGTGTTCGGGCGAAGTTCAATTGAAATGTGCATTCCTATTCCGATTTCCTGGGAAAAAATATCTCCTGCCGCCTTGTAAGTGTCATCTGACAGTTCCACTCGTTCGGTACTTATTGTGCGATTTTTCTGGCTGGAGCGCTCGATTCTTCTTGTGCCGTATGGTTGCCAGAAGTGGCTACCATTGTGATTTGAGGTTGGCGGATCGTCACTTTGGGGCGGCGATGGGTCACGTAGCCCATCTTCCACTTTGTAATCATCGACGACGAAGTTCCTCACCGACGCCCAACGGAGAGAGTGGATGTAGTCCTGATCCAGACGTCCTGAAGACCCAGGCAAAAATTTTGAACAGACGTAGACGCTCCGATAGCTCTTTATATACCTACAGGTCTCGATGATCGGAGGTTTTTGTAATAATATGTTGGCATTAAGTAATAACCGAATGTGGTGCTTTTATATAGATTTCGAAGAAAAAGTGAGTAAGTTCTGCTTTATTGAATTGTTGATAAAAATGTTAAGTTTTTTCTTCGCATGTAGCGTCTGACTTCGGCTTCAGGCCCCGCCTTACAGATTTTTTAACTTTATAGTTTTGTACAAGATGTAGGCATTGGCGTAGCTATAGGGGGGGTCCGGGGTCCGGACCCCCCCCCCCCCCCCATTGAAAAACAAATTTACACTAGATAGAATGGAGTTTCCTTTTAGATTTTTTTAAAAAAAAATCCTTTAGGCCTAAAGGTGTAGGTAGATTACCAGTAGTAATAAACAACTAGGAAATACGGAGATTTTACGGAGATTAGTGAAATTTTCGGCTCGGTCGCTTCGCTCGCTCGAATACCGGTTCCTTTTTTGTCTTTTGCCCCCACATTCTGTTTTCTGCTTTTCTTGGCACTAAATGACAAAAATAATAAAATAAAAGGGCCTAGAAATCGAGTCTAGCTTGGGGCCTCATTGAAGGTTAATCTGGCTCTGACTACAGTAGTCAGCGAACACGTCATATTTAAGCACAAATCGTGATGTACCTATATAGGTACCTAAATAGAAGGTTGTCTTCGGAAGAATCACCCGCGCTTGGAGTCCGGACCCCCCCCCCCCCCATTGAAAAGTAATAGCTACGCCTATGGATGTAGGTACTGTACATTCCTTACCTACCTGTGCACACAGAATTTGCAGTCTTCCAATCAAACCTGCATGGCTTTGTTGAATTTTGTGCTAGTTCTGAACCGTTTTGATCCACTGCCGGCACATTCAAAGGGTCTGCAACAATGACGTGCGACATTTAACGTTATGCATGACAGTGTATGGCGATTTCGATATTTAACGAGGCGAGGTTGGATTTACCTTGGATGGTAGGTAGTTATGTCGATAAAACATTGAAACGTAACATCATACATCATGGTGGGGTCTACCTACAAGCCACATTTTCGATTAAATATGTTGTTATGTTCATCTTATGGGTCACATCGCTAAGAAAATCGGGGCGATGCGACGCGACGTACCGCCGTTTTCAAATTACACTAAGTATACGTACCAACTTCGAAATAGGTTTTGACTGTTCTGAGTTAGGTACTTACGAATGGTGTCAACTTCCCTTACAACAAAGGGAAGGTGAATAAAAAATGCAGGGACCGAGATTACGGCTGTTGACCTAAGCGCTTTACGCACTTGATTGGCTACCTCTTAATCGACTGATAATTCTCGTAGAGACGCATTACCTTGGTTGTAGACGGGAAAGAGAAGCCGTCCAAAGTTGTCGGCGATCCACGGGCTGAATTCTTCAGCTGCGCTCAGGCCACAAACTTCTTCAGAGGCTGATAAGGGAAGAGGTGCTAGGAGGTCCAAAACGGCGGTCAGCAGTAAGAGTAGCCTCATCTCATCCATGCACCACTGCCCTCCGATCGCAGCCGATGCCTTATTGATCTGACATTGCTAATCTGTCCTTTTATCGACAATGTTATCTCTAGAACAACTGATTCCTTTTCGACGCTGATCGGCTTAGGTTTTGGATAGTGCTAGATGACCACAGGCGCACTTCCTATCTCTCTACCTTCAACTTGAACTTAGTGTTTTCAGAATTGAGCCGTAGGTATATGTTGAACGCGGAATCGGTCTATGTTGTGGTAAAGTGAAAATGAAGGGTTCGAAGTATTGCCTTAATTGTAATGCAAGTAGGTACGTATGGATATACTTTTTTACGATTATTCCCACATCTCGTTTTCAAGAAAAATCGTGTTGGCTTTACTACATTATCATCTCCTGGTTTGAAATTGTGAGGTATTTAAATTGGAGCGTAATTGCCTGCTGCAGTTTCTGAATTTATTTTTAGAGATTTGAGAATTTCATGATTTCCTGCAACTAAACAAAGTCTGTTAGAGTGAATTTCACCAATCCAGGTTAATGTTTAGTTAAATTTATGACAGGTAAATGTTGAGCTTTATAGGAAGAACAAACCATCCTATAAACCTCCTACTTGGACGTTTTGGCACTTGCTACAAGCTAAGCACATGCTTGAAATATTTATAAATTTAACTAACCGTTAAATTGGACTGGTGAAATCCATCCGTCCATTAGGCTCCCCTTTAGTACAACACAGAGCATTGACAATGCCATCTCTATCGCCAGTGGGAAACGTTTCTGGCGAATATTCAAATTGATTCGCCAGATATGGTCAGTCAAGTTGACCACAGATCGGATAGCCGGTCAAATGCAACCTGTTACTTGACTTGTTCCATCCTTGACCCTCAGTCAAGTTGTTATTGGCTTTTTTTTAAGGAAAAATGCTGGTGAACTTTCCCACTGAGTCGGGTTCGGTTGACTGAAAATTTTTGACTGTGAGAGCGACCCTAGGTACCAGATACAAGGTGGGTAAACTTCAAACGTGCCAGAAATAACAAACGTTTATTTAAATGATGATTATCCTGGTGATGATTAGCACAAGCAAGAAATTATTCATAATTGTTTCCTGCGTCCTCTCCCATACGTTACAATTTACAAAACAAGGAAAATTCTTTCAATAATTCACTATAACGTCTTTACACGAATCCAAAATTCTTCGTTTTGATAGCGATGAGTAGCTTATGTCGCAGCACCTGTAATCAGAAAATATTGCGCTACAGAAAATATCCAGCACCCATAGCCACGGGACAGCATCGACGACATACAGTACAAGTACTAAATAATACAATATTGGATCGAGAGCGGAAGTGGGGAGAAGGAATAACTATGCAACTGTTATCACAATGTTTAGAGGATGCAATACAAATAACGTACTTTCTTAGCCAATTCTTTTAAGAACATCCGGAAATAAACGTAACTTTTCGGGCACATTACAAAAGGACATAAACAACTTGTGAAACCCTCCCTTTCGTAACGGGGCGTACCTGTCGGCAGGAGTAGAGGGGTATGTAGAGCCGGGAGATACATGTGTTGGCTGTAGGGAGGTGAACATCGTCGGCTGGCCTTATTGTCACGGAGGGCATGGGCTGGAACCCGTCCTCGCTGGCCGGCAGGGCGGGGCTTCCCGTCCAGAAGTACACCTAAAAAAATAACCTCTTCAATCATTTTACCGAACAAATCGGGAGTAAATGAATAGGCTACACTATAGATTTGGCTGAAAATGAAAGTGGAAAGAAAAATCCGTGCGAAAATAAAAGTAGCATTGCGATTACTCACCAAGTCTTGCCTCTCCAGATGAGTCATTTTATCGACAATAGACCACAGCCATCGCTTGAATTTGACAAGCCGCTCGCTAGACTCGCCCGACTCGTCGTTGAAGCTTGTATAGCTGATGAGCACTGACACGTTGATGTCGCCCACACCATTAAGAAGCAGTCGCAGGTCCTCTGCCGTCAAACTGTCCAGGGCTCCACTAGGGAGGACCTCGAACAACCCCTGCCTCAAAGCCTGTTCACAAATATAAACGCTGTAAAACCAGTTATGTAACATTTCTCCTCTACAGGAGTTACTCTCAATAGCGGAACAAAAATTACGCCAAAGAGAAAAAAAATTGAAACGGCAGCTTGGAATCAATCATAGTTGTCACAACCAGTTTGAAACTGAAGAATTGGGTTTGTTGCCCTGGCCACACGGTAGAGCACCGCTCAGGCGCAATGGGCGTTTACTATTCCCACGATCGCTCCACACGACACATTCCGAGGCACTGATGCTTTCGCCCCCCCTATCTCGTAGCCTATGCACTAATTGTCGGGAATGAAAAAAGCCGGTGTCACTAAGGCGGACCGTACAGTAAACTCCCGGCGTCATAGACTAAGAACAAAGTGGCTAGCGCTCAGTGCTCCTCGGGTCATGCGACGTGAAGGAGCGGAAGAGTGATGACGATCATGAGTCACCGTCATCACCTTCTCGTGGGGTTTGAATACTTAAATAAGTAAATGAGTGCAATACTTACGTCGAGTGCTTTTTCTTGAGTCTTTATCATACGGCACTGGGCATATTTCCTGACGTAGTCATACACGTTGTGCGTGGTAACGGCAATGTCCCTGCCGCCAGGAACTAACTCCATCGAGCCACCACCTTCTTCCGACGCCAGGTCAATACTAAAAATACCATTATTAAGGCTGAATATACATTCGCTATTTTCGACTACATGTACTTGGTTCGCAATGCTAAGTACTTCAAGCCCTACTCCGAAGTTACAGGGCGAGTGGAAAGTGTTTATAGGGGGATGCAAACCTGAGACTCTTTGTCGTGAGGTAGTGTTGTATTTTTGCATGAAATGGAGTAATAAGCCCACAGGAGCGATTTTAAACAGTCAACTACCAGTCCACATGTTTTTTTGACAGATCGCGAAAACACAACACTACCTCACGCGAAATATTTTTTTGTAACGATTCGGACTAAAACAGTATGATTTTATCGTCACATTTAGTAGAAAAGCTTGATAAATGTTTGTACTATTTACCGTAGCCATGTTGCATTTTGGCAATTTTTATTTCACTTACGGAAGTGGGTAATTTCCACAGCATTTCTCTACTTTTCTCCTGTAAAAGCTAAACATAGTGTCCTACTTTTACTCGTTCGTTTCGCGTTCAAATAGCACATTATGTTTAGCTTTTAGAGTAGACACAATCAATACGATATTTCAATTACCAGTCTCCGGTTGTACTAAAATGTAAACATTAGTTTTGTCGAATATTTACTTTCGCACAGTTGTTTTGGCGGAGTTCGTCGAGAATGTATGGTGGCCGTTAAGGGGAAATACACCCATTTGGTTCGCAATGCTACGTACTTCAAGCCCTACTCCGAAGTTACAGGGCGAGTGAAAAGTGTTTATAGGGGGATGTAAACCTGAGACTCTTTGTCGTGAGGTAGTGTTGTATTTTTGCATGAAATGGAGTAATAAGCCCACAGGAGCGATTTTAAACAGTCAACTACCAGTCCACATGTTTTTTTGACAGATCGCGAAAACACAACACTACCTCACGCGAAATATTTTTTTGTAACGTTTCGGATTAAAACAGTATGATTTTATCGTCACATTTAGTAGAAAAGCTTGATAAATGTTTGTAATATTTACCGCCGCCATGTTACATGTTGACAATTTTTATTTCACTTACGGAAGTTCGTAATTGCAACACCATTTCTCTACTTTTTCTCCTGTAAAAGCTAAACATAGTGTCCTACTTTCACTCGTTCGTTTCGCGTTCAAATAGCACACTATGTTTAGCTTTTAGAGTAGACACAACCGATACGATATTGCAATTACCAGTCTCCGGTGGTACTAAAATGTAAACATTAGAATTGTCGAATATTTAGTTTCGCACAGTGGTTTTGGCGGAGTTCGTCGAGAATGTATGGTGGCCCTTAAGGGGAAATACACCCATTTGGTTCGCAATGCTACGTACTTCAAGCCCTACTCCGAAGTTACAGGGCGAGTGAAAAGTGTTTATAGGGGGATGTAAACCTGAGACTCTTTGTCGTGAGGTAGTGTTGTATTTTTGCATGAAATGGAGTAATAAGCCCACAGGAGCGATTTTAAACAGTCAACTACCAGTCCACATGTTTTTTTGACAGATCGCGAAAACACAACACTACCTCACGCGAAATATTTTTTTGTAACGTTTCGGATTAAAACAGTATGATTTTATCGTCACATTTAGTAGAAAAGCTTGATAAATGTTTGTAATATTTACCGCCGCCATGTTACATGTTGACAATTTTTATTTCACTTACGGAAGTTCGTAATTGCAACACCATTTCTCTACTTTTTCTCCTGTAAAAGCTAAACATAGTGTCCTACTTTCACTCGTTCGTTTCGCGTTCAAATAGCACACTATGTTTAGCTTTTAGAGTAGACACAACCGATACGATATTGCAATTACCAGTCTCCGGTGGTACTAAAATGTAAACATTAGAATTGTCGAATATTTAGTTTCGCACAGTGGTTTTGGCGGAGTTCGTCGAGAATGTATGGTGGCCCTTAAGAGGAATAATTTACAATTTTTATTTCCACACCTAAGAAACGGTCGGCGGGGAAATTTCTTAACTTACTACCGATGCTTACGCAACAGCTCGACTGTTTCCCAAAAAGAAACGTTTTGATTTTTAATCGAACATTTTCAAATAATTTACTGGCTGCACCTTTTGGATGGGTTTTTGGAATCAGCGATAGTGGCGCGAACGATTTGAAACTAAGTACGGGAAACAGGCAGTTTTGGTTTCCATTTACACTCGTATACAGCATCTGCAAATTCACAGAGTCCAGATCAAATCGAAAGTACTTACCTAAATGTAAGGTCTAGGGCTCCCAGTACTGACGAGCCATCCTTGCCTTCCGCGTCGAGTACGAGCTGCCGCAGCGACTCGTAGATGATAGGGTCGAAAAAGGCCAAGTCGTGTAATCTTATCATCCGACCCAGAACGTACTTGAGAACGTGCCGGCTTAGGAAAATAGGGCACAGCTCGTTTTGCAGCAGGCACAGCCCCAATAACCTAAAACAACGGATGTTACAGTACATCCAAAACGAAATAGCATGGAAACGACGCGGTGGCAATATCACGTGACATGGCTGGCCTTTTAAAATCATCCCTTAGTGACCCAACAAAAGGAGCTTCCTATGAGTGAGCCTATTTCTAAAATCACACAGGTCTAAGGGTGAATTTCACAAGTTTAACGTGAAGACTATCGTGTACACGATAGCGCTATCGTTTCGGTAAAAAATGTTAACGGCTTTCACCATGCACCGTTACCGTTTCGTTAGCTTTCGAGTGGATTTTCCGTGCGTTAGCGAAAACGATAATTTTCATACCTGCGACTCATTTGGTGTAGTCTAATGTAGTCTAATCAACATTTTAACTTCTTTCTCCGAAAAAATAGGGGTTTTTTCACGTTTATTTCCACTTTTAGATTGAAATTGTTGAAATAAATTTGACGTAAACAAAGCAGGCGAATCCTATTGACACAACAAAACCTAACGAGAGGATTTCTGCTTTTTCGAATCGATAGCTATTCGAACGTTAAAAGGCACTATCGTGAGGTGGTGAAATTCAGCCTAAGTTGCCATCATACCTGCCCACGTTGCGGAAAGCGTTCAGGCGCTGATATGTGCCGCGGCCTTGGCGGGGGCAGTGGAAGCCTCGCTTGCCAGGCGAATAGAAGAGAGGCGAGTTGTCTTCTTGCACATCCAGCAGCTCGCAGTCGCCACCTGCCTTTTTCTCTCCGTCCATATCTGCAGTAAATTAGAACAGTCAATGGGTGAAACCAAGCAATAGCAGTGGTCACTTTCCCGTATTGTTCAAGCTACCCATGAATCGTCACAACGCAATAACGACGTACGGTGACTATGTATCCAATCCAACACCCCAATAGCTCCACGAGATTACTTATCTGGCATCTTTCGCATAGTAGAATTTACTGACATCAGCATACCTAAATGATTAGTAGAGCTAGCTTCCTCGCCGAAGTTGAGTATCATCTCGAAGGCCTGGTCCACCTTCTGTCTGAGCGTGTCCTCACTCGCCAACAGCATGAGCAGCTGCCCCGAAGATAACTCCAGCAACATACCCGTGATCTTTCCCGCGTACGCAGGCCGCATCACGTACACCTTCAAAAAAGCCCGAATTTCAGCAAACTTGGCAATGGTTACAAAAGATATTCCGTTAGAAAAAAATTTGCTAAGTGCGAGAAAGTCAAATGCGACCCTTGTTAAAACGCATCGAGCAATTTTTTATTCAAAAATAATATATTCCAGAATAGTTCCCTTTTTAGTAAGCACTCCTCTAGGCAACTAACCTTAGGATAAAGCTTCTCGCCAAGTTGTTTCTGATGATTGGAAAGATGTTCGGTACGGTTGGGTGAGGTGATATCAGCGCCTGTGGGTGAAGGTTTGAAAACCCGCGCGTCCAGTGACAATGTACGACGTGGCCGCGGGTCCGACATCAGGCGTAACGATGACGAAGATCGCGGTGACTGCAAGAGTTATATTCTATGTAAATGGAAAGCACTGCTAACTAGTTTTCTAGTAGAAAAATGTCATTAAATAATGTCAACAAATCACTCTGCACGCTCATAATAATGGGCCAGCAGGTGTATTCCCTTTCTCGAACGCCAGAAAACCCACTCAACTAACACCTTCAAAAATTATTGTAAGAAGATAGGGCACGCCATGATGCAATATATGGATAACAGTTCTACTTACAATAAATTTTGAAGGTGTTAGTTGAGTGGGTTTTCTGGCGTTCGAGAAAGGGAATACACCTGCGGATTAGAGTCCCCAACTGGGTAATACTCTGCCGTCGGGCGTGATTATGGTCACAACATAATGGACCTAATCCTTTAGAGCCATTTTAATGATTATATGGCCAAAGGAAGGCAGATTAGAGGTAAGCAGTAAGCTGGTGGACTCACGGGTCTCGGCAGCTCTCCAGATCGCAGGCGCTCCAAGGAATGGACCTGTGCTGCATCTAGATTGGGCAGCTTCTCATTGGCGAGCAGAGCCTCAGCAATGGCGGTGTAGAAACTGCGCGCGACGCCGCTACCTTCACCAGGCTCGTCCTTGAAGGTGACTTTGACACGGGACACAGCCAGAGGCGCCTGACTCGCACGACGGTAGTATGTGCTGTACTGCGTGTTCAGCTCTTTCATCGTCGCCACAATGAGCGAGGTACGGTCTCGTTCCATCTAGAGGAACCAAGTCAGGTTTACACTCCTTCCGCGTGGCTCCATCTCAGCTTTTCGCACTTCCGCTCATATTAAAAATTACGAGCCCCCCTCTTAAAACTGAGAAAGTCGCCCAGTATAACAGAAAACTTACCTTTGAAAGGGTGAGGTCACGTTGTTGCGCATTGCGCAGGCGCTCCATCTCACGACGGAACTTGGCCTCTTTGACGGGGAAGCCTCCCAGCTCGGCCACGACAGAGCCTGGTTCCAACCCAACATCCTCCATAAACACACGGCCGAAGAGGTCCAGGCTTAGGCGCCAGCGGCCCAGCAGCAGGTCATGCGAGACGCTCTGCGCGATAGTTGTGGCTGGTCTGAAAAACAACCAGTCGAAACTTGTAACTACCCGTTCGCGCAGTAAAAAATATTTCCTATACCCATACCTACCATGTGTGCCTCAGCAGTTTCTGGGGGAAAAAATATAGTTTTTCTCATTCCCTGCGTGATACGTGTCATCGGATACTTTTTAAATGTTTAATAACGAGTCCAGATTCTACTGATGCTAGAAGAAATATTGGAAAATTCTGAGGGTTGACCTTGAATGAATATGTGAATATTTTGAGTACCTTTGGGGGGTCGGGGGAGTAGTCTCTATAGTCACATGTGTAGAGATGTCCGCTATTTCAGCCGGGCCATCACCACCGTCCTCCTCTCCTCGCGCTGATGTTGGGACTACCAACACGTCAGGTGCTTCCGAACTCAGCTGCAAACAGAGAAAAATCAATCCAGTCCATACGTTATCGTCATGTTCATTGAATTTTGCGAAAAGAAACCACACTTTCGTGAGTGTTTTGGGTCAAACGGCGACGTTTTTATTTTCTCAGACTTCCAACGACATAAACTAAGTGCGTCTGAAAGAACTTACAGCGTTCTGCGAGCTAGGCCCAGCCCGTACAATAACACTCTTGGTGGCAGCACTGGGGGTAGCCAGGCCAGTGAGGTTCAGACTACCAAGGTTGAGATCTTCTTTGGCCGCTTTAGGTGGCGGCACAACCGCAGCTGCTGATGATGACGTGGAGGGAGGAGCAGCCTCAATGGCTAGGGCAATTGCCGTCGCCACGTTCTTGCTCGTGACAATGATGGGTGCGCGGCCCGGAGGACTGCAAGGCGTTAGATGCGGCAGCGGCGGTAACGGAGGAGTCAGAGACAGGTTGAGAAGACTCTGTGCCGCTGAGGTGGGAGAGCCTGGCTTTTTCGACTTTGAGGGTGGCCCAGGAGTATCAGTTGGGCTATCTATATTTAAAAAGTAAAAAAGTGAAATAACTGCTTACCTTCCTAAAAACCACGTAGTAAGACGTACCTATGTAAAAAAAAATATTTACAATAAGAAACGATTAGCCAAATTTAACGGACGCTTAATTCATTTTAGCTCGCGAACACAAGCACTTAATTCAGAAAAAATTCTTAAGCTCGTTTCTACCATCCAAGTGAAACGTTAAACCGCGATTAGCGTTTCTTAAATTTACATCCATTATTATAAAAAACAATAAGATCACTGACGAAGCAGAAGCTTGTGAGACGGACAAAAAGTAAAGCAAACACGTTACCTAACGCAGAGGCGGTACGCTTGCCATCTTTGGATTTGGACGGGCCCCGGGAGGCTTCATATTCGGAGTCAGAATAATCGTCAGAGAAATCGACGTCCATCTTAGCATTATCTGAGACAAAAGAAACAAATGAGTTCATTATAATAGGGCTTCTACAGCTTTCATCTTTAGGGCATCATTTTCAAAGTGTGACTAATGTGTACGATGGTTAAAAAGTGAGATGCTATGTTTTACAACAAAAAAGAACGAAATGTTTCCAACAGTTGTCTGCTGTCACCCTGAAGTTCGACATACCTTGTGAGAGCTGATGCAAGGACAAGTCCTGAGGCTCTTCGGCGCTGCCTGGGCCAGCTTCTATTTCTCGCATCAGATGATCGTACATGTCTAGGAATGCATGAGGTTTCAGTTTGAGCGGTGGAGGAGGAGGAGCACCACTGCATGGTCTTGAGGCACCACTCTGGGGCGGTACCACTACACTGGCTGGCCCCAAGTGAGCGGAGGGTGTGGCCCCCATCAGAGGTGTGCCCGACGCCGTTGTCTGCTCCGCCGTGCGCATGCTCAGCCCTAGCCTTGTAGGCAAAGACTCCAGTGGGTTGTATGTTCCTGGTGCGTTCGTTCCTAAATGCAAAAGATACGGCCATTACTATCTAAGAAGTGCTGTCCTGGGTGTCTTCGAAAAACACATTGAAGGCCCTGTACTATTTCTACCAGAATCATAAGGCAATCGCTGTTTGCTTGAATAACCCAACTGTACAACCAATCTTCCACTCAGAACTGTAGCGTAGCAACTGGCTTGCGTTTAAAAAATTACTAATAATTAATCCATCGATTTTAGTAAATAATGTTAACCTTACATTAAAACAATTTCAAAGAATAATTGTGTGAGTTTTAGGGATTCATAGATCAGATGATGATCTTCAACTTCTCAATAAGGGGAGAGAAAGAAGTTGTAGTTACCTAAAGCGGGAACTGTAATGGGTTGCTTGGGCATGCCGAACAAGTCCTCTCTTCTGGCGTTGGGCTGCAGGAGATGAGGTTGATCAGCGAGAGGTAAAGCCTCTGTCAGCGGCAATTCAAAAGGGTCCGGAGGTGGACAACCTGAATAACGAAATATATTTTATTACATAGAAATACATACAAAAAGGAAAAAGCTGTAAAAAAAATCCGAAACAAATAAACATGCAATAGTTTCTTCAAAAAGTCATTAAAAATCTCAACAAACAGTTATATCTTCAGTTTTATGTATTAGTAATTAATTAATTAATGATAAAATGGCGTACCCAAGCAGAGGGTAGAGTCGGAACGTTGAAGGAAGGGATGCTTGCGCCCGCGTTGGCCAATGGTATCATTATCATCACAAATTTCTGCCGAAGCACCAACTGGTCGGCTAACCTCCTCGTCGTTTTCTTCATTCTCATTCTCATCCTGTTCGAAGAATATCGGAATTAATTATAATGTGGGATGACAAGGAAAAGTGTGACTGCCCCAGGGATGTGACCGTGGAAGCGGCATAATAACTAAGCCAGATGTGACGATATAAGTGATTTTTACCATCAACATATCAAAACTTCCAAAAAATTTCGTTTCGTTTGGCCGCCATTTCAGTAATAATTTTCCATAGACGGTATCAAATGAACGGTTGATCCTTATTTACAAGGAAAGACATTACTATCCGCGTTTATGAAACTGAAGTGGAGTTTTTGTACCTGGTCGTTGGACCACGGGTCGACAAGGCAAGCGGCCTTGGTGGAAAGATCCACGTCGTGACCGGTGAACCCGGAGCGCATGTAGTAAATGAGGGCATCGAGAACATAGGCGATATGCTTGAGGGCCGATACGTCGAGCACAGGGAGACTGTCAAGGTGTTCGGAGTTGTGGGCGCGCATCAGTGACAAACAGTAGCTGAGCAGCTCACGGCGCGACGACGAACTCCCTGCTCCCGACAGAACCTCTACACATTACAGGACAAAACGTTTCACACTCAGTTTTCACTTCCTATGCTAAGTAGTGCTGCATCGCGAAGGTGCATTTAATGCATTCAATAACAAAGCCGGGTTCTGAGAATCACCTTAGAATATTTGGGTAATGAGTGTATTTTGAGGTGTAAGGAAACAGATCGACAACGTGAAAGAACGTTATCAATCTGCCTACTGTGAATTGTTTTCGTGGCCTTTCACACGTGCACCTGACATGACATGAAACGTTTCAGTCCTACGGGTTTTCTTTATGGCGTGGTCAACCAGCGAACTTTTAGATGAACAATCCTGAATTGCTAATTACCTGCATCACGATCTCGGCTGGGTCGGGGAGGATCGCTGGCTGAGGTGCCGGAGAAGCCGACGAGGCGAGTCCCACTGCCGGCAGCTCGGATCGCGGACGTGCCTGCCTGTCGCACTCCGCTCGTACTAGCCGCAGTGCTCCCTGCAGAGCAAACATTACATTAAATTACAATTAACAATCCGGCAGCTGGAAGAGGAAGTTCCTTCTATTGACGAAAAAAAACTCTGAATGATGCCATATTGGAACTCCTTTTGCTCACAAAACTTTAGCAAGAGGAGAGGAACCTATCGGATGCTCCAACTCACTGTCTGACTGCCTGTTTCTAAAGCAATGTCCTCTCGGCAATCAAGTAGCTCCGTGGGGTTCCGATAAACCCAGATAGGAGTTTATGGCACGAACGAACATCAAATCAAACGACCACTCGTTAAATTGGCAGTAAGCTAAACCTGCAGTGGGCTTAGAAGCGCAAGCACAAGAGCATTCAGCGTTAATAAATAAATTGTTTAAATTTAAAGAGATAAACAAGTGGATATGCATCTACTCTGATACTGAAAGGGTAGGCAGCACAAGAGTGATGCACTCATGCAGACCCCAAGCCACTGAGCACATAAGGTGAGAGAAGTAGAGGAGCAGAGGAGCGACTGCCAGCACGGTAACGAGTTAAGCTCTGCTCACCCAAAGCGGAGACGGAGAAGGGGATTGTAGAGGAGCTGAGCAGTCCAGGGAGAGGGGCGCTCGGCGCAATATTCTGATGCAGGGGGTGTCCTGCAACAAATCTTCTCTTATAAAACAACGTCACTTCTCAAAGACATCTTTTGATAAAGGAACAGTAGTTCAATACCTTTTTTTTTACAGTGATATACACATAAATGACAGCTGTAGACTGCATACTGGCAGGAAAAAAAATTGAAAATTAAATTAAAAAGTGCATTTTCGATTTTTCGAGGTAACTTCTGTGACGTTATTTTATAAATGACAAAAAGCTAGCAGCTGAATAGAAAGTTGGCGTGAAACTTTAACAGCGACACGGATGTGCAATCATGAGGGTTTGAAACGAAGCCTGTTTACGGTAGAATTATTTGTGCAGGTTCACGTGTAGGATTAAGTAAACCAGCACCAGCATACCATCGTCTCATTAGTTAGGTGACGCAACATTACCTGGATGGGCAGGGTCAGAGGAGTGAGTGAGCGATGCTCCGAACCGCAACTGAGCCTCAGTTGAGTCCATCACCGTCAGCAGCCAGTCCCATGTGGGTTTCAAGTGGTATTCCAAATAGAGCTGCAAAAACGAAACCGTCCTTTATAATATTGTAGCAGGGCATGTGCCACCAAAACCAGGGTAACTGCCATAAGGTTTTTATTTTATGGGAGTTATCATAAATTTGATGTACATCTTCGCAGGCTGACTAGGTGAGTGCCCGCCTTTCGAAATAATGAGGAACGGAGACGCTGAGCTGTGTTTACCTGTATGTTGACAGACTCCTGAGTAGATATATCTAACAGTCTGGGTAGCATAGGCTCCAAAGCGCGATAGTCTTGCATCATAGTCAGCAGATCAGCGATCTGTCGCACAACGATAGCGAACGCGCGCGCCAAACAGCTCGCAGTTGTCGCCATTGTCACGGGTTCCTGTAATACCCAAGCCACAAATGAGTAATATTCCCACACATCATCAGTGACTGTTTCAATTAAATTCTTACTCAGTGTAGACAAACTATGTAATTCTAAACGAGAAGTGATAGCTCACAACAATATGTCTGGATTGAACAGCCAGGAAAGACGGTGATAATATTATCATGAACTTACAGCATTAGCCTGAGCTTGAGCCACAGCCGCAGAACTGGAGCGACGCAAGCTCGATGGATCAATGAAGACGAGGGAGGAAGTTCCAGCGACACGAACACCAGTGCCAGTGCGGGTGGGCCGGGGCTCCCGCGCCCGAATTGCCCACTGCATGGAGTGCGGCGCGAGGTTGGCGCGGGTGCCGGTCCCGGCAGCGGGCGTGCGCCGCTCCAGCTGCTCCTCGCCCAGCGGCAACTGCTCGTCCGCGTCCTGCTCATCAGTCTCACCAGCTTCGCTCTCCTCTTCCTCCTGTTGGCTCGACTCTCCTGAGTCCTCATCTAAAGTTTTTTATTATAATTACAAAATGCCATATAATACGGTAAGCAATGTCACTTTAATTGACATGTAATCGAGTTTTTTTGTCTGGCTGTTACTTTCTAATATAGCCACAGTTTTCTTTTGTGTTTTCATCATGAATGTCAATGAACATACGAAATTAACCACAACTGATAAATCAATGAAAAATTCTACCATTCTTGTTCTTCCTTGAATATTTCCAGATTCACTTTTACGCAACAATCTGTGATGTTACCTGTTTCGGATCCAACAGTAGCGGCTGTCTGTTCGCTGCGGCTCTGCGTGCTGGGATGATCCTGATTATCGTCAGAATCACTCTCGCTCTCGGCCAGAAGGTCTAGTTCGGTCGTGTCCGACTGATCGTCGCGTTGATCTCCGTCTTCCATCTGATTGCCACTCATGTCGTGACTTTCTCCCTCCAATGGCTCCCCTGAAGATGCAATCAAAGTATGAAAACCCACCCATTTTACTACTTCTACCATGCACGCAGGAAAATCGAAATGTATCAACAGAAACTTTTTGGGGATGAGTTTGAAGGTCTTCAGTTCCACTGGAGGTTGGTTGATGAATGTTTGCCTGATAGACTTCCCTCACATTTTTTTTACCTGCAATATCTCGACCATTTCCTATGAGACAGTCGCAAATTTTCTACTTCAATTTTTATTTCAGTTCAGAACGAGATCGTCAATACTTACCTCTATCCTGTGGGCGGTCAGCGTTGTCCTCTTGTTCACTAGTATCATCATCCACAGGCAAACCTTTAACGAAGTTAATAATATTTTTAGAAAAGTGAAAGAAATAGAATCAATAACTTACTCCTAGATAGAACCGTCTAAATTTCTTGTGAACACGTGTGAAGTAATCATGGCTCATTTTACTACAGTAATGTCTCCCAGCGTACCTTCTGTATTGTCGACGTCATCAAGTTCCATAGCCTGTGCGGGGGGCTGGACGGGAGTAACGGGTGGAACGTGTATGGTAGCGGAAGTGGTGGCGCCGCTGCTGCTCGAGCCGTTCAGTGCCATTGGCTCCACTGAGAACAGCTCTTCCGAACCCTGTGAGGTATAAAAGACAAGTTTTACTCAAATCCACAATTCAGCTTCGGCCAGCACTTCTCGCCTCTGCACCTCCGGTCCAAAAAGTCACTCCCCTGGTAGGAACAGTCTAACTTCAATAGTGGAATGAAATTTATCTTCCGCGGGACACACAAGGAACACAGGCAGCAGGGTATCCCGGACTCACTCGAGGCACAATTTTTCTGATATGATTTACTTCCGAAATGTAAATTTCATGGTACATGTGGAGTTCCTCCTGTTCCCAACTCGGTGCTATCAACTGAGGACAACGGGTGTTAATTCTTCAGATAGACTAGTTACTGCAGATTTTACGGCTGTGCTACTTTACTCACGCTTATAACGTCCATGGAGTTAGTGGCGAGAGTGAAAGGGGCTGTAGGTCTGACCACGCCCAGCCTGACGGGAGCGATGAGTGAGTCAGCGATTTCGCACAACTCCTCAATAGCCAACTTGATCAGCGCCTGGAAAGTGCGCCGACACTTCACGAAGTGCTGACTGTGGCTGTTCACTCTAAATTAAACAAAGAAAAAAATTAATTTTTTTGGAACAAAATAGTGATGCAGGTATATAGCGCATAGGCAATGATTTTGGCAACCTTGCAGTCTGCAACATTTCCCGCGAGACAACAAAGCCTATCATTAAGCAGGGGACACTTGCATTTTTTCACATTACAATCAATATTCGAACAAAAAGAAAAGTAATAAAGTAGCAATGAACAGTGAGTAACTGGCAAGTTATTATAACCTACCCTCGCTTCTTCGTAGAGGTGGGAGTCATCTCGATTGAGAAAATGACAAATATTCTGGCAACAGAACGCACGAAACGTCGAGCCACCACCTTGGCGTCGGCTTGCCGCCCCCACTCAGACTCGTTCTGAAGCTCGCGGATCAGGGTCGTCAACAAAGTGTCCAGCATCTGAACAGAACACATTTCGCCATCATTTTTTAGTATTACTATGTTAGTTTACAACTAATATCTCCGAGAAATGGAGAAAATGGTTCAACAGAAAATTCCATATCAGTTGAGCTTGTGATCTGACTGTAATATATAATGTGCCAGCAATTCCAGCACCAAAATGCTCTAGCTCCTCCATCACAAATGACACTGGTACAGCCGACTAAACGGGGCAAGCGCAATGAGTGGCAGGACATATTGATATGTATAAGGGAAAGGAGAAATAGTCACCTCGTTGCTGCATTTGACGAGGAGACAATGAGTGAACTTGTCGAGCAGCGTGGTCCCGCTCTGGGACTGGAGATAAGCCACACCACCCCCAGCCGTAGTAGTCACGTTCACCCCAGACATGAGCATTGCTCGAACAGCGTTCCAGTCATTGAGAAGCCTCTCCAGCGCGCGTCGCGTGAACCTGAAAGCATATCATTCATACGTTAACCAAATATTCAAATGATCGGTACCTTCTATTTGGCTACAATACTGCGACTGATTGTTAAGAAATAATTTCTGTGGCATTTTTTCCAGGACTGCTGGATACTTTTTATTCTGAAATATAATTCATATTTTAACATAAGAAACCTCAATAGTCGAACAATATGTTCGAATTTAATAATCGAGTTGGAATACCTTGGAGGCTCCAAGTCATGGTCGGGCATGTCCATTTCCAAGTCGGAGGATGGCGTCTTGCGAGAGTTGTTGGAGGTGCTGCGCGGGCGTGATGCGCGGTACTGCCGCTGCTCCACACTCTGTCGCCCTACCGTCTGCACGAGGAACAACAGGATGTTCTCTCCTCTTAAAACACAACATCAATGGTGGATTTAGTTAAATTTCTCTAAGTTAAACACACCAACATGCAAAAGTGCATTCATTAATTTGGAATTAGTGAAAAGGTTCAAAACTGCATTGCTACTGAGCTATGTCGAGCCATTAGGGATACCAATTATTAGGTCACTAATAATTTTAGCGAATGGTGAACTTTCATTAAACCCTAAACGCTGGCCAAATGCCTTGCTTATCCTGGTATGCAAATGTAACTCTGTTACCTGGTATTGGGGTAGGCCACGAGCTCCGTATTGAGGACCAGGTTACAAAGCAATTGAAATCTCGCACCCTGCTGGCCCATAATGAGGGCTTTGCATTTGCACTTCTCCCAACAGTCGCAGTACGCTGTCGGCGATGTCTTCTTCAGCTTACAGTCATGGCCCTGTAATGAAACAATCGCATAAATACCAAATCTGCTTCAAGTAGAAGGACTAACGAAAGCGAATGGTAATAGGCTGCTTGTATCTACATCTACTCTACTGGCGCTACGTAATTAATGTGCAGTAATACTGTACTGCCAGTGTCAATCAAATAAAGGAAACCAGAAATATATAGTTGTGTTACCTTGTGACAGACGCGGGCACACTCGGTGCAACAGCACAGTGAGTCAATGAGGCCGCAGGTGCGACACTCGAAGATGTCCTGGTTGATGTGCTCGGCCCCGGTCCACGTGAAGGAGCACGTGTCGTTACAGCACAGCACGTGCAATGGGTTATGGTCGGGGTTCGAACCCGGAGGGTAGATCATGGCGTTTAGAGCTGTTTTAACTGCAATCACATAGCAAATCATGCGAATTTTAGATAGGAATATATATTCAACGACCTATATATTACCAATAATAATAATATAGTAACTTCATGTGGATACGTCAAACATAATTAGCTCTCACCTTCTCCCTCAGGTTGTTTACCAGCCACGACCTGGATAGCGTCAAAAAGGACAGCGGCTGCAGGGTAAGCTCGGAGTGTAACGCCCATCATGAAAGGCGTCTGGCCCTGCGCGTCTCGTGCCGACAGCAATTCCAGCATGTATGGTTCCAATGCGGGGCTCTCGCACAGCAGCTTCAGTGCAGCCAGAGCGTTGTTCTTGCGCTCGGCCGGGTCGAGCACAAACTTGCTACAACCTGGACCAGAACCTGTAAAGTATTTACAATGCCTCTATTACGACTGTAGTTAAAGTGATGAGTTTACGTTTCTTTAAAAAGATGTCAAAAAGATCACTCTGGTGACACTTGCTTTTATCAGTATCATCACAGAAGCTTTTTTTTTTTGGTTAAGAATCGTAGTTTGAAACTTCTGTTGCACTATTGTTGTTTCGCTGTTTGAACGGGTGAGTTACCGCTCTTCAGCTGTAATTTGCTTAAGAGGTATTTAACTGTTACTTTTGCGCCAATTGGTAGAACAAAAAAACACTGACTTGTGCTTTGTTTGTTAGCATTTGAGGCCAGATCGATAAAGCTGTCTTCGTCACCAGAGTGACTGAGTGGGTCGGGTGGCCAGTTGAGGGTGGGGATGGGTTCCTCAGCCGATGGGGAGGGCGCCTCGGCATCACGGTCTGCCACCTCCGGCGCCGGGCGGCGCACAGCTGCGGTGGCGCGGCGCATCATCTCACGCAGGTTGGCTTGTCTCGACCCCAGTGCATTAGTGATTACGTTGATGGATTCGAGGCCAGCTAGACCAGTGGTGCCGTTGCTACTTGGGAATATTTCTGGTAGAAACATAAAACAACTCGAATTTTATGACTGGGGTGACAAAAACCCCATGAATACCCACAGCCCAAAGTATTTTGGAAACGTAAAAGCGCCCATGTGTCATCTAAGGAAGCTATTACTCTTTTTTGTTGTAAGGGCAGGACCCTGGTGGGTATTCACGGCGTGTAAAATGAGGCAGGAACCCATCGCCTGCTGACGGGCACAACATGAAGTAAATTTAATTATTAAAGGCATTCAATTAATTCGAGTTAGAACCTCAATTACTCTCAAGAACAGATATGCATTCCAAAATGCACAAGGAATAAATAAGGGACTCACCAAAAATACCAGAATTTTTTCACTAACACTAACCTTGGTCTTCCTTATTGCTGGTAGGGACGCACATGGTGACGCACGCATGGAGGATGTTCCTGTTGCCATCGCAGCGCTCGGCCAGCACGCTCTGCAGTGCAGACGCGGCCCCCGCTACCCCTGCCTTCGCCTCATTGTCCAGCTGGGTGAGGACCGCACCGATACCGTCCAGATCACATCGCAGGATTTTCGACATCAGCAGCTGCGCTTCAACTGCGAGAATGATGACTGCCACCTGGTTCTTCATGTTTTTGTTAGGTAGCAAGCAAAGAGCATGTGTGCCAGCGCCCAAGCAACGCACAGGCGGTAGATCTAGCCATTGCGGGTCACGCACGGAGTCCAAACAGTCCTTGGCCATTGGGAAGATGGTAGAGTTGCCGTCCCGCACTATCACTACACCCTCGTTACTCTGCAACATTAATTGATGAGTTCATTGAAAAGGAAAAAGGACTGATGAAAAATAACTGTTCCTAACTAATAGAGTAGGATTTAGGTATTTAAAGAATGAACACTCGACATAACTAACAAATAAAACTTAAGACTGTCCACAAAATCCTGTTGATATTTTTTCTTCCCGTTTTTTGAGGAAACTGTTGGAATGTTCTAACTTCAGAAACAAGCAGGCGAAGTAGTGACTTTAAGATCGAGTGATTTTTGTCAACAACAAATTTGTCAAAAATTACATGTTTTTAACAAAATGCAGAAAAAGTTCAGTAATTATAAAAACGCATAAACAGGTACCTCGCCAGCACATGTGAGGTGGATGTTGTTGGGGTGCAAACCGAGGAATGACGTAGAACAGTCCGGGGGGAAGACAGCCTCTTGCTCCACACGACCACTAGTCAAATTGTACACCACATAGCTCAGCTTGCTTCCGTTCTTAACGATGCAGTGTATACCTGAAAAAAAGTACGTTTTTATGAGATTTAGACTTTCATTCGTCCAACCGAAATGAAGAGTTAGCTCAGCGCGTCTGATTTTCTTTCTGCAGCCACAATTTGGTCATCGGGGGCCTAGTGAGAGGCTAGGGTGCATTCTTACTGTTCATAGCTACCTGACTCTCCCACTCTCAAGCGTTACTCTGACAAAATCACAAAACCACGATCTCATTTCCCGCTAATAATAAAAAAATTTCAATGTTCTCACCCTGTACGTCAACAGTAAGAGCCATGAGCTGGCCAGCGTCAGGAATGGCAACACGTTTGGGAGTTCGCTGAAAACAATCAGGGGCGCGGGACGTGGCAGTAGACTTGAGCACCTGCAGGTCCTCTACGCGCATTAGCCGACAGTCCTGCAGGACACTCGCCCCATCCTCCTCCTTGCCCTCTTTCCCTTCCTTCAAATCCTTGGCTGTTGGGAACCGGACGGCAGCGTATGCACCGTCCACTTTCAACACGCGACCTACACAATCAACAACCTTATTTTAATGACCACAATTATTTATACATCTATTCATAAAATTTATATTAATACATAGCATCCTTCCAAAGAAACTAGTCGATTAATTTGTGATTGTAATAATCCGAGTAATTTTGTTTCCAAAAATTACGCGATTGTGAACATCCAACTTATTCAAGAAACTACATTTCAGTTGTGATTCAACAATCGAGCAACTGTCGTAGGCCTTTTGCCTCCATGACATCTTTGTATTGTTTCGTATTAATTGTATTGTACTGTATTGTATATCTTATTATATCTTATATCTTATTCTCAATAGCCACTGTCACAGCAACATACCGACAGGAACAGATTTGACGTCTTCCAAGAAGATAACGTTACGAATCATCCACTCTTCTTCGCCTTTGCGGTCCTCAGTCTCGGAGCTTTTGCTTGCCGGTCGCTTGGCGCGTTTGTGGGATGTGGAGCCCGTATCAGAGCAGGTGCTGGACGCGGGACTAGGCGGGGGCGGCATGTCCAGTCGGTCCGCCGTTTCCTTGTGGCTCGGCGGCTTGCACGGAAGACCGGACAGCGAGCTAGCAATCCCTGCACACGTCAATACTGGTCAGCAAATTTGAAAACAAAAAATTTGTGCAAATTAGAATTCTATGCTATAATTATGCTATTATATTGTAGTTGTTGTGAACTGTATTATTACTAGGTAAATAATAAATAGGTTGACTTCTAAGGTGCGTTCAGGGGGGCGAGGGTTCATCCCGGAATAATGATGTAACAATGAGTGCAAGTCACCATGCGTAGCGTAGCCGGCCTTACCCATCTGACTGAGGGAACTTTTCGAGGGCTCAGGCTGAGTGGACATGAGTTTGAAGCGGCATGTGTCGGTCAAGTTCCACGCGGCATTCTGCAGCACACCAACACGCGGCACGCCGCAAGCGATGGTGAAGCCCAGCGCGCCCGGCTGACAGACTGGTGAGTTCTTCATGCACACCTGGCTCCCTACCGTCACCTCCTGGCTGCTAGCTGATGGTCGATGCTTCCGGCTTTTAGCCCGGAACTTTTCCCACAGTTTACGACGCTGTGCAAACGGCAGCACTCCCCTGGAACAGACAGTAAGAACTTTTGTTTGCTGAAGACTAATAATAATTTCATTTAGAAAATGTATTTACGAAAACCTCGACTAGAGGGTACGGTACCCAGTTGGACATTTATTTGTTCTGATAACTTGCATGCCACCGTTCTTCAAATTCTTTATATGCTCACCACCAGTAGAGAGCGCCGGTGTCGAGACGCACAAGAGTATAGAGGGCGCATGTGTGAAGCGATGTGATGCGGTCTGGCCCGAGTTCAGGGAACGTCTGGAGGGAGTGTTCCAGTTTTGCCGCAACCGGAGCCAGCGCCTCGTCCACCCACGTGCACACCTTGTTCGTCTCTGTGACAGCTGATGCGCGGATGATCGATCCGGACACCATTGTCACTTTCTCGTACACGAGCCCGAGCTGCACAGCTTTGGGATGGTGAATATTTGGGTTCTGAACAAAAGAATTCAGCGTGAGAAAAAATTATTATAAAAACATAGGTGCCGGAGCCCATGAATTCTTCAACACGGTGCACTGTTTTTGGTACTCCGACGACGCGCTGGGAAGAAAATGCCCATAAGTTAGGGAATTTCTCATTAACTCGTTAAGTTAGCTTACCGGAATACGTTTCACTGGACTTACGTCGGGATGTCTGTAAGGTTCAGGGTCAGACCAGCGCCACTGGTACAGCTGTCCAGTGCTGGAGACAGCAATAAGCTCACTGTGTAGGGCGGCAATCATAGTGAACCGCACCCCGCTGTCAGGCCAGTATTCCACCTCGTCGCTGGTCCACAGAGGGCTTTGCTGCGCCAGTTCTTTCTTTTTTGAGTCTGAAAAAGAAATGTTTTCATTAAAAAATATGAAGTCACACCTCCTGTGCACATTTTCTTTGTTTCACAAATCAATGGAAAATGATCTTAGACATCTACAAATAAGTTGAATGGTGTATGCCTCTGGCGCACTAAGATTACCTTCCCTTGGATTTTAAAGAGGTACGAACTGAATTTCATCGAACGGGCAAGTGTAAGTGTCAGGGCCCCGGATGGGCGGCTGGAGAGACTTTTTCCCAGAACCAACCTTCTTTCGCCAAAGGATCAAGGGCAACGCAATATCTCCAAGTCAGCGAAAACAATACCTAACCGCCATGCTCGGTTAGCGAGATAAAAAGAATACCCATCAATTTCTTACAGCGCTATTTTTAAATCGTAACGGTATAGATGTTATGAGTAAAAAGTTGTAATGATACCGCCAATTGCTAGACGTATTCTATAGCAGGTATATCCGGACTTTAAAGAAATCACTCTCCGCTACAAGCATTAATAAATATCAGGCTAATTCCTTACCAGGGTCTTTATCCCAAGTTGAGTTGAGGGCGCTTTCCAGCCACTTCCTCGGGCCGAAGTACTGACGGTCCCTCCAGCGACTGAAGCTGTCGCGGTCCACATGGCGCCGGGACGCGTCATCTCCGTCTCGTTCCCGCTCCAGCCCCGCCGCTGCTTGGCGACGTGACGAGCTCCCGCCTCTAAAGCCAAACCAATGCAGAAAATGAGCATAAAAACAATGACCACGCCCCTTTGGTTATTACAAAGGGTATAAGGTATGAAAAGTAAGCAAACCGTTACTACGATCAAAGCCTGTTTCAAACAAATTTCAGCTGGTTAAACGTTGGTTAGGTTTGGTTTAGATTACGATATCCGGACCACTTATCATTTGAATATCTTACTTCTGGAAACCTGTTTCATCTAATGAGTTGTAGTGGTTACAGCCCACGGAATGTATCTCTAATGCATGTAAAACACATGGCAGTCACATTTCGAGTAAAGCCTTACCGCCTAATAGCTGAATATCCGAACATGTCCTCCGAAAACATGGTATCTGCGTCGATAATAACAGAATGCTGGTCATGAAATCCTCCGTCCAGCAAAGAGATGAGGTCTTCAGGCACGTACGAGTCCTGCGCGTCCTCCGTGTCGTCACCTTCCTCTTCGTCACGAGACAGCAGATTGTTTACGGCCAAGTTCACGTCCAAATTTGTACGCTGCAACGAAGTAGGCTTCGTTAGCTTTATACTGCATTACTACTCACGCGGTATTTTATTTCACTGATTACTAGTTAACAGGAGACTTTACCCAGTCATTATTTTTCATCAATTATTATCAATTAATAGAAATAACTGGCACTCTGCCGTTCCTTGGCAATTACGCATCTAAGGTACATACCTGAAGCTCCCGAATTATCAGATTTCGGCTTTTCCCCTGTAACACGACCTGTGCATGGGCCACTAACTCCTCAGGGACATATGGGGCAGGTACGACGGGCCTGGTCGCCATTATGGAGCTTCCGGGGCCGGGACGGGAGCCTGAGCCCCGCAGAGTAGTAGACCGCACCAAGCGAGCTCGCGTCCGGGTCATCTGCCGGGCACCACCTCCACTTCCGGAACTGCATCTAAACGTTCCGTAAAACACAATTACCTAATGCCTTAACATCTCCAGTTTCCTCGGATGGGACAAAATATGCCGCGATATATTTCCAGTACTAACCAAAAAATTGGACAAAAAATCAATTATAAGCAGGGCCTATTCCATTTGTTGCACTTGCACTACAGTGTAGGTATCGGTTTAAAATCCAGATCTGATATTATTATTCATTTTAACTTTCAGAATCCTCCTGTTGTGCAACTCTAGGAATCAGTCACTAGATTCAGAAGCTTACTTTTTTGTTGAGTCATTTTTTGTGAGGTCCAACCGCTCAGTGATGATGGAGAAGTTAACTCGGCACACACGGCCATCCTCTAAAAGGAGGGCAAAGTGCGAGGGACCGACTACGATAGCCTTCACAGGAACGCGAAGGTTACTCAGCGCTGAAGGCACCGATCCGAATCGATGAAGTTTGTCCGAGATCGCCTTTAACCTAAAAAAAATCATTACAATAGTTTATAATTGTTACTAACAGTAACCTAGTCCAGGGGCGAGTAATCTTTAATGAGCCGTTTAAGTTGTTGAACAGGAACCTATTGTAGGACGGAACAATGTATGAAGAAACTGCACATGCACAATCGGACAATGAACACAAACAGCATCTTTCATTTAACTTGTGAAATTATCGTCACAGGCTTTGTACAGTTAAATTTCTAACATAACTGGAATCGCCTTCAGTCATAGGTAGCATTACTGAACATATTGCGCAATAGGGTAGGTACGCAAACACCCCGAAAATAAGAACGAACGGGACCCATATTATATACAGTTTAAAATTAAAATGCAAAATCAATAAGCAGAGCAATGAAAAGCCACCTAACATTAAGGGCTAAATATACAGTATTCCGTACCTAACATAGCAGAATCGGCTGAAAATAATGCTTTCATTTCGGAAGCAGGTCGGTAACTTTACTTATCCAAAATATAAGCCGAATGTTTTCCTTTGTTAAGGTTTCTTAGACCGAAATCAAGAAGACATGCCTTCTATAGGGGAAAGCGTTTAAACGTCTAAACACCCCACGGAATTGTCATCGATCACCACCAAGCTTGAGCAAGCTGCTTAACTTCCAGAACATTCCCTGAATGTAGTACTGCCCCTAATCCTTCATGAAACATGTTACAGACTGATGTTCCAGGTCAGAGTAAACCTTCTATTCTCTACAGTGAAACAGCAGCTTATTTTATTTAAGAAATTTCTAAATTTGTTGAGCAGCTTTTCATGACAAAATGGTGGCCGGGCTTGGTCAGCGACCTTGGTGTTCGAAATTCTGATACAAAATTGCTGCAATTACTGGCTTATAGATTGAAAAGGAGAAGCCAGCTTATAGCCCTAGCATTCACGAGTATAAATGTCTGAATATACTGGACTCTACTTCTGTAGGACTAAGAAGTGACCCCACACTCGACCAAGCCTATTCACAAAGAAATTTTAAAAACGACATTTTACTAACCTCTCATTTAATTGGTCCTCGGTTCCCGGTAAGGGGTGAACCACAAAATGTAAAGAAGTCATACTCATTCAATAGCACACCATAAAATAATGAGAAAATTAGAATAATTTGATGCTTTCTTGATTCACGCAAACCTCCGTCCACAGAACAATCGCCATTTTGTTCAATCTGATTTCCGGTTCGCAATATCCGTTATTTTATTCCATTTCTATTGGCGGAAAATTTAAAAAAAACTAAAAAAAAAATATAAGTTATAATAATTATTAAATATAAATGATAAAATAAAAATAATAATTTATAATAATTATTAATCGTAGAATTTGCTGATCTCACCTAACTGACCTAGAAAAATCATGGAAGTTAAAAAAACTGTGACATGTCAAGTGTTTTTAGAAATATAGGTAGGTAGATACCTACTTACGGAAGTATGTTACTAAATGAAACAAGCGGTACGACACGGTCGGACAAAACTTTACCTGCTTATTTGCGTGATTCCTAGAAATAAACCCTTGGTTAAATGATTAAAGACGGAAAAACTTTTTGACGAAAGGAATGGTCCCAGAATGTTCTCCCGAGTACTTAGAGACCCCACACGACATACTTCGGCAACCACACAAAACTACCCCCTAAAAGGAGGTGGGGTGGATGGGGAAGCTCGGAAAAACGTTTCGACAAAATAAATTGTCTCAGAACGTTTCCCTGAGCATTTTGATACCCCATACAATGTACCTACTTTGGAAAGTATCCAAAACTCCCCCCATAGGGGGGGGGGGGGGGGGGTGCGGCGAAAAATCATTTTGACCATATAAATTGCCTCAGAACGATCTCCCGATCATTTTGAGCCCCCACAACCCATATTTCGCAAACCACTCAAATCTACCCCCTTAGGGGGTGGGGTGCTTGGATACGTTCAGAAAAACGTTTTGATACAAAAACTTGCTTCACAACGTTCGCCCGAACAGTTTGAGACCCCATAAGCCGCACTTTAAAAGTCACTCAAAATTGCCCCCCCCCCTGGGGGGGGGGGGGAGGCTCGAAATAAGACATATACCATTTGTGACGAGTATGGCCGTTGTCACGTGTCATATCCAGAACTACTCATATACCACAAAAAACTGAATCCACTGATTTCGCCCTTTTACAGGTCCAGGGGGGACTTCCCCCCCTTTTTTAGCGGCCAGGGAGTTATGCGGGGGTAGTGGGTGGTATCATTGGATTCGTAATTATTTGTTCTATAATTGTGTAAAATTTGATCGAAATCGTTAGAGCCGATTTTGAGCAAATATTTTTTTTCTACTTTTTGGGGGTGTTTTAGGGGGGTAACCCCCCTTAATTTTAAAGGGGGGAAACTGGGCTTCTGGATTTTTATTTCTTCCAATTTTAGAAAGGTCACTACCGATTTTGAAGAAAATCGGTTGAAAAGTGTGCCGTCCAGGTCAATGCCACATACATAGCTACATACATACATAGCTACACACATACATACATACATACGTACTGACACGGCGTACCTGACCTCTTCTAAAAATTCCTGGGGGCAAACTTTTCGTCGGATGACAAAAGTGAGTTGGTTTTCATATTCCGAAGGCATGGACGTTTCCGAAATGTATATGCAAGTTCCAATCGCTTTTGAGGTCTGGGAGCAATGGCGGTTCAAAGTTGAGGTTTGCCGAAAATTGGCCCGCACGAATACAATACTTTACCTTACGTATACTCCGTATACAGGTAAAGTAAACAAGCGGTACGACACGGTCGGACAAAACTTTACCTGCTTATTTGCGTGATTCCTAGAAAAAAACCCTTGGTTAAATGATTGGAGACGGAAAACTTTTGGACGAAAGGAATGGCCCCAGAATGTTCCCCCGAGTACTTTTAGACCCCACACGACGTACTTTGGCAACCACCCAAAACTACCCCCTAAAACGAGGTGACGTGGTTGGGGAAGCTCGGAAAAACTTATTGACAAAATAAATTGCCTCAGAACGTTTCCCCGAGAATTTTGATACCCCATACAACGTACTTTGGATAAAGTAACCAAAACTCCCCCATAAGGGGGGGGGGGGGGTGGCGAAAAAACATTTTGACCAAATATATTTCCTCAGAACGATCTCCCGATCATTTTGAGCCCACACAACCCATATTTCGCAAACCACTCAAATCTACCCCCCTTAGGGGGTGGGATGCTTGGATACATTCAGAAAAACTTTTTGACACAAAAAACTGCTTCACAACGTTCCCCCGAACAGTTTGAGACCCCATAAGCCGCACTTTAAAAGTCACTCAAAATTGCCCCCCTCCCTGGGGGGGGGGGGGGGGAGGCTCGAAATAAGCCATATACCATTTGTGACGAGTATGGCCGTTGTCACGTGTCATATCCAGAACTACTCATATACCACAAACAACTGAATCCACTGATTTCACCCTTTTACAGGTCCAGGGGGGACTTCCCCCCTTCCAGGGAGTTATGCGGGGGTAGTGGGTGGTATCATTGGATTCGTAATTATTTGTTCTATAATTGTCCAAAATTAGATCAAAATCGTTAGAGCCGATTTTGAGCAAATATTTTTTTTCTACCTTTTGGGGGAGTTTTGGGGGGGTAACCCCCCTTAATTTTGAAGTTGGGGAACTGGGCTTCCGGATTCTGATTTCTTCCAATTTTAGAAAGGTCACTACCGATTTTGAAGAAAATCGGTTGAAAATTGCGCCGTCCAGGTCAATGCCACATACATACATACATACATACATACATACATACATACATACGTACTGACACGGAGTACCTGACCTCTTCTAAAAATTCCTGTGGGCAAACTTTTCGTCGGAGGAAAAAAGTGAGATGTTTTTCATATTCCGAAGGAATGGACGTTTCCGATATGTATATGCAAGTTTCAGTCGCTTTTGAGGTCTGGGGGCAATGACGGTTCAAAGTTGAGGTTTGCCGAAAATTGGCCCGCACGAATACAATACTTTACCTTACGTATACTCCGTATACAGGTAAAGTAAAAAAAATAATAATTCTTCCTATGCAGATCTCATTTTATCTAGTGTAAACTGACAAATCGCAGGGGGCCCCCCCTGTATCCGTGCCTGGTCTAGATTCTACTAAATGTAGGATTCAGATTAATTTGTACAAGTAGGTACTTACCTAAGGTACCTATAGGTCTACCCTTTGTGCCATGGGGTTTGAGCCCTTCGGTAGATACCTAGGTATAGCTACCAAACTATAAATGGTAGCTACCTACTCACTGGACCTCTCTACAGGCCGTAGTCACTACAGTCATCACGTATTCTGACTGCCAAAGACATGATTTCAGCACTAAGTAGGTATGATTAGGTAAGTATAAGTAGGTAGAATACCAACCTACTTGCGGGTTTTGCTCAATGGCCAAGTGTGGACATTTTTTATCAAACGCACTTAGTATAATAATTATAAAACAGTTAAGTAAAAAAATCGCACGAGTAGAATAGGTAATGACGTATCGTATCGTTCTTATTAATTAATTACAAACGATTTAAATTTGTAAGCCGATCAGATAACGAATCTGGGAGCACTACAGACAGGTAGGAGGCAAGCGAGGTCTGCAAATTCTGGATGTTATCCCCAAAGATGATTTATCTTTATGATAAGAATATTAACCCATTTGAATGTGGAATGTGGTTGAATGTTGAGCAGGACCTCAACGAGACTTCTGTCAATTTAATTACAATTTTTTTATTTATTGAAAATTAGTATCCTTTTAGGTACCCTCTTAATTTCTTATCTATCTTGAACTTCATCAAATATTTTTTGTAAGAGAGCAAAATTGAATTAAAATGTAAAATATGAATACGTTTGAACTACCTAGAACGTTTCTAGAACTAGAACGTAAACTAGCTCGTTTCAAAATGCAAATTTGTAAATTTATTAACATTGCCTATCAGTTAAAAATATATAAGAAAGTTGTTATGTTTGGTGAGATGGCTAGCGATACATTTCTACGTCATTATGATCAACTGATCGCAATTTAGTCTAGTTTGTGCACCTTCATTCTCATACGGGGCAACTCCTGAATTTACAGATCTCAAGAGGTAGGTAAATAGGTAAATAAGGTAAGCTTCTAACGAGGAATTTCCTAGATTCTAGAAAAGCAACAAGAATTTGTTAATTCAATGAATGAATAAATAGCAACGGTTTGTACTTTCTCTTTCTCTGTTGCATTTCTCTTGAAATATGCAGGGTAAGTGATATGGCACAAAAGTTAGATTGGGTCATTCCTACCTACCTACCAGTTAATACAAAATCACATATTAACAGTTTTGAAATTACTAGGAGTGAGTACAGATGGAATGGATAAAAATAGAACAAGGCAGAAGAATGAGATAACGATTAACTATAGGACAAGTCTTCTGAAGTGAGCCACAACTGTTCATTTAAAGTTTAAATTCGGTACCGAAATAAAAAATATCTACCTAGTGCTGCTGCAAAGTTAAGGGAGGGAAGAATGGATAAAAACACATCCGATCCAACAGAAGATTCAACAAAGAATATAAACTGTACTCAGCAGTCAATCTGAAGGCTTGAGACAAACGAGGAGCTAGTATATGGATAAGGATATTGCTATAAGTTTTTCCCCCTAAACTGATTGAACACGATTTTACGCATTACTTTTTGTTCCATGCATAACGAGTTGTACCTACTTGCATTGTTTTTAGTTTACAACAAGAAGTCAACGAAATGAAAATACGAGTGTTACTTTGTACAAACTAAAGGCACAGCTTGATTCAAGCCAATATAAAGAAATAATAAATTAAACCCTTTCTCACTCAGTGAATGAACATCACTCAATACATTATCGTAAATTTAAACGCTTCATAGAGTAGAGTACACTCTTGAGCTAGCTCCTTTCGCGTTTTTATGAGAAAACGTCGGAGCCAGAGATGTAGCCGTTAGAAGCAGCAAGGAAGATGTTTCAGACTCGTTTTCCACACCACGGTCCTTGCAACGAGGCCAACGGGGCCGCGCTAGATCGCGAAAGAAACAGCACATCATATGCCTGAATCAGGAGGCTTTGAACTGAGGCAAACTGGGTCGGCTATACACGGGGTCATGACACTTGAGGATGGTATACACACCATCCGCACTGGCCCTGGGTGGTGGTGTAGGGTACCCGGCTTCCCCAATACTTCTTACAAAGGAATCAGACGGTGTCCTGGGAGGGGCAGATTCCCCACTTCCTCGGGGGTAAACGCCTTCTACACGTGCGCGTGCTGCCAGCAGGAGATAATTGTCATCGCCTATGGGGGCTTGCCTGCAAAAGTGAAATTAAAATGAATAAGAATATAGATACAATACTAGATTGGCACTGAGATTTTAAATTGGGGGGACGGCATAGTAAAATTACGGGTGAGCGTTTGAAATAGCCTCAGTCGATTGGCAGTTCTTTGTACTTGAAAAATGTACTCCTGCCGGGATCGGGTGGTTTTCCCGACAAATTAAAAAAAAAAAAAATAGGTACTGGATTAGACAAGTCCCAGGTCGCGAAAATGCCACTTGACACGAAACCGCATTTCAGAGACGTTCGAATAAATAGAATTTTAGCACTTTTAACGTTCCAAAAACGTCCAACTGCATCCTTGGAACCGTGTCTGCAAAGACCATTCTCGTAAAAACTTTTTTTTTCACTTATAATAATTTAACCTCTTTCAAGTTGGATTTAATGGTAATAACAATGATGGAAAAATCTAAAAACTCACTTGCTGCCGTATTTGGTCTCCCTCGCTAGCATGCGCTGATAGGCCCTATGCTCCTGCTCCAACGTGAAGGCAACGTCCCTGAGCTGCGTAAGCATGTTGTAAAAGCTCGGGACGTCCTCGATGGTGGCCGCGTGGTTCTGGCAATCCCGGATCAGTTCCTCCATGCGATCCATGTTCCGGATAAGGATGGAGTGGATGCGTTGGAGCTCGCGGTCTGGATCCAGCGCCATCTCAAGCCGCTCGCGCCGCGTTACGTCCGAACAGCCTGGCGCTCCCTCAGCCGCCGTCCCACAACTACAAATATTATGTTGGTTGAGTTATTTAATAAGGTTTTCGTTTAGTTTCCATCTTTTACTCAGCAGCCCTCTCCGACAGAGGTTTTCAAAAAATCAGCATACTCCTATAAAATTCGCTAACAGCAGAAAGTAAAAAAAAAAAATATATAAGAATATAAAGAACATACCAGAGAAATCTACCCCCAACGTAAGCTGCTGGATGGTATCTCTGAAGTCGGTTTGTATTGGTTTGGCAAATTTTTGTAAGGATGTCGATCCATTCTTTCTCCTCAACACAGTTGTTAGCCTAAAATAACAAACAAAAAAAAATAAATGAATTGTTGAAAAATGGCAGTATCTACAAATATTTTCCAGCCAAACACGTTAAGCTTTCATAAGAAATAGGAGAGAACACGTAAGAATAAACTGATCAATTGATCCAACTGATCACGAACGTTCGGAAATAGCCGTCTCACTAATTATAAAACATTAACTTATATTTACCCCATATTTTGGCGGGAATCTGCATACTACAGTAGTAGTATGGAAAAAATGCAAAAAAATACACACCTGTACATAGAGGGCTCGCTCTGACTGGACAATCTGGAACATGTTTTTCATCTTAAAGCTATCTTCATGTAACCTCTCCACTGCGAGAATCTGATCCAGGGGAATACAGCAAAGCGGGTCTTTACCCTTGGCTTTGCTGTAGCTCAGATCTTGAGTTGTTAACCGAAAGTACCGCTGTTTGAAGTTTTTTCTTCCGAAGCGTTTTCGGCCTTGTGCCCGTTTCACCATGATCCTGCAATCACACGAGGGCAATGGGTTCAAGAAAGGCTAGAAAGAAATTACACCCGCAGCTTTCGATTGAATCACGTGTTACAAATCCAGTCAGAAAAAAAATATACTTTCGAAAAACCCAAAAAGGATCGCTCAGATCGTCACTCATTCCTTACCTTTTTCTGAAGATTCCGAACATTGCAAGCAAGAAACAAACAATACTAAGGGTAAAAATACATTTGGCACTAGAACTGTCTTTGCTGATATCTTTGGGAGGAAACTGTAGGGTACCTATGCACAAGTTCGGAAATATATAAGGTCAGAACCCAGTTGGCTGCTTTGATTTTATAATCGAGTAATTTTGGACAAATTTTTTAATGACAAAAATAATTCGATCGTAAAACAACAACAGCGAACTAACTTCTGAGTTAAAAAGACATACTATGTTTCAAGAAACTTTCGAGAAATAAAGGGTCCGACAACAGTCGCACTTAACTTTCTCGCCCCATGTAATTTTTTTATTTTTTGGAGATTTTTTTGCGGGCGTAATTTTTAAGCAATCCAAAATCGGTTGAAAATGACCCAAGAGCATCTATCTGAGATCACTCCTACCAAGTTTCATGGCTGTCATTCTATTACTGTAGTCCCAAATGCGTTCTAACCATTCAAAAACGTGGTTTCTCATTCTCAACTCATTTTCGACACTTTTTTGACAAAAACGGCCGTAATTTTGAAGATAACAAAATTCTGTTCGACAGATGTTTAAGTTATATGGTTCTACACCAATTTACCAAATTTCATGACAATCGGTCAATAAATGTGAATGGCGCCGAAACGATCGAACTTTGGTCCAGAACGGCCGTAATTTTCAACCAATTCAATTTTAGTTGAAAATGACCTCGAAGCATCTATTTGTCAACACACATACCAATTTTCAGTGTTATAGATTGAAAAGTGTACCGTCGGCGCTTGTCTAAGTAACCAAAAACACGATTTTTGAATTATTTTGGCGGTTTTTTGACAATAGCGGCCGCAATTTTTGACCAATCAAAAAATCCTTGAAAATGCCCCTCGGCAGTGATTTTAGACAGGTCCATACCAAATTTCATCAAAATCGGATGAACGGTATAGACGCTAGAGCACTGCACGGACTGACGGACGGACGGACTGACGGACGGACAGACTTTTTCCAGAAACCACTTTTTTGGACTCAGGGGACCCCCAGGATCATGGGAAACCCAAAATCTCAATTTCGAAATTTTGCACGAAAACAATACTTTCTCGCCATATATGGCTAGCGAGAAAGTAAAAACATAAACAAACCGGATTGTGTTTTTACTTAACATTTACAGAAACGATCACTCACCCTTCTTTGAGGAGTACGGGAGTGTGTGAGTAGGAGGAAGACGCAAGGCTACTGGGCCGTGACATAGCGGAAATTATTTCGAGGAACTGTCTAACGGCCGTCACGTGTGCCTCTGTGGTGAAGCTTTCCAGCAGTCGACACATATACTCCTCTTTGTGCTGCTCTGGCGAGCGGTAGCGGCAGGACACCCAGTTCCCTAATGACTGGATCGCCTTCGATATGAGAGTGAGTGTCCGGTGTGTCTGCAAATCCTGTATACCAACGTAAGATCGCATTAATGTACAAAGAGATTATCCTTAGATAACGAGGATGAGAACCACACCTTATGTTACAAAATACTTGAGATTAATAACGATGTTATTTTACTGATAAAAAGTTTGCTATTTCCTGTAATGGTGCTCTTAGTATGTATGTCAGAGAGGTCAACTAAGTTCTTTCAAGTTAGAGGGGAGGAAAGCTTACAATCTGTTGCGTTGTCAGATCGAAGAGCCTCGGTCCCAGGATAGCGGGTGCAAAAAATCTGAGAAAGATGAAACCGGAAATGACGGAGTAGCGAACTTCTTGGTTGTGCGGAAACCGCTCCATCGCGAGCTCTTTCAGGACATGGAAAAGCTCACACATGAGCGAAGGACACATGAGAGGCGACCGTGTTATACTTCTCACCATCATTTCCACGTATTCCTGGTAAATAAAATAAAATCTGTAATTTTCAGTAGGTAAATATTTTTTTAGCTGAACTATCTCAGGCTCGACTCTAATGAATGAGCAATTGTTATTAAATTAATCGTGAAAAAGTCATCAAAAAACCTTCAGTGGTTTTGTTGCGCTACACTAGTGGACGATATGGGCTTAAATAAAGTCGAGACGGCAGCAGCAGCAGCAATCGACTCAAATATATCTCCATTTTTTCAAACGAACTGAACGCTAATGAGTCACCCACCTTTAGGTTGGCAAGATTGATTTCAATCTGAGCCTTGTCTTTGATGCGGGTAGGATCAATCTCGCAGCTTTTGCGCTCAGTGAGGATGAGATCCAACACAGGCTTGAGCGTTGCTTGCAGGTAGTGCGGACCAGCGAGCTGCATCACCTCGTCCATCATTTTACTGACAAGTGTATTCCCACGGAATATCGTGTTGGCGTCCCTGCAATTTAAAAAGACTTTTGCTCTAGAACTCCAACGAAAAGAGAGTGACATTTCAGTAAGGGAAGGTTGTAAATAAGAGTGCAAAGCGAGAAACAACAGGAGCGTAAAGGGAAACCTTTTGTCCTGAAAAGTAAGATATAACTTCATAATATAAGCAGGGGGCATATTTGGTTTGACTCACGTGACTTTGGAAATCTCCCACTGGGCCAGTTGACGGATGACGTTAACGATCTGTTGGCAATGCGTCATGACCCGCACCAAAGGCTGGGCAGCCTCCATTTTGCTCGTCACGATCTCACCAAGGATGTAAGCTGCACTCGAAGTGATGGGCTGCAAAGGAAAAAAATATTTGCTTCAGTTACAAATTCCAAACAAGCGCTCTCCCACTGTAGTCAACAACTAATGGACGGAGTTACCAGTAAAATAATTCGTCCCTCTGTCCTCAAATTTTGGTGGGAATCTTCTTATTTCAAATTTTAATTTAATGTTACACAAATGTTTGACGAAACAAAGGTAGGTAGTTGAAAAATTATGATAACTACATAAAAACGAACAATTTGCATAACTTTAATAAAAACTGTACCACCTATTTATCTCTTCAATTTATTTAAACTTCGAAACAGATTCGTATTTGAGTTATCCTGAGAGAATGATGAGAATACATCACACAACGGTCTCTCAAATCGGAAATGATTGGAATCCAGGTCCTGCAAGAGCAGAAATACGCCTCGTTTGAACTACAATAAAGCCAAAATACGAGATGTACGACTGTTAATAAGTAGATATATATAGGTACCTGAGTTGTTCTAAGAAGAAGCTCCTTGAGTTCCTCATAATACTGGCTGGTGAATACATGGTCCACTTGATAATTGAGCTTAATCCGCACTGAGCCAAGGGGGGTACCTTTTAGCGTCGACTGCAGTGGCTGCACTTTTGTCCCTGATCTACTTTTGTTTGTCCGTGGTTGCAGGTAATACCTTCAACACAAGAAAATAACATCAACAAACCCATTGTGCCAGTTTCTATACTTAGCCACATAACAAGAGACTCTTCCATTGTTATTCTCCGATCTCTTACACTCCCGAACTGTTAAAATATTGGGGATTTTATTACTCACTCCAGAAATTCCTAAACTGCAACCATAGACAACCATGGTGTGCAATTCCCAGCCACTTGGGTTATGAAGGCCGCCATTGCGAAATTACAGTATTATCGAGTACTGCCAGGAAATAGCAGTGAACAGTTTCTTCGACCCTTGATGCACGAAACGACTACATACTTTTAGTCCAAATGTCCGACGCACCGAATGATAACGCCCGTTCTCGTTATCACCATCCTTACCAAGCGTTAGTTTCGAGACGAACGTTGAGACGAATCTCCCCCAAGAAGAGGTTCTCACTCATAGCAGGTGAGTCATGCCATAGAGATACCCGAACCTCCATAAACTCCACATCTCGCTCATGTAAGTCCAGGCTTGTTGCGTGCCGATCCAGGCTGGTACCTTGCTTTACCTGAAAGCATTGAAAAGTATCGTGAACATCATTAAAAAACTGTGCACCTTATAGTTAGATGAGTAAGAGAAGAGATTAAAGCGGCAGGTCGAGGACCATTTTCATTATATAACCAATAATACCGTTGGGAGAAGCTGGAACGTTGTTATTCTCGGGTTATCGCATTTAATATATAACAACACCCTTCCATCCAGGATCAACCACTCTGTATACGAGCGGAACCATTTGTATGTTTGTCAATCTCTACAAAACTCACCTCAAAAACGAATGATTCTTCAAATTTAGGGGAATTAGTCTTTTTCTTGACTTTTGTACGTTTTGTTTCCTCCTTCCCATTGGAGTAGACCATGGTGACCACCGCAAAAGGATCACAAGATCCACATTTAAGACTCAGATCACTGCATTCCACGACACTGCAACAGATATAAAAGAAATCAGTGATGAGTGGCGTCACAAAAAGCGTCCACAATTTTAGTCCGTTGTCACAAATATTCCTCAATATCAAACTTGTTCAACAAGCCATTTCATATGTTTCCTCCGAGGCGGATATCACACTGAGTCAGCACAGTGGGAGAACTCCCAAAGCCAACATTGGCGAATACATGTCGAGCGAGGTTGGAATGGGAAACTGAAATGGGAACTATAAGATTAAACGAGGATTCCAATTAATTTATACTATAGTCCAAGTCAGGCTGGGAGCGTACCGATAAGTCATACTTTCTTGCAAATCTAGGGCTGATTAAAACTTTTTCTTGCCAGCAGGGAAATATCTGCTCAGGGTCGGATTGGCATTTTTAGCTTATGGTAGGATATGGAACCCAAATCCGGATCGGCGTCAACTGAAAATCTTCAAGAAATTATAACTAATCGGTACGCTCCCAGGCTGACTTGGACTATATACACAACTTATAAAATCTGACTAAAAACTGGACGTGGTATTTTTAAGTCATCCTGTCATCCTAAATTTACCTGACAATGAGCTTGTCATCCGTGGAGTCACAAGGCGTCTCTCTTCTGACGGCGATGTGACACTTGCCCTGTACCTCGCTGTCAGCGTCGACGCAGCGCAATGGGAACCAGTGATCCTTATTGTTGTAGCATGCCAGTTCTTCCCGCTTGAGCGCCACCTTTCCCAGGACCTTTTCTGTTTTATCCCGATCGTAAACGTAAATGCTGAGGTAGCGAAACCGGCGGGGAATTTCAAACTGAAATTCTTCCCCAAAGAAAGGACTGAAACATGAACGTATTGACAAATTAGGGAAACATACGTACTAACTGCTGACTGAAACAAATGTGGCGATTGCATTTTCTCCCTGGGAACATCATCTAAAATTTTAGTTTGGAATTGATGTGATGTAATAATATGCAAACTCATGAACCGAGCCACACAAAGCAGGCTAGGCTAGAAGAGTATCGCAAAATGTCCAGTATCATTGAAATTTCGGCTACTGTGCCCTGTGTCACCCTGACGGCTTTTCTAACCACTCTCCTCAATGGTAAACGCAGACATCAAAGTATTTCCGAAATTCAGGCTCAGATTTGGACATAGGTGCCTTTTTCAGAGATGACAAGTGTACCTACCTAAGTATATCTACTTGCTACTAACTTGAGGGTTCGTTCAACAGTTGTTGTCCGGAAAATTTCTTCTTGGTCGAGGGTAAGCGCACAGAAGACATCTCTTTGACCAGGTCCACTGTGGCTTCTGGCAGGAAGATTCTTGGCTTCACCTTCAAAATAAAAATCAAAGGATTGCAGGTAGGCATGTAGGTAGGTACCTATGTACCTACTCATTAACCCCATAACACTAACCTACCTTATTAAACATGAGTAATCTCAATGATCTTCTCAACTAATGTGGCGGATAACGGAGCAAAACAGATCATTGTTTTGGAATTTTATTTTGTCAATCCCCACCCACAACAAAAGAGTCTTTCATTCAATCACGATTACCATAACAATGATTTGTAGTTTGACTTATACCACTACACAGAAACCTCGACTACTGTTGTCTGGCACACTGTTTACTTATTTTATGTACCTCAAACACGTAACACCAAGTAATACTAAATAAATTTGAGGGAAATGTCTTTTTAGTCAACACCTGTTTAGAGACAAACTGGAAACCGCTTCGCCGAAAACATGGTCTCCTGAACAATAAATTACATTCTAAATATTTAATTTGGCAAGACAGAACTATCTAATTTGTGGTCTTAACACTAATTATGACGAGAAATAAGGCTATTGTTACCTATTTTAATCCTCAATCGCTCCTCCACACGCACTTCACGTTTTTGCTCCGCCATTTTGTCCTTTCGTTTCATGAATGAAAACGCCTAGCGGTGGTTTGGCGTACTAAATTTGGTGGATGTCGACGAAAGTGTTTCCCTCAGTGTGGTTACCTGAACAAACATAGCCCACTTTATCCCTCAGCTCTCACTTCCTGCTCAGACTCATCCCGCCCAAAACAGTTCAACTCACACATTCTATTTTTAAATGAATTATCATTTTCGTCTCCGCACGTTTTGCCTTTGGGGCGAGCCTTCAGCAAGAAATGAATGAATTTAATGTGGTGGGGATTAAAGTACAACGTCTGCTTATTCCCGCACCTCTCCAGCCAACGGTGTTTATGGCATAACTGCAAAAGGGAATGATGAGGTTTCAGCCTGTAGGTAGGTAACCTACCTACCTACTTAATAAGGGAATCGATATCTATATCCTCTACCTCTACCTCTGCATAAACCTACAAAGCGCACCTATAAAGCAGTAATCATGCAGGTTGTTGTTGGAATGGCAAGACAACAAGCTCTGCTTTAGCTGTAACTGGTTCATTGATAGCGCGCCTGAAGGACATGCGTAGTATCTAAAGTGGCGGGTAGAGCCCGCAACATCAATGGAGCTCATGAATTTTGCATGGCATTACAGGTAGGTAGGTACCTAGGGTTGGAGAGATTAAAATCAAGTAAATATTCCTACTTACCTACAAACGCCACGATCGCGCACTTAAAAGTAGGTACCTACCTACCTACCTCTTATACTTACCTACTTAATAATAGGACCTATACATAGGTATATACATACACCTATAGGTACCTATAGGTAGGGTAGGTGAAACCTACCTACAGCGGGTCATGGCATGTCATGTCATATAGAATATACGGTTATCTGTAGGATAGCCAGGCTCGCCGGAATGGGGGGGGGGGGGGGAGCTTTAGGTCCAGCTCACCCCCCCCCCCCCCGAGCGAGCCCTTCCGGGGGGGGGGGGGGGAGGCTGCCCCCCCCCGGGACGAGCAACCTATATTTCAGCTATACCTACCTATAGATCTTACCACTAAATTTTGATTTTTCTACGGAGATAACTGGATGCAGGGGCCCTGAACAGGATATACTTTACAAATCTTATTCCAATTTCTCGTAGCTTTTATTTAAGCACGGGGATTAATAACTAGAGACAACAACGGGTCGGATGTAGGCTAGCTAGGTAATATTGGGTATAGTATAATACCCATAGGTTAAACCTACTTTTATTACTTATCATATCATACGGAGTATTCGTATAGGTAAGTAGGTATAGGTAGGTAGGTACCTATATTTATGGGGAGTGGACCCGTTATTATTTTTCCACTGATTATCCGAGTACAGATCGAGGAACAAATCCACTTTCAGGGGTTAATAGGTCCTACCTACCTAGCTACTATACCTATAGGTATAGGTAATAGGTAAGGTATAGGTACACCTATACTGAATTACAAATATATATTACTTACAGAGCGAGTAAAAAATAAGGACTTGACAAGCGAATTGAAGTAACAGGACTGGCTGCGTACAGGTAAAATTATATGACGACTTGTTGGGGGCGGAGCACTCTGCGGATGTGTTGGAGTTTCATACGCGGTGTGGGAAAACAGCCTTAAAAACAAAGGAGTTGCCATTCTCGCACGATCATTTCATAAGGACAATGGCATAAGATTGAAGAGAAAATATCCATCTAGATTCTAGAGCGATGACTATCGCGGTAGTGTAATATAGGTAAGCTAGTAAGCTACCTACCTAACAAATTCATATCTACATAGGTACTTTCTTATGAAAATCCTGTGCGCCCGACGCCGCTACCACAAACCCATAGCATCAGCTAGCTACCTTATTTATACCTATAAGTACGAGTAGGTATGCATTCACGTACTTAGCACGTAGGTATAGGTATATACCTAGGTACAATACAACACACATATTATAATTAAGTTGCGTACTTATACTACTACACCACAGTTATAAAGTCAAAGTACCTACACCTAACTTTTTAACTTTGGAGGATAAAACCCAGATCAGGGTCGGGCTAGTCAGAAGGAAGAGAATGGAAATAAAAAGGTACCTACCTACTTGAATAGGTATACCTTCTCCAGCTATTCCTAACGAGAGAGTGACATATAAGCACCTATATACCTATAGGTACATATATAGGTATACCTACCTATACAGAAAACTATAGAAGATCGAGGAAAAGCTGGGAACGACTCACTCGAACTGTGAATTTCGTGTGTTTGACTAATTTATTGCAGCTCTCACAATAATTCACATATTTTTAGTCCAATTTGATCACTCATACTAGTTAATTCCCAAATTTGCAGGTCTGTTAGTGGAAAACAATTCTTTTTCAGGATAATTAAAGTTTTTCAAAGTACAGTAAAAAGTAAGAAAAAAAAGTAACAATTTGGCGCTCTTTTCCTTTGACAATCGGTTGGATAACCTGTAATTTCAAAGGAAAAATGAAAAGTGTTGTCGTCAACAAATAAACGTAAACAAAGTGACACCTCACGGAAAGCCACGTATAATAATTAGTTGATTTGCGCTATTCCTGACGGCGTATCTAGCTGACAAACTTTGAGGTAAGAAAGTGATTTTAAAGTTCTTTTTGAATCAAAAACTAGTCGTGTCTCCTCCGCATTCATAACCCAGTATCCATTATTGCCAGGCTAAAAACTATGTTTTGATGTTTCAGCCAAAAAGCGAGGCGCGATGAGGCAGCTGAAGGGAAAGACGAAGGAGACAAACAAGCAGAAGAAGGAAAGGAAGAAGGAGTTCATGGAAAATAAGCAGAAAGTGTTTACACTTGTACTTCCCAGCCTTGCTGCTATTTTTCTATTAATCGCTATCTACGTGTACGTTAAAACTACAAAGCCCAAGGCTAACTTCGACGTATAAGCCATTATCCGTATCAAATCAAATAGAACAGAACACCCGTTATTGTTACTTGTAAAAAAAAAAAAAATCTTCTCTTGCCGGATTCCCGGACGATGTGGAAACGAACAACATATTTAATTCATGTCAGTAAAAAGACAGGTAATCTCGAGGTCCACATTTTATGACCATTTTGTGCCTTGGCAATGAACAATTTTATCCCGAATACAGAATTGAGCTAGGTCTCCAGAAACCTGTATGACAGTATTACTTTTGCATTTACCCACGTTCCGTTCGCTGAAAGTATAGAAATAGCTAAACATTCCCAATGTAATGAGGTTTTCCTGCATTTCCTGAGTGACTCTATCGTTGAACAATATATTTTTTATTATTATTAACGAAGTAAATGAAGTTACACTTTTAACATTTACGCAGAGTCCTTGTACCTACTAGAAGAGCTGTTCCTCCTACGAACTATTACTCGAGTTTGGAAGATTACTATCTAGATTTTGGAGGAGCGGGGCAAAGTCAAGACTGGCTATCAGTAAACTATCAGCAAAGTGATAGTCCTCAACTTATAATACTAGGCTATTCAACAAAACTGCCTTTATTTCACTGCAGAGAGACGTAACTGTTGTTAACATATTTTATAGTCGAAATTCTGTCCCATCTCCACCTGCCTTATCTTATTTCCGAAATGAAAGTCAATTAGAAGCCCATATGGATGTGAACAGGTTGCCACCGGAAAAGCGAAGAAACGCCAGGTAGGAAGGTACTTTCTGCAGCTAGCCCCATAGTTTTCTGAGTATTTGTTTGGGTAACTTCTCTTCAATGACTTTCTTTTCACTTTCCTTCCCGAAAGCAGGCCGCACGAAGATATCATTCCTTTTCTTCAACTCCGCCATAGCCGAGAATGCCTTTTTCTCTGACTTAAAACCAGCATGGAAAAACCTGAAAGACATGTCATTGTAAGAGGTAAAAACTTAGATTGGAAGCACATACCTACCTACCCAGGCCCGTATCTAGAAAGTGGACACGGGGGGAAGGGGGGTACGGTTATGTACCTACCAATCCAGTAGGTACCACAGAGCGCGTGGGAACGACGAGGACTTAACTACGGCTTAGTATAACCACAAAGTAAAAAAACAATACTTTCTCGCCATATATGGCTAGCGAGAAAGTAAAAATGCTAGAACCATTGCCCCTTGCCGGTAGGAGACAAATAGCAAATGGGTGACCACCACGGCCTAGCGCTTTTACATTTAATAACAAATAGCAAATTATCTCATGGCGTGCTCGGTACCTACAATATACCTAGGTACATACCAAGCACCAAGCTATTTCGATACCGAATTTTATTTTTTATGGACAGCCTTAAGTACTACAGATAGGGACGGATACTTACTTAGATTTTTCTCCCCTGCGTGGCAGTCTTATATTTTGGATTTCAGGGTGTAACTCCATGAGGTCGTGTGTAGATTTTACCATGTCTTTAATAGGCTTTTTAAATCTAATGTACAGCTTGAAAACCACGTTTTGACACGGTACATTTTGCCTCTTTGGACATGAACCGTCTCCTAAATTTTCCGCCGAAACAGTTTCTCCCATCTCTATCTTCCTCTCCACTACAAGGCCTTGTCTCACTTTCTTACTACCCAGTGTAACCTTTTTTGACCCAACTGTCTTCTTAGTTTTTGTATTATTTGTCAAAAGAGACATGTGCTTCATGTGCTTTTTTAATTTAGGCTTTTGGACGCTGCCGGAGGAGCGCGAAGATTGGTCTTTAACTTTCGGTGAGTCCGCTGAGTTTTTCTTTACCCGTGTCATATTTATAATTGGTAGCAATTTGAGTTTTACTTATTATCACCTCCCTTTATTGTACGTTCACTACTCATTTCACAATTCTATGTAAACAAACATGACGCCATGGTCGTAGTGCCATTAGAATTTTTCTATTCTAGTACCACGCTCTTCCCACTCTAATTTGAAATTAAATAGTCGCATGACTGACGTTTGGGTCATTCTTCCTTTCCTCTTCCTCATTCTCAGTAAGCAAAAATTCTGAAAACTAAGTACCTACGTATATTTGAAATCTACATACACCCTGAAACTAAAAAAAAACTCAATATAAGGGTAAGAATAGGATATTTATTTAACCTAAACCTGGAAGAGTTAACTTAGGTTTTCCCGGTAATGGTGACCGAGGGGGACCAGGTAGCTTGCCCGGTAACAGAGACATACCAGGACTCGGAAACTTGCTTAGCACTCCTTGAGCCCCACTATAAATACTGCCTAAGCCCTGCACAACTTGAGCTGTAAGAAGTTGGAGTTTGGGGCAGCTTTGCTTCGGTTGCTTCCCCGACCATAAGGCCATGTTGCACTCTCTGAAGCTTTCACCCACGCGAGCTGTCGAATCAACCGACACGTAGTTGGGGAAAGCTAGCTGCTTCCCACCCACTTGTATGGATCTGGAAGAGCAGATTGGTCAATTAGTAAACCTTCAAGTATAGCAACAGGGAAATCTAAAGAAGCACAATTTCAACTCTGAATAGGGGAGCGCTAAATTGGCAGTGACAGTAGAGAGCGGCGCACACTGCCCTTGTCCTTCCCGATCATATCAGCAGCGCCGCTCGCTCGAATCACTTGCCGAGTGACGGGTGGCTTCAGAATGATTCTCAGAGCGCACAACGGGAGTATATCAATGTACCTACCTACATGTGTCGGTGGACGGTGGCTGTGCTCATTCATTTCTCATCACTTCATAAGATGGTCTCTAGGTACCTACGTCTCTACTTGACATCTCTTACCCTTTTTTCGCAAATTGTTCAAACAAAGAAAGGAATGTGTCCCTAGTAGCTTGGTCGTCAGGGTGAAGAGGAGTGGACTCGTTTTGAGTTGGGTCAGGAGTACCTTCAAGATCTCTCAGATCGAAGAGGTAGGGCAGCTCGCTCCCGTGACTCACCGCTAAAAAATTCAAACATAATTGTTGAAATCCAAGAATATAAAGATCATAACAAAACTTCAGTAAATCAAAGGAACTGAGTTAATTCTTTGCCTAGATACTTGCCTCCTGACTCTTCAAGCTGACTCGAATCAAAAACAAGGGGGGAACCACGCAACAGTTTGGCAGCACCACGAAGACGGCCAACGTGCTCAAAATTGTAGAAGAACGTCGGCAATTTTCTTTTGACCCATGCACTGCTTTGCTGAAAAGCTGGGAAGTTAAAGAGAGCATCTGACGTAGCCTGAAAAATAAAGAGAAGAAATTCAGATTAGTGGCCCTCATCAAGAAACAAGATTTGAACAAGAAGCTAGGTATTTCAAGTTAAAGATTACATTGCGATTTTGACCTCATTCTTCATAAGTTTTGCTTCGTGTACAACTCCAATACCTAAGAGTTAAGTATGGAGGAATCTACTTTCAAATAAAAAGAGGGAAAATTGGTCCCTCTGAGCTGTAGGTATACGCCAAACTAACAAAAATATCATTACAGTATTGTATGATATATTCATACGTATCCACCAAGTTTTACTCTCAAGATTCCAATGTTATTTTGGTAGGAGATAGGTTGATAGCTACCTCGATAACTTGGTTCAAGCCGTCAGCAAGGGATGCGGGCCGTAAGCCCTTGTAGTTGGTGGTTACTGCGTTGAGGACGTTTCCCACTGCCATAGCCCCCACCTGCACCTGCTGGATAGTGCGTTGCGTCAACTCCTTCACCAAAACTGAAAGTAAAAAAGCAAATTTTGTTTCAGTTTGAAACTTACAAAAAATTGATCTGATGGTCAGTATTGAACGGTAGGCAGTAAAATTAAGCGGTTGCTTACGTCCTGATGAGGAATTTGTTCTTTTGGTTTAGTTCCAACAGAACGGAAACAAGTTGCAAATTGCTTTCAATAATTCAAATTTATAAAAATTGATTTGAATGAAACCACAGTTTACAAATTCCTTTTCAAAACGTCAAGGACCCCGTTCACCTAAGTAACGAGGGACATTAACCGACTCGTACAAAAAGCCAACCAGAGCTACGTATCTCATGATCCTATACTTATAGACTATTTAATATTATTTACCTGACTCAAGGTAGTTGGGAATATTGGCGAGACCATCAAGGATCTTGCTACGATAGCCTCCCGTCACTGCAGCGGCTGTCTCGTGGCTTGTGACGCCCGACAGCAACGGTACTCGGGCTCCCCGCCCCCGCTCCAAAGCGACACCTGGAGCTTCGTCCAAATACGGCGGCAGACTTCGGCCATCGGGTGGGGACTCCACTACGGGGGCCGGACTCAGGGCAGCAGCCATGCCTGACAACCCTCGTGCAGCAGCTCTCAGTTCCTGAAAACAATTACCTGTCATAAGGACACCATAGCATTTGGAAGCGGATGCATTGAAGGTATAGTCGAGTAAACGTAAAAGGAAAATCCTAAGCAATCCGTTTAATCGGGAGAAGTTGACAGATTTTATCACCCTTCTTTAGGAGGGTGGGTAATAGTCATACCTCAATAGCGGAGTCTGCTTTGACAAGTCTCTCAACAGGGAGCGCCTGGAGGCATTTCGCCATAGCGAGAGGAGGCGACACAGGACAACCATTCTTCTCAGCTAAATTATTTGCTGCGTCCTTCCCGTCTGAATCGATTGCGAACGGAGACGTCGCTGAACCACTCATTGAAATCACCCCTGCCATGCGACCTTCAGGAAATGACGAATACTATATTATGGACGAGAGGAGCTTCTTTTGTACGTCTGGTAAATTTCTTTGCAATCGAAGTTAATCCAGCTACCTTTTAGGAGCCAACTACGCCCATAATTGATTTCTTTATTCCGTTAGGTTTCTTACCTTGTGTTACGTTGGACAGTGCAAGTAAAGCAGCACTTGAGCCCCCAGTGCCTTGACCACAAGGGATTATTCTATCCGGGTCACCACCGAAGAACTGTATGTAGTTCCGGACCCAGGCTAGAACGGCGGCCAGATCAAAGAGGGCAGCGTTACCAGGGAGATTGGCGTCCCCCGTGCTAAGGAAGCCCAATGCTCCGAGTCGGTAATTAGCCGTCACCAGGACCAAGTCTCTTCGCGCCAAAAAACCGCCCCCATACTGTGCAGCGGAACCTCGTCGGAACCCGCCTCCATGAATCCAGACTAACACTGGCAGTAGGGGTTCTGCATCAGGCAGCTGTTAAAGCATTAAAGAGTTGACTGTAGGAGTAGGACTTGGCAAAAAAAGGCGGTGCAGGAAGAGGTGAGCGTACTTTATCGATTTTTAGTGCATTTGTCCAGGGCACAAACTCACATTTGCCAACACATCACCATAAAATAAGACACTTTTACATACCTTAGGCGTGAACACATTTAAAAATAGGCAATCTTCCGAACCAGTGACTCGATTAGCGTCATCAGGGTGAGGCTGGGGGCAAGGTGCTCCAAACTTTCTAGCTGACACTTCACCGTTGAGCTTCAAGTGGCGCGGCCGTTGGAACCGCAGCGCCCCGACCGGCGGCTCGGCATACCTCAGCCCCAGGAACCTGTAGTAGCTGTTGGGGTACATCCCTTCACGAAGACCTGCCACCTGGGCCCATTCTTCGTCAAGAGTTACGAAAGCAACAGGATCGTCTTCGGGCGGCGCCAGCGCTTCCCGTCCTCCTAAGCAGCCCAAAAGAAGCAACGTACTGGTTTAAGTAAGAAAATCGACGAAACGTAAGTAGCTTATCTTTAGATAGGCACACTACAATTTAGGTAAATACCGACCTCAATCATCAGATGGCGCCTCCCGTTCCTACAGCAATTTACCTGGTAAGGACCTATAACCCAGATATACCTACATAGTCAACAAAGCGGTTGCATGGCGATACGGCTAGTAGACGAGGCAGAAAGTAAACACGTCTCATGAGTTATTTCAATGGATTGAGATTAAAGAGTCTTCTGACATTTACCCAACCATTCATGCACCTCAACATTTTTCAAGCTCACGCTCAATGATAGCTTACCAACAATAGCTTTCCACTCCTTAGGAAAAATGATAGAATCCACATTGCGGGCTCCCGCAGACGCTATTATAAACAGCAATGATGACAGCATAACTTGAAGGCGAACTGGCGTTGGCAGACTCGTGAGTCGTGAGAGTGTAGAGACACCCGCTACGCCTACACATCACATACCCAAAGATACGATAGCTCCCACGTAACAAGTAACAAGCTAGCTCTTCAGATTTCCCAAACAGTGTTATTTTCCCAGCAGTTCCGAGAAGAAAAATCTGCGTCATGAGTTCTATGCTCATGAAGACCTCTGACGCATCGTACGTAATCTCAGATGGCAGTGAATGTCAAGATATCGTCCATCAGTACTAACACCAACAAGTGACTTCTAAAATTCGAAAGCAAAATACTTTTTCTAGTTAACCTAACATAATATCTCGGCCAGTAAGTACCTAGGCAGAGGGAAAAGAAACCTTCAATTCTCTTCTCACGGAGACATGGCAAATTTTTTTTGAACGGTTCTGTAAATCCTTGGACCGGCTGAAAGGATTTGCTTCTTTGGTCATTGAGACGATAGTTATCTACCTATTCTTTTATGAAGAAGGGGTGAGAACAGATAACAATAAATAACATCAACCTGTCTGTATTAGATAATATTTTAATAATACGAGAAAGAAAACAGAGTGAGACGGGAGGGCGAGAAGACTTTCGCACTAGGGCCTGGTATGGATGTCAGAAGAAATTAGTTCCAATTCACAATGTGGTGGCGATGAGCCCACTACGAGTCTGAAACAACAATAAGGGGCACTTTCAAAAAAATAAGCTCAAAATGCGCCGCAACTTTTGGTGGTTCATGGTTAGAGTTAGGTGACGTTCTACATGGGGAGGTGAAATATGATAAATCCAAAAGAGGATAAACGGAATCAACTTACCCCACCAATCCTTGCCAGAGGATCCGTTATTCCCAGCAGAGTAGGAACCCCCATAGCTGTCACTCCCTCCGCCATAGTATCCACCAGCTAAAAAACATTAGGAAAACGCTTTAAAGACTAATCAAAGACGATTCCAATATTTGAATCCTTAGGGTTAGTAGGGCATAGTACATTTTATTCAAAGAGGCTGACTGACGTGCACGGAGTGCAAGTTATTAAAAAAGGGATGTGTCTACTTAAGAAGGTTAGTCTAACCTTGGTGGGATCCGTAGCCGCCTCCGCCGCCTCCTCCACTACCGTATGAATTGTAGCCACGAGAGCCCCCGCCAGAGCCGCCTCCTCCACCACCGGAACGTCCTAGAACACATGTTTTACTTATTATTTCTCACTTGTAACTTGTTTATGTGTGACATCCAAGGGTAAAAATAAAAATGGCACCAGAAGAAGCTGGTGGGTATTTAAAATACCTTTTTAGGACTGAATATACACAAATACAGCTTGCTGACGTTTTTTTGTGATAATAATCTGAGGCTGGCTTTGACAGGCTCACTACAGTATTCTCTAAAAACTCCCTGTTAGTTATCCTTCAGGAAGGGAACATTAGTGCCACGCTAGTCAGCTTTTATCGGGACACTGTACTGAACTTTAGCAACTTGTGAAATCCACACTTAGGAGACTCACTATTATCTATTAATCTAGTTTTAGACGAACTCAGAACAAATAACAAGTAAACATACCTCCCGAGGACTGTTGACGGTAATCACGGGCACCGAAACCACCGCCTCCGCCGAAGCGGCTCTTTCCTCCACCGCCACCGGGGCGGCGGGACATCATAGGTGCGTTCATGTCGTGGGCAAAGCCATCGAGCCAACCAGGCACCTCCTGGTTAGTCTCGGACAACAAGTCGACCAAGCACCGCACTATGTTGCGGTTTTTATCGTTGAAGAAGGACGTTGCGGTACCTGCGGCAAACAAGTACAAATTAGAAGGGGTTTCTAGTACCGTAACCTAAGGCCTCATAACATCGAAATTCTATCCAACTCAACAGTGAGCCGATGGGTAATTATGGTTTTTCTGATCCTTTTCCAGGCGTAAGACATTTGTTTTTGTTCTGAAGGATAATAAATTATTTTAAACATCAGAAACTTATTGACTATGTTAATTTCCTTTGAAAATTCAACAAAAGATACATACACGTTATAGTACTAGTAGTAGTTAAGGTTTCTTATCTTATCCTAAAGATATATTTCAGAACAGAACACCAAACACACAAACAAGACTCCAGCACGTACCGAGGTTACCCATACGGCCAGTACGACCAATACGGTGGACGTATTCCTCAATATCCGTCGGCAGATCGAAGTTAATGACGTGAGTGACGTGTGGGATGTCAAGACCACGCGCAGCCACCGCCGTTGCGACGAGAATGGGAGTGTCTCCCGACCGGAAACGACGCAGCGCGTCCTCACGCTCCCGTTGTGTCCGCTCCCCGTGGATGCAGCTCACAGGATACCCCTGCTCGCCTAGATACTCCTCGAGGTAGTCTGCGCCTTTGCGCGTCTCCACGAACACCAGAGTCAATGCTTCAGCACCTGTCCAAAAAAAAAGTAGTTTAATATGGATATAGGTATTTACGATTATTTATATGATATCACGGAAATAAATTTTGAATTGTTTCTGATCTTTTCATCTTTAATAGCAGGCGCTTTCAATACATTAATTTCCAGATATCCCGACCAATAGGTACAGGTAAAAATTATCAGCACAATGATATTTGACTATCTGATGGGATACTGTACCTGCAGCAGGCTGTGTGCTAGCATTGAGTAAGTCCAACAGAAAGGACCGTTTGTCGTGCTCATCTGCCCACACAATCTTTTGTGTGATGTTTTCGGAAGTACTTCCCACACGGCCTACAGCCAGGAAGATGTAATTGTCAAGGAAGTCTCGTGCCAATTTCTGAAATCATCAACATGCAAAAATAAATATTTCAAAAGTCAAAATTCGGTTTCGGATCTCATCAACGAAAAATGCTTAATTTTTTTCTTTACATTTTTGGTGAAACTTGGAATAAGAAGTATCCTCTAGCACGACTTTAAAACAACTAACCTGGATGACTTCGGGGAAGGTTGCGGAGAACATAAGAGTCTGTCTTTCACCGACCCGCGGCATGTCCTTCTCGACAATGCGCCGGATCTGAGGCTCGAAACCCATGTCCAACATGCGATCCGCTTCGTCCAAAACTAGGAACATGCAGTTCTCCAGCCCAATCTTGCCGCGGTCCAGCATGTCTCCCAGACGGCCGGGCGTGGCTACCAGTAGATGGCAGCCCCTGTCCAGTTCACGGAACTGCTCCTGCAGATTGGAGCCGCCATACACCACACAAGGCCGCAGACGCGACCGGTACGAGAACTTGCGTGCCTCGTCGTAGATCTACACAAAAGAGCCTTAACATGAAGATAAAAATGTTCCAGTGACTGTTAATATTTCTTCGTTTCTAGTTTTGTGTAGGGCCACAATAATAACTTCTCGAACTGGAATCCATACTTTTATTTATCACCCGGTTAAATATACACATACATATGCATATGTATTTGTCTATAGGTATCTGTTATCGAGTACTTTATCAAAGACAAAACAATCTGTACAGCCGAAGACTAAAAAAAATCCATTTGTCTACCGAAAGATGTCAGCAGAAACCATGCAGGTACCACTTTTGTTGCTATGCTTTATTACCTGAGTAGCTAGCTCACGGGTGGGCGCCAGCACCAGACCCATGGGGTACTGCTTGCGGCGCTGGGGAGGTCGAAACATCTCCTGACCGCGCTGGTACATCTGGTCCAGAATAGGGACCAAGAAGGCAGCCGTCTTTCCTGACCCGGTCTGCGCACAAGCCATGAGGTCACGCCGGCCCAGGATGATGGGGATTGCGTACTTTTGAACGGGCGTGGGTTTGTCATACCGCGCCAGCGCGATGTTGTTATTTATTATCTCTGTCAGCTTAATCTGATCGAACTGGAATTAAAAGAAAACAGAGTTAGAAGCCGCAAGGATTCAACAAACCAGCTCCCTGTGCTTGAGGGAGAGAGGCCCTCAGATCTCATAATCTTACAATCATGTTGCCCTAGCAACAACAGTCCATTTCACTGACCCATCAACACCTCGAGTTAGCTCGGAAAAGGTCAACGAAATCAACTGTTGACACGCTCTGGCTGATCAAGCGCTTTCTTATAATCATTGAGCCCCTCATTTCTTCAACAATACATTGTTGCTTCCTCCTCGAACATTTTATCAATAATTTCATACAAAGAAGTGGAAGCTGCAACTTCAGCAACAGATTTCCACAAGTTCAAATGTAGTTCCCTTGTTAATTACCGAATCGATGTGTCCTGGGACGCTGTCCCCAGTCGCGTCCACGGGTATATCTTCGTATTTGCTAAAGTTAATCCCCGTGTTGCCGGTGCCAAAGAGTTCCTCCTCCAAGCGCGGGTCTCGTACCGTCGGCACTGTCCAGTCCTCCTGAAATAGCACACGTTAATTATTACTCATAAGAACTCATGAACCGCGATCAATCTTCCATCTGCCCATAAATCTGGCCCAATGGGCTTAAAAGTAGACATTTTAGATTGACGCATTAAAACTGAAGGAAAGAAAATGCCACTAGCCGTTCACCAGACCGTTTGCCCCAAAACATCTACATTCTATTAGTCAGCGACTCTTAAATCACCTGAAGAACTTACCGTCTCACGGTAGCGGCTACCACGGTCGGAGTAGCGCGACTCGCTGGCCGGCGGCTCTTGCCACCGGTCATTTGTGACGGGGGGTCCGTCACGACCACCTCGGTCTCCGAAACGGCTGCCCTCACGACCACCATCTCGCCCCCCATCACGACCACCGCCTCGTCCCCAGTCGTCTCTGTAACCTCTTATAAATAAAACAACACACACTTTCCTTGCATTTCCAAAATGTCAACATATCAAGTGGGCAATCGCTGGTTAACTGCTTATGTTACAAGAAATAATTTGTGGTAAGTCTAATACAACCTACTGAACACGAAGCAGCAGCTAGTAGAAAAAATAACAAAAGTATGCATTGAAGCTGTTTTTGTGAGAGTCAACACACTGAAGTAAGTTTCCAGCTCAAGTCGACAACGCTTAAAAAAAAAAAAAGCAAACATGATTACACTACACCTAATAATAAGTCAAGCATGTTATGAATTGTTTGCAACACGGAAGTAACAGACGCTGCCAAGATACGTCCCGATAGCCTCTAGCCCATGCTACCTTGTTCCTCATCGGTTTCCCAATAAGTTCCAGACAACATGGCCATCAAAAAGGCACGCAGAACAAAACAGGTCAACCTTCCTCGCGCTCCGTTACTCTGCCAGTGGAAAGGAAATGGTCGAACCCTATGGAAAGGCCGATCAGGGTGCCACTGGCCTTGTGGACTGACTGTGGATGTCAAAGACCGGCAACTCACTGGTACGGCTTTAAGTAAATCCAGTCAAACAACCAAAAGCTGTACTAACTACCGAGAAAGTATCTAGAGCGGCACCATACCCGTTAAAAATTTCAAACTTCAAAAATCAGAGATTAAAATCGTGGCGTGTATCTTTTGGGATCTTGTTGGCTGACTTTATGTCTCAAGGGACCACCAATAATGCTGATGAATACTGTGAGACCATAGAGAGTCTGAGAAAAAGACTGAAGACAAAAGGCGGGCATGCGTACTTTTGGTGTGGAGCGAAAGGTACACGACGAAGGTTGGAAAAAGCTGTTGTCTAGACTTCAGAAATGTGTTGATCTTATCGAACTGCCAACTTTATGTAGAGATCATTTAGGTTATTTCCTGAAATTTATAAATTCTCTAATCAGGTAATAGAGATCTGCCCACTCTATCTGCCTACCACTGAGTTGCGGTACTCCACTACACTACACGCACAGTCCACCACAGGAACGGAATCTCAGGAGAAATAACACAGTCGGATGGGGAAATACCTACCTTCTCTCATAAGAATCACCGTTGGAGTACGGCGGTCGATCATCGTAACGGCGTCCGCGTGGGTAGCTTTGGTAGCTGTCCGACTGTCCCCGTCCTCCCCCTAGTGCATAAAATGGAATTTTTAAAAAAGGAGAAGAAATCAGAGAGAAAAATTTAGGTCTTGGATCTCTTTCGTCTCATGTAACAAAATATCAGAAACCTCAGGAAAAAATCCTGTCTAGGTACATTGGCTGTCAGTTGTCACTAATATCGGCTTGCCGCTCGCACAGCAACAGATTCTTTCGGGCTGATATACTTTGTGTTCGAAGGAAAAATCAGGGTTGTAAGGGTACCACTACCTCCGGAAGAATATCCCCCCCGGTCGTCCCGCCGGTCGCTAGGCGGTGGCGCGGGCGGTGCAGAACCCTGCTTATTTCGCAGGTGCGGCGGCACGTAGCGGTTGCTCGAGCTGTTGCTCGACCCGCTCTGCAAGTCCAGACCAGCAATCTAAACAATAACAAACACCAGGTTGTAGCACTGACTGGACGAAGTAGAATTGTCATTCAGAGGTGCCAGAAAAATGGATAGGTACATCGATATCTTATGGGACGGTTCTGGACAAAGCAACTGAGGTTTCAGGCTGAGCGGTGCAAAATCTTCGGCGGACCCAGGTATGTAAGTACCAATTCTAGAGGGGAGGGGTTAGCTAACCTATCGTGGGCAATTTTGGCCAAATCACACTGGTCAGGAGTGAGGACAGAGACCATCAAGGATAGCGGTACTACATCCCACTAGGTCTCGGATCTTTTAATGACTGATTTTATTATAGGTACCTACATCATCGGGTGAAGTAAAAAGCGACAAAACAAAATAAATAAAGTAAATTACTGTTTGAAAAACTGTATAAACCGCTAGCTGGAACAATTAAGGAGAGAAAATCTTCCACACATCATAATAATTCAGGCCAAAAGCAGTAAAAAGGGTCGAAGCAAAATGGAAGTTCTGACAATTCAATAGCGAGTAATAGTTATTGAGGTCAATGACAATGAAGCGGAACTGAGTTTAGAAACTTCTAACAGAGAGATAGAACTCATTATGCTACAGAAATAACCAATAATATCATAAATAAACGGCGGCAGGATGCTTTTTAATGAAGTGGCAAATATATGGCGAAAAATAAAAATGGACTCCTTGCTTGGGATCAATAGGCGATGCAAGTCGCTCCTCAGGAGGCTCTTCTCCCGTACAAACCCTCAATTAAATAAAATTGAGAGAAGAGTTAGTTAAAACGTACCTGCTGCTCTAGACCTGTTCCATTTTGGGTGGCTGCATCACTCATATTACTTCAATACAAAACGTTGAAAATCCGACCACTTTTTTGAAGCGTCTTCTTTCAGAATTTCACACAAAGGATTTCGATAATGCTTTCGTCATTTCCTCTTTTCTCCAAATATATTTTCCAAAACTTCCCAATGTTTTTGTTATGAAAAAGGCAATCTTCTTACAACGGAATCAGCTTGGCATATCGATGTATCACTACGCAAAATTATAAACTCCTTCTACATAAATTAGTCCAATTTTGAAGATTAAAATGATTGTTTAATGCTATATTTCGAAACAAAAAATTAAAAAACATTTTTAGAAATATGATACTGTTTAAAAACCGTATAAACCGTAAAAATACGGCCCACAAGAAAAGTAAACATAATGTTTCGATATCTCGTTTTCGCCATTCCTTGTTGTGATTTTGTCAAGGTGGGTAAAAATTATTTATTTTATATCTTGAAATATCTCTCTGATTTGGGTGAATCCGTTAATTTATAGTATTTATTATTAGGGTAAGCTTCTTTATTTTTTCCCTTGAATGGTTCATAATGTCATTATTTACGTATTTACTTCTCATTTGAAATGTGGACAAATGTTCGATGTTCTCAAAATATCTCTAGATAGCTCGTTATTTTGGTAGTTTGTGGGCTGCGGGAATTATTGGTCACGTTATTGACGTCTCTTGAATCCTTCTGCAGTTTTAGGAATGACTGCTTGGTATGAAATGCTAGCAGACTTTTAGGTTATGGGTACGTCAGCAAAGGGATTGATCTTTTCCCATTGACTTTAAATGCAGTCAGCCGGTCATTTCACTTGCTGTCATATCTTGTTACTAAAGAGATGTCGAGCACGGCTCATGACCCTGTCATTGAGGGCTCGTTCGCATCTACTCGAGAGTTGTACCTTTTTTTCCCCTTAATTTTGGTTCTATTGTTCCCTTGCAGAGATGGGGCGAGTGATTCGGGCCCAGCGTAAAGGGCACGGAAGTGTCTTCACATCTCACACTAAACACCGGAAAGGTGCCCCAAAGCTCCGAGCTTTTGACTTCGCGGAGCGACATGGATACATTAAGGGTGTAGTTAAGGATATTATCCATGACCCTGGAAGGGGAGCACCTCTTGCTGTCGTTCACTTCCGGGACCCATACAGATTTAAGACAAGGAAGGAGCTGTTCATTGCTCCTGAAGGCATGTGCACCGGTCAGTTCATTTACTGCGGAAGGAAGGCTAACCTGCAGGTATTGTCAATTTTCCTCTTACGCTTGAAGTATTTAGCTGTAGCTATTTAATCCTTGTTACGGAGAGAGCAAAAGTCGAGAAACTCGTCCGGAGAGTTGGTTTATTTAAAAAAAAAATACATATATCCCAGAAGCATCATTTCATTTCTTTATTGATGATAAGAGTATTGAGAAGAAAGGTCAACAAGATGCAGCATCAACGCGTCTCGACTCACAACCCCAGGGTAGTACCCAAGATAGGCGACGCTCCCGGAGAAAGAAGGCTACCTCCTGTTTTTACTTTCTCGCTAGCTATATATGGTGAGAAAGTATTGTTTTTTATCTCAATGAACATAATTTATTGGCGTTCCTAATATCTTCTAATATTTGCACAGGTAGGAAACGTTCTCTCCATTGGGACAATGCCAGAAGGAACCATCGTGTGTAATCTGGAGGAGAAGACCGGAGACCGTGGCCGGCTAGCTCGCGCTTCTGGCAACTACGCGACCGTCATCGCCCACAACCCCGAGACGAAGCGGACGCGAGTCAAGCTTCCATCCGGCGCGAAAAAGGTTGTGCCTAGCAACAACCGCGCCATGGTTGGCATCGTAGCGGGAGGTGGACGTATCGACAAGCCTGTACTCAAGGCCGGTCGTGCTTACTTCAAATACAAGGCAAAGCGCAACAGCTGGCCTAAGGTGAGAAGGATTTTCGAAATTTTGAATTCTTTTAGCTAAGGAAAAAATGTTATTGCGCTGCTTACAATGTTAACAGCGTAACAGAAATACGTCATCTCCTTTTGCTTCTTAGCCTTAACTTAATTACATATCGGAACAAAAAGTACCTAATACTTGCCAAAGAGTTAAAAATTTAGACTGAAAATGGGTCGCTTCGGCAGTATTATGTGTTTCGCTTCGGCAGTATATTATGTGTTTCGCTGCTGCAAACCAATCAGTTCCCTCTGACGATATGAGTTGATACCCTGAAATGGTGGGAAAACATTTGAATCCTTCACTGAAATGTTGTCAATTTCAGGTACGTGGTGTGGCGATGAACCCTGTGGAGCATCCTCACGGAGGTGGTAACCACCAGCACATCGGTAAGGCTTCGACAGTGAAGAGAGGAACCTCCCCCGGTCGCAAGGTCGGTCTCATCGCCGCCCGCCGTACTGGTCGTATTCGTGGAGGAAAGACAGACAACAAGAAGGGAGACGATTAAACTCAATACACCTTCCATCTACAATTTGGCTATTTTCTATCTCACCCTTGTGCCAAAAAAGTATATACCGTAGTGACATAGGCTGTAGATACGACTCAATTTAAGTTTTTCAATGACGTCTCTGGGGAAATTATTGGATATTTCTTTGTTCTGAACTCCAAAGAGGAATTAGTTGGACTAGTTTCGGATTAACTTTGGAGTGATTTTTGTCAAGTCACAAGTTTGTGAACAACTAAGTACCTACGTAGTTCGGCCATATTACAGGTAATTCAGAACAAATAAGCATCCTATAGTTTCCTCAGAAGCAGCTCAGGTACCAGTTTGGCCCACTTGTTACAGTTAGGCTAGGGCCCCAATGAAAAGGATTATCGGCCAACTAGTGTGACCTTATTAAGGACGTCAAAGCTTTTAAAACACTGCTATAATTCGTACAAATCTTAAATACCTACTCTAAAAATTACTTTCACTAATGTAGCTTACTACTCGATTGCGGCTAGAAGTCGGGCGCACGACAGACTAACCTACTCAAAAGTAGTATACCCCTGTATTTACATGGAGTTACTTAAAACCAGTTAGCGATTAATACTGCTCTACAGCACCGTCAGAAGATTTTTCAAAAAGGGAACGGAAGAAGTCAGGAAAGCTCAAAATACTATTGCATTTTGAATGTGAACTAGTCTCCGTGACGTCAGATCAAACTGCTAGAGCGTTACAGGGCCTAGGGCCCTGACAGCGTTTTTATCGACACTTCAAACTCAAACCAGACACTTATAGAATTTGCGCATCTAGTCAGTATCCTATGATCATGAGTATGTTTTCCTTCCCTCCCTAGTTAGGAACCACGTCTTTAGGCTCAGGCTCAAGAAAAACTAGTGTCACTTATACTTATGTTGCACATACTGTAACAAATCACTCCCATTGGCAGCATGAACAGGTACTCCGTGAACAGGACCAATTTTAAAGCCTGAGCCATAGATTATCAAAAATTATGAAAATGTGATGTGATTGTCTCTCATAAGTTAACACTTAAATAACATCTAAGCAGGAGAATTCTAGATCTGAGAAAACGCTTCTACGTAGTCTTTCACAATACCTGAAAGTAGGTAACATCTAAGAAAGAGAATTATAGATCAGGAAAAAGGTAAAATTAAAATGGTTCTGTTTAGTACATTATTACATTAAAAAGTTGAAATTAGAAAGAGAACAACATAAAACAATTTAGCTAACTTTGTAAAACATCAAGACTCGACTGGTGTCGACTGATCGCTACACTACAGCATGACATTATTATCAATATCAAACATTGCACACAGTTAGCTCCTACTCTCTACATACAAATATTGGCTTTCTTTGGAAGCTTCGTTACCCACATTTCACCAGCGGGGATCAAGCACTGACCTCGATCAATGCTTCATCATCACTGATGATACTGGCCCTTAGCGTTCATTATTTTACATCCAAGCTACAAAAGACTTGGCAAATGGCCTCAAGCATTCAAATCACAAATATTCTACAATTCTCAGTATTTCTGTTTTTCTACTAAAGTGATATCGAGTGATATATAGGTACCTAGGGGCTCTATACAGTTCTTTTATAAACTTCAGAAGGGAAAGAAATTTTATCTAACTACAAGTAGTATTGACCTGAACGAAGAAGAAGCTCCATTTTGCACGCTCAGACAGTAGTTTGTAGGCACCTCAAATTTTCTTGTTGAGTAGGGGACCCTACTCCCTACGTAATTTAACCTTTAACGGCTGTCATGGCATTTATTTATCCCTACTTACTAAATACGTTATTTCCTACACATTTAGAATGGCTGATAGGTGGTAACTGAGTAACTGAATCAGGTATCATTACAGCGCAAAGGCAGTTGGCGATTGCGCGAAAGTAGATTGTTAACTAACTTTTCTTAGAGAAATGGAGTTTTGTGAATAAATCTTACGGCCTGGGGCTCCATGGTAAAAACTCAGAGCGCTTTCTATTTAATTCTTTATTTTAGTCGAAAAATAAGTAAAAACGTTACTCCTGACTAGTAGGTACTGCACCTCTTCTTTACGCTTCAGTTAGGGGGTATCAGAATCACGCCCGAGTCATATCTACTTATACGGCTTCCACCGACCATAAGCAACCTCAATGAGGGTGAGTAAATATAAAACGCTGTGAGTCATACAGATATGAGCTTTCGAGTGAAGCTCGCCCCAGGGATCAACTATCAACTGCTAAACAAGTGAGACTAATTTGTTAAATTAAACATGAAGGCTGCTGTCCGAGGTTGTGTCAACGTTCAAGGCATTGGTTTGCGCTGGCCAGCCGTTGATTTTGAGGTCTGGGTCGCTGACCAGGACGTCAGGCTCGACGGTGACTTTGATCCGAACCACGTCGTCCGCTAGCTCCGTCACCCTGTGAACAATGATAACAAGGTCATCGTGGGTTTGTCACAAATTTCAATACGAGGGGAAATCTGTTATCTGTTATAACTAGTTTCTAGTTTCAGATGTTAAAAACAGCTTCCTTGAAAAAATATCAGTGAAACATGAACACTAATTTGAGCACAGCAGAATATTAATTACTGAATATGGTGTCAGCGTCTAGAGGGAACTGAATTTCCCACGTCTCATCACGTAGGTACTCGTAGTAAACATACTTACTCCCCAATGTCCTCTATCCACCCGAGGACTCCACTACTCAAACTATGAACAAAATTGGTAGGTATAATTTGTGTTACATTAAAACAATCTAGTGAAAAATGAAAACCATAAAAATTTCCATGCTAAGAAACAGCTTACATGGTCACGTCATACAAAAAAATGGTGCGCAAAAATTTTAACAATGTAGGTATAACCGTGAGCATGTTTTATGGGCCTGTCGATGATTACTGAAAACCACAATAAAGCAGTGCGGGGGATGACACGTTGAAAAGCAATCACATCAAACTGTGGAAACTTACTTAACAACACCTTTATAGCTCCTTGACGTTAGATTTCATCTTCCAAAATTCTGAAACCAGCCGACTCCGTTACGAGCTGATCGCGCCGCAAAAAGGCGATAAACAACAATTATTTCACTCTATTTGGATAGTTAATACGTACAGACCCAGCGTGCAGAGGATATTTTCCCCAAACCAAAACTTTCTTTAGAACCATAAATGTCACAAAACGACAGAGATAGGAATTTCTAATGGTGACTATTTAAAGGGGGTCCGAAAGTGACCAAGATGGTGACATGCCATGACCGAGATGGCTCTGCCACAGGCTGTTTATTCTTCATATCCTTCAGCTGTGTTTCAAGACAATTTTTGCAAAGCAAGGACCTACCGTTATTTCTTTTGTCAAGTGTTCGTTGTTTCCTACAAATTGCCTTCAAACAAACTGGAGGGCAACTTGAGAGTAACCAACCAGAGAACAATTTTCGATTTTTTACAGGTACTGCTTGTGAATGGTGTCGGGAAACTTTCGTGCCCCGTTTACAGACGTTCAGCTATTTAGCTAAGAGACGTGTCGATCGTGCATCTCGAACTTAAAGTAAGGGTGATAGTTTGCATGATGCTGATTCACACAATTCAACCCATCATATCCTATTGACACAGTTATTGATTACGCAGCATTCGGGTCATTGGGTACCTTAAATCACACCTTCCACTTCCGCACTGCTGTTATCTTATTAACCGCTTTCTTCCACTTTGGAATCGCTTTTCTGGCACTTACAATAAACAAAATACGTCAGTGTGGTCAAAGTAGTCAAGTTTTTTCACAGGTAGGTATAAGAGATCATTTTAATAATTCTTGGCGCGCCTTTTATGGCTTTTAAGATTTCAGGTATATTCATAAGTTACTGTAGTGTTATAAACAAAGAAAATAAATGCTTACAGATCATCAGAATTGTCAGCTCCACCTTCTTCAGCAACAAGCAATTCATACTCTTCTGCAGCATACCGGTCCCAGTCTGACATCTGCAAATGAAGGTAATGATATTTCATTTTCCAATTAAAAGAAATGGAGAATCAGCACGACGGTAAGCCTTAAGAAGGTAGCTAGGGAGGAATTCATCAACTTCATCATAAAGTTCAGTCATACATTGACGAAATTATGAGGTTTTGTATAAGTTGGCAACGTAAGAATAAAGAATGGTTTCCGGTTTCTGTATCTTTGTATCGCGCTCCTCTTGCATGTATGAGGGCCACTCAATTGATTTCATACACAATGGAATACTCTCCAAGCTCACTCCGGCGATTACCGCGTTAAGAGTAACCCTCTTAAAACTAACCTCAGGGTCATCAGGGTCCCTCTGAGACGCAAACGGATCCTTCTGCTCATGATCGAGATACTTCTCCAGGTTAAAGAAGGTATCAAAGAAGATGGGCACCATGCGGCAGCGCTTGAGGTCAGCTAGAGCGATGCACCCTTCGCGCTTGGGCCGCACCATATCCAACATTTGACAAAGACAGTCCTCAAAGGGCAACGTCTCAATTCCAAGGAACTCCATCCGCCGCAGTTGTTCTTCGTAAAAATATTCCAGCTCATACATGGACAAATACCCGTCCCCATCTAAGTCCATACACCTGGAAACATAGAACTATATGACACTTCCGTTGTTGTATTGAATTTTCTAGCAACTGGTCTACTACATTCGTATGCTATGACGTAACGAGTTCTACAACACACGCACATATCGCACGCAGTGTAGGTAAATAAAAAAAGCACCTTCAGGTGTTTCATCGCTGTTTGCAATAATTTCTTCTGTTAAAATGTTTATTCTAAGTATATCTATCTTGATATCAATCTAACCTAAACCAGTATTCGACAGCAGTGGGGTGCTGCTTGTCCTCTTCACTCAGTAGGAACCACACAAACTCAGTATAGCTCATTTTGTCCGGATCTACTTTGGTGCCACCCCTCGTCACCGCTCCAGAGAAAATCCGATCAATGATACGTGAAGATAACGCTGAAATCAAAAGAAATCCTATTTGAAAAATGATTTTCAGTTTTAATAAAAATCAAAATAGCCCTATTTCACATGCAGCACATTTTTGGATGGGAAATCGTACAGAAACCACCAAAATTATACCTGCATGAATTCGTCGCAGGGAAGGTAGGTAAGTACCTACCGTGATCATTATGCCTGGCGAGGTCTTCCCGGCCAATGTAGAGGTCATGGTCAAGATCCAGTTCCCAGAACTTGCAGTAGATGACGTAGAAATGCTCATAGCTGAAATACTGCGTCACTTGGTTAATATCCTCTTCTGACTCTAAAGCAGCAATCACCTGCAGTAGGTTTGACCTTCGCAGTTCCGCTATAGAGATTCTCCCACTCCACGAACGATTCACACAGTAGTATATCCTCGCTATTACCTGAAAACGTAATTTTAGCATTATTCCCAGAGGGAGTGTCATACATTACAACATACAAGCAAGTGCTACGGACACCGTATGTAATACAGGATTCATTCGCATGTGTATGCCAAGGTTCCCACAATGACAACCAAAAATTACGCTGACCAGTCAACAGTCGGATTGGTCAGGAAGATGTGACTGTAACCCTGTCATTGCAACACCCTACCTTACTATAATCATACGAGAAAAGACCTTGGGTAATATTGGAGCACAGGTATGTATTACCGTATGGACATAACGAGAGTGGAACTCGGTGGCCTCTTTGAGGAAGGTGAGGCCGGGATGGGTATCGACGACGTCCTGCACCATAGGGATCAGATCCTCGGGAAGCAAAACGTCGCGGGGCTCGCCACGAGTAAGTAGCCGCACGAACCGCGTCGCCGCGTCGTGATTATTATTTGTCAGTCTGAAAAATGTAATAAAAATTATTCTTAGGTCTGGAAGCTTAACTTAACGACTGTAGAAGACAGCTATACTACTTCTATGCTGACTTCAATAAAGATAAGATCTACTGGGTATGTATTTAATACTTATAGGGTGTGTATAATTGGAATTTAACTGGAGTTTAACGTTAACCGTGTATGGTGGGACTCTGGCTGGCTGCAAAGAAATTATCTGATATTTCAAATTATATAAATAAATTTCAGTACCTACCTAAGTACTAAATTTTTATAGTTTGACTAATAGGCTAATAGGACTAGGCAAACATTTCGGTGGCATTTATTTACAGGCTTGGCCGGAGAAGTAAGCAGCATAGAAAAAAGCAATGATAGTTTCCAGTGTCTGACTGAGGGCAGTGAACAGGCCTACATGTAGGATGAGTCTGGGTCCATTGGGCTAAGAATAGCGGCACGCTAAACGAGTGCATTAGCATTCATTGCTCAACTGAGCAATAATTGATCCTGCTTCCGGAAGAGAAAGATGCTGCCGAGGACTTCGCCCACAACTACTTCGCTATTTGAGCTAACTTCTAATCAGCAATTAATTCCCTTTCTAAATAAGTACAATGCTAATTTAGGTTTCCGGGGAAACCAAGACTTGTTTGCTCTGAAATGTACATTTTTAACATCAGAAATTCATTAACTACGTTTTGGCTTAACAATCGAGTGACTGGTTGGCTAAAAACCGAACAAACTGAATGTTCCACTTTTGTTAGAACCTATACATAACAGAAACGCGGAAACAATGGCAATGAAGCTACCGCACCACTCACAGTCTTACCGTTTCCAGAATTCAAGGAAGGTGCGAGCCTCTACGTAGCCGAGCTTCTCCCCACCCGCAGCGAGGAACAGGGGCGTTTTCCAGTAGAGGGGCAGCTCGCAGGCTTTTACTATTACGTGGAACTTGTCTCTTGGTACCTGACCTTGCGGGAAAGTGCGAAACTCGGAGGCGATTCGCGCCACCACCGCGTCCGCCTGAGCCTGGCTGGGGGGTCGCCCCGAAGGAAAGTAGAACCTGCAGACATTGCAATAGATATTAGTACAAGATAGTAGGTACAGTACTGGGTACTATTTCAGGAGCAAAAAATAGGTTTTGCAAATATATACGAGTATCAGTTTGTCAAATCATAGGAAATCAACATTCTTATTCATGGGTCCCTGTCCCTCAGGGGTATTCTAAAGAATGCAGCTGGGGCCTTTTTAAAGTCAACGGATATAGTTAACGATAATATTCAGATAGAAATGTCAAACAATAATGAAGACAAAAGTTATCGACATTTCTCTGTCTCCTTTACAGCATAGCATCTCTTTGTAATGCATTGCACTTGCCGCACAGGTAACATCAACTCTGTTAGGTCAATGCCATTGACGAGGTCAAACCATATCACGAGAACAGGAATAGTAAAGGAAATAATGGACTAATAGGAATCCTTCATTGGTAGGTAGGTAGGTACACGTTTTTATACGAGCATAGAGTACATAGAAGAAATTAAGAGTAACTTTTCAAACAATGTTCTTTCTTTTGTTGATCTGAAGTACCTACGAGGTAATACAAATACAAAAAAAATGCATACTTACCTGCTTATGGTAAGGGGAAGAAAGTGGGGTGTGGAAACTTTTTGGGAATCATTGCTTCATTCCATCACGAAGCAAGGTAAGGTGCCTAAGTATTTATTTGTCACTGGCCCAAATAGCATTCATCCAAAGCTAAACTGTCAACCTACTGAGTGCGTAATCTTTTGCGCTATCTCCGATATTTACAACTTCTATCAACTAGCTAGAATAGAGCTGTTCTACTTAAACCGCATTCTTGGCCGTCACCACTCTTATCAGTAGGAGGAAGGCACATTTGAGTGTGACTCACCTGGGAATAAGAACATTCTTGCTAGCTTTGGTATGTCTTTGCAGAGTGGTATGTGGGGGAGGTTGGCTGGCTCTTTGGTTATCTTTTTCTTTTGTGTAAGTCTGAAAAAATAAATAAGAAAATAAACAAGCGAACCAAAAATGTTGAAGTAATTCTACCCTACTGCTGCGTCTCACAAAGGCTGGACCTGGAGGCAGCATAGGATTAAGTACTTACTCAGAAGCTTGCATGGGTGGTCAGTGGTTACAACCTAATAATTAGAGAGTACCCTAAGATTAAGGCTTGGGCACCTCGTAAGCCGTGCCTCCACGCTGCCTCCAGGGTGAAATGAGCAGAAGAGTCCGAGAGATCTACATTTAATAATTCCTATAGTAGCAGCCCAGATTATAGAATTTGTGTTATATTCAAAACCAAGACACGTAAATAGACATTAATTTAGGTACCCACTGCCAGGTCTCAGATAGGTACTGCGAGTTACCATCATCGGCTTTTTCGAACTCTAACGAGACTACTCCCACAATTTACGGACCTTTCTATGCTAGTCACTCGGGGGTGGCCCAAACCAACCACAAGAGTTGAAGCCCCCACAACAAACCTTCCACTTTTTGATGGATGTTTTGACACTTCGGATGTCCATCGCGGTGCAACAACCAAACAAAACTTTGAAGCGACGGCCCACCCATGCACTGAGCATTTAGGCTTCCTTACAAATAAATAACAAAATTAAGATGAAGCTATGTTACCTTGTTGTAAGAGCGAGCGCGCCTGAGCTTAGGGGGCTCATACACAAATCGAGGCTGGTCACAGGAGGGCTGCGCGCCCAGCACCTCGCACGCATAGCAACCCCGCCTCGTGCGGACTGTCCTCGCACGCGTGGCTTGCACCGTCATGTCCCGCCACAGGGCTCATCCTGATCCCAACACTGCCAGGCAACGAGTCACATGCACCCGACTGATGTCACGGGGTCAAGGTAGTGGGTGGGAACCAAAACTCAAACACCATGCAGAAAGAGACACGTTTAAACAGTCGTACCTAAGTCAAAGCGACGAGAAGTCGAGGAAAGCTGATGTCACAATGGCCGGCTTCGGCCCACGGAACTACGGGTAACCTATACGGGGAACCTGCGAACGTAAAGGAACCAGCGGCCCGCACACTCGTAAACAATACAAACAATACACACCTAGAACACAGTATACACTGACAGAGACGTGCGCGGGCAAGCTGCGCAGATCACAAGGCGGTGTGTGGTACGAAGGCCAATATAAAGAACCAGACAAACGCCCGAAAACCTACTACAACTCGGCAACTACACCAATCAACTCTATCATGACTTGTGACTTGACGTGACCTTCTTCAAATGGAGGTAACTTATCTGAGAGGAGTGAGCTGGTGACTGACCACAGCAGCTCGTGTAACCAAACGATTCAGGACAGTTGGACTTTCAAAGAATTTGCTCATAACTCTGACAAATCGAGTAAGGCGAGATTCCTTCTTACAGCCCTTCAAACATCACACTACCACACAACTCCACATACCTGTACATAAGTCAGTGCACTCACCAAGAAAATTGGTTTAGCTGTGAACCTTGACCTAAACTTCTTATTAAGATCGGATATATAGGATCTACGAAGGTGGTGGGATTTCAAAACCGAAGTAACTGAAATTTTTCACACAAAAACAATTTTGTACCTACTACTTCGTAGTAAGCTAAGAGGATGGCTGGCAGGATGACCTTGCTGACCTCGCCAATAAGTGGTGGTATGATACCTCGCTGCTGAACGGCTAAGAAATAGTAGACAAGTTTGAGCTAAGGATATCACAATCATCAAGTGTCTGTGGCTGTAACCCACCACAATGGATTAACTTGTTTGGGAGCATACAAACATGCAGCAGCAGCCAAGCAGCAGCAGGCCAGACCTAATCAGCCGCCCAGAGGTCAAGATGGGAACTTGTTCAATCAGTCCTTCGACATGTGCGGCCGCTGGAAGTGAGATGATCTGTTCCGTCTGGAAGCCGCCCGGCTGATAGCAAGTGGCGATATGGACCAATGCGAGCCGACACACGGCACTCACGGCAGGCGCTCCTACTTGTGACGCCACGGCAGGGCCGTAGCCTAACCAACACAACTCACAAGCACCAACGCAATCGCCCAGCACCTACACCCAAGCACCACACTTCCAAACTGACCATAGCGCCGTGCCCCAAAGTAGTATGTTGGTTTGGGGTTTGAACTGAGCCGACCTTCGATCCAGTGCCTGGAACTCAAGTGCCTACAAATCGATACGGTGGCATCTGTGTAATAGGTACTCAGAGCTCAGACTCAAACCACTCTTAACTATAAAGATACGAACCTTGACAGAACTAACCTGGGCACGGTTCTTAAGCTCCGCGCCACCCCTCCACGCAGTCACTGCAGGAGCGGACCGCCTCTTGTCCAGAATTTCCGTCGGGCATTTCTCGAAGATCAGAACCCGTTCGGCCACGGAACCACGGGTTAGGAAAGGTCTTACAGGTTGTCCGGCTTGCCGAAGATGCTGTTTTTGTTGCGCCGTCAGCTCTGGATGAGGGGCCTTCCTCTCATCTACTACCGTGCCGGCCTGTAGAGCAGCGATTAGCCTCTCCTCTTCTCGTGCGACCTCGTCCAATGCACTGCGGGCCGCACGGTTCTTCAGTGGCCATGAGGGAGCTGGAGAGTCACGTCGCACTACCTCTTCTGGGAAGATAACTTCAATAGTGTCTAAGGTCTGGGGGTTTGCAGGAGTGGGACGTGAGATTGTGGTAGGGTGAACTCGAGGTTCAAAACGTTGCGCTACTTTCTGTATAGAGCCAGGAATCTCTTTGCTTTGCACCGGACTAGAAGAGCCGTGCAGACTCGAGGAGCTGTTTTGAAGAGGGCTCTGGACGGAGGCATGGGACGTTTGCTGCGTTTGCCGAGCGGCTTTGTCCTCCACAACAAACGTGTTGACCAGACGCTCGAGCTGCGACGGCCGGGGCCGCAGCGTCGAGCCAAACTTGTCTGCTGCCGTGGCGCTGCTGTGGCACTTGAGGATCTCGGTGGGCGCCAGGCCGCGGGACTTCCAGGTCTGGTAGATGGCCTCTGCGTGATCAGAGATCTGCTTCGCGATGGCCGCGATATCCTCGTCCGGCTCCAGCAGCGCCATGTCCGTCACATGCTGAAGGGGCCGCAGAGGTGCAGCGTTGTGGTCAGGGCAATAGACGGCTGTACTAGACGCCTCCACGCTGCTGCGGTACGCGACGCATCGCAGTCCAGACTCTCTCATCGCATGCCCGCCCCTGCAAAACAATCATCTCAAGTTGTAGCACAATAAAATAAAGGCTCCTGCCAGTCACTTACAGTACGACTGGATTAAATATCAGCCCATTTTTAATTACCAAATCTCAGTTCAATTAAAACCAGGGTCGAGTTTCATTCATACGAATGAGACACGTTTTGCAGCTGATATATATAAGGTCAGGGGCATGGCGGACCGGGGAGGCGCTAAGCCGTCAGAAGAACATAGAACAACTATACGGGCGACTGAGCAGGGACAAGACAGGGCAGCGTGGGGGCAAGGTCAGGCCCTCCTACCACACCTTGCCTTCACGTACGCATGCGTCCTTCCCTACAGTGTGTAATCATACCTGACAGGTACTCATTCTGTCTACGTCTTTTTGTCAAATCGGCATTTGAATTTCACTTACGGGCAAACCCTCAGAATCCATGAGACTGACTACGCACAAGAAGGTCTCTCAAACTAGAGATTTAATTTCTATAGGATTTTACATTGTTATCTTAACCTACTTTTAAGTGTTGTGCGATGACTGATCTGATGGGTGAGGTCCCTATAGGAATGAGCCTATAGGGAGACCATAATATAAACGTAACTCCAATTTTAGATGTTCGTTCAGGAGGACACCTAAACGTGCGCACACTGCTAAGAGAATGGTACAGAGACATGCATCGGTACCTTCACTTATTCTGGGAAGGGGAATAAAGGATACCTTTACTATTTTATCAAACACAGAAGACAACAGAAAGAAGTAAGTGTAGATAACATTTTCAAAAAAGTAGTCCCTCGTAACCGTCCACCGGCAAGGAAGCTAGGAAAGTCAAGCAACAGCAACAGCAACAGCAACCATGTCTTTCGACTTGGAACTCGTCCACCGATCGTTCTAAAAATTGAATCACAGTAGGGACCCTGATCCGGCCTCGACCTCAGTAAGGTAAACATAGGGCGCGTCTCTGTGCATGCCAGTCTCCAAAATGTGCCATTCCGAGGTCTCTGAGCTCCCCATAGTAAAGTAACCGACCACACAAGCCACACATCGCAACAGGCCAGCAGACCACAGATAGAACTACACGCTTTTTCACAACATGTCAAGGAACAAGTAAATAAATACATTTTAGAAATAACAAGGCCTCCAGAAGAAGCTATGCAGCGCTCCAGATTACGACCTCGCACAGCTCCTAAGTTCAGAACCATATGATTATGTGCAGGTCTGCACCTACACCTGTTTCGCAACTAGGTGGGTAGGAGGGTAATAATTTATAACATCATACCTCATACCTACACCTGCCTACTTGACTCGCAAATACCTACTCCTGAGGGAAGTGGGGGAGATCAGCATGCATGTACTGTTGCGGTAAAGTAGAGGGCTGCACCTCGGACGAAGCTAAAAGTAGGAGGGTATTTGAATATTCACCTATTTTGCTGGATTCTGCGCCAGAATACAGAGACAGGCGTCGCCGTAAAATCGGCCAATTCCGCATCACTAATATACGGACATCTTGGATGTTCAAACACCGTCTACACGTAGCGCATCTAAGCCCAACGTGTGCGCCAAGAATACTTATTGTCTGAAGCACTGAAGCGGTTCGTCATTTACGAACGCAAATTCCCTCCGTCTACAGTCTACAGTCTACACCAGCGCTATTACTCGCTTAAGTAGAAAAGGCGCAAGTGCGTAAGAATACCCCAGTGAATGTCTAGATATTTGTCAGAAGTGTGAGGCCTCAAAATCAATAAAACAATTCCCATTACAATTGCTTCAATTGGTCGAAAGAGAGGGTAGGGTACTGAAGGTACCTAAATGCGATACATCAATAAAAGGAACAGTTTTACGGCCATTAGATCTATACTGTCAGACATAAGTATGAGCTGCACCTATGTCTCACTTTAGGTAAAGTTAGGAATGACGTTCGGCGCTTCTTCGAAAGACTGCATGAGAGCAAGTGTTGGAGCGGCATTGCCAGCCCTATTAGGAGTTGGGCAACGCAGCGGCATCTCGTGCGTGCGCCAGGCTTTTAAGTCTCAAGGTTGCGAGAAGTAAGGAATCTGGGATGAAAATACCTATCTACCTATACACGTTACCGTACGGACCTAACCATCAACGGTAGAAATTTACTCGTATTCACTCACAGTGCAATCCAAATCAGAGGGAAAGGGAAAAGGCGGAAGTATTTCTGCCCATCCTTATCCAGCCCAAAATCTCAAAGTAAAAAGTTATGTGCGGCATACTACAGGGAGGCTTTGCAAATGCTATTGCAATGCAGCCGATGACAGAAAGTGCACAGGACTTCGCGATGCCCTGCGCGGCACGTGAGGCACGTGCGGAATGTCAATGTTCAATGCCCATTGCAATTCTCATGCGACAACAGCACACTGCCGACAGCACAGCGCTTATCGTACATATATACCCGCACCCTATGATTCACTGTTCTTGGCCTCATCAAACTCATAAGTATAGTGCAGAGTCAGCGACTCGAAGGTATACCTCTACATATAGCCGAACCCTCATAGGTTTTTCAACAGACTATACCTTCTCTGGAGGGTTTCTAAAAAAAGGGTTGGTATCAAATCTGACAGCACAAATCGAAAAAGAACTTGGGGAAATGTTATAACAGACAGTTGAGGCTGGAGCCGACACTCGACAGCTCAGAGGGTGCGAGGTGTCGGAACCCAAAATAGATGGAGACGGCAAGATGGGCGAATGGGAGCATTGAAAGTGCGGAGCGCGGGACGCGGGGCGCGGGGCAAGTCGTTCAGCTCTTCATCTCTCAGCAACCGGAAGGAGATCAGCTGCATAGATAGGCCAATGAACCCACTTGCTTCCGATCTTTATTCTAAACGCCCCTCTCTCGATTAGCAATAACATTCAAGGCAACTGACAACGAGTGACGATACAATGTTTCTTTCATAAGTAAATACTAAATTCCTAACCTATAGGTACAAAGAAAGTATTTCAGAAACGTTAAGGCACGAATCGTGACTCTTTTAATAATAATTATGCATAATAAAAGTTTGAGCTCACAAATGGGTTTAGTCTGAAAGTCAATCATCTTTCGCCATCGGCCCTGCTGTTATCAGGGCACCTAAAGAAAATGCTCCAAATTTAAATTTCCCACAAAAGAAGTTTCATGGACCAGTATCCTGGAAAAGAACTCCAAAGATAACCTAATTTAAAATCCGTCATCTACAGGCATCTTAATGCTCATTTTTGGGATTTTTACATATTCTGAAATACCTACCTAATAACGTGTCTTTTTACCGTCAGAACGTCAGTAATTTTTGAGAAAAATCACTCGATCAACTAATTATACGCCCTTAGGGCCATTTTCAACAAGAAAAATCCAATTCAAATCAAGCTGATTTGAATCAGATGCTATGGTAATCAACATACTCGAGCATCGCTATTGGTGTTGCTAGGGTAAAACTTGGTTGTTATTTCAAATCAACGTTGATTTTTCTCGGTGAAAATGGCCCTAACTACTAAAAAATATGTATATGGTCCGAATATTACTGGAATATTTCACTAGAAAGAAATATCTATACATTTGCACTGTATCCTAAAACCACTAAAACCATAAAATTTCTGTATGAATGAGTTATTTTATCGAATTAGTCGATTTTCCGAGCACTGAGCGTGCACGAAACGACTCTCACTGTTGCTATTTCAATGTATACCTACTCAAGGCCACAAAAACGTGTAGCACACCAGCACACACGGCAGCAATGTGCTTTTTACACGAATGTTTGGAAGTACGGCTCTTCCATGACTTTCGAATGAACACAGACCCAGAAACAATAAGCGAGAACAGCGATCAGGTATAGGAAATTCTATACTTATTTTTGAAGAAGCCTCGGTAAGATAATTAACCAAAACACGACAGAAGGATGGGGCGGGAGGCTTGCGATTTGCGTAAGTTCACGGCAGGGAAGGGGAGGATCGACTAAACCTGTGACGTCTATTGGACACAATGTCTAATTAATGACGCTCGGATGCCAATGAGAAATAATTTGAAAATGGCTTTATCTCGCATCATTCCTTAATAATTGTAGCCCGAAAATATGCAGGGGATACGATTTAAAAAAATCCAAGGTATGGAATACTTCTTAGACAGGGCCATCTTAAATTTTTCACACATTATACGCAAGGACACAGCCCCTAAGCAGTTATACAGAACCCTCACTAAGGGAACTGCGTTTTTTTTTGAAAATTACCTCGATACGCAAGATCGACACAGGAGAGTGCCAAAAATTTGACAGAAAAATCTGAAGCTTGGCCTGAAAGAGTGAGTGGTGACGCCAGAGCCGCCTCAACCAACGAGACCCATTACGAGGTCTCCACCTTTGCTGGCCATTTCGAACGAATGTTCGGTCCGAAATTGTCTGTATAGGTATAGGTAACCTCTTCAGAGATTCCTTGAGATTCCCTGAGATTCCATAAAGATTTCCAACGATATTCATAGAAAGATGAACCCAGAAGGGTTAACCACTCCAAAAAAATTCCAAGATTCCCTGAGATTTCATAAAGATTTCCAATGATTCCCAACGAGATTCCCAACGAGTAGTTAACCCCTCGTATGGGTACCTACACAGCACCACATCCGAGTAACATTGTAAAATCCGTTTCATACTACCTAATAGGAAAAGTGGGATGGATAGAACGCGTCTGGCTACTTTCAGACTGGCACGAAAAGCATGATATCGTAATAAGGTAAGCTGTTCCTCCCTCTCCGGGCTCTCAAAAATATTGGAATTCAATAACAAAAGTTTTTACTCGATGTTTCCGCGTCCTTTGCAGGCCCACAAAATACCCCTTCAGCTATACCGTTCCAGAAACAATCTCTCAGTATAAGCCGATAGTGATCATTGATCATGCAGCAGCTTAGCTGAGCAGTTGAGCCCATCTGCAGTGATTGCGGCCCCGCATCCCCTTAGTAAATGAGGGGCAGAGGGCCCACCCTCAAGGCTCGTTAATCTCGATTAGAAGACCTTCCTGCCCCACCTTTACTGCTTACCGATATTGAAATTCAGACACGCTAGTGAACTAACCAATAGGGAATGAACGGAGCGTGATTTGGCGCTGTAATAGCATCATTGGCTTTTCTTTGGCTACCCACCTTGTATAGCGGTTACTTGGCCATGCACCAATGACTATCACTATTCACTATCTTAGCACACCTCGGGTGAAAACCTCCAGTCAACTCATGCGCACAGCTATCATGAACAAGTGAAAGCCTATGATGGACATCAGTCCAGGTGCATTTCCGTCTATGAAAATAGGAGGCACCGCGCCGGGAGATTTCAATTTTATGATCATCAGATTTCATCCCGTCCCCACAGACACATAAAAGTATCTATCCCTACGCTGTATTATGTGCGAGATAGTATTGTAAGGCTATACTTGCAAATGCATGTAGTGTTAAATAAAAACATATGGAAATGAAATGGGCCTTATGCAGGAAACAGCGGCAAACCATGTTACCTCAAAAGGATTGAAACTAAATAGGAAAAAAATATATAAATGGAAAACGAGGGGTTGACCACACCAGAGATTCCCATGATATTCTGAGATTCCCAAAGATTCCATGATGATTTTCAAAGATTGCGTTGAGATTTCCGAGATTTCCAATGATTCCTCGATGGAAAATTAGCAGAAAACCTTTATACGGATATGGGGCCAACGCAATTAATATAGCCTTTCCTGGGGAGTGCTTCTCGTCGGACATTGGATATTTCTCACAACTCACAGGCAATAGCGAATAGCAACGGAACATTTGGCTCCCACGAACTAAGCGAGGAATATGGGTAAGCGCAAAGGCATCCGATTGATTCATTGAGGGTCCGAGACTAGAAACAGCGGAGGTAGGTTTCGAAGGCAACGCGGTGGGTCGGAGGTCACCAAGCCAAGGGTACTTCAAAAACTTCGCATCGTGACCTGACACCCAAGCTATTTTCATTAATTAAAGGTCATTGCCCTGGGTGCATATGGAAGTGGATACCTATACATCATACATGCAGGGAATTTCGACGAACTTCTATACCTATATATACACGAGTAGGTACCTACAGTAGGTACCTATCCTGGACCGACTCCTATAGACACTAGAAAAGCGAGAAAAAGTTTCAAACAGTGAAAACGTTTACAAGCTACGTCACCAGGCACCCTATAGTGTTCCACACACAGAAGGAGAATTCTGAGCCAAATGTTTCTTTAGTTATGCTTAGCCTAAGGGCGGATATTGTTTCGTCTCGAGCCTAAAGGTGCCACAGGAAGTGCTTAAACCCATTCACAAGATGGGAGGGGTTTTAAGTACCAAATCAAATTAGTTTCCTATTTCTTAACACTAGCATTAACCGAAATAAATTTCGTTGTTTCGTGATGAGATGAGTCACCATCGAAAGAGCCATTCATTTGGCTTTTCACGGAAGACATGACAACGAGCCAGGAGCTGTAGCGCCCACTGAAGCAATTACAGCCAATCTACGACAGATTGGCTGTTGCCTCCAGGCTGAATACCCATTATTAGGTACTGTCGGTGTGTCTAATCTAATGTCTACCGAAACTGCTGTAAAATCCGTCGCCGAAACGTTTTGGGAATACTGGCAAGCATTTCCTATCCAGTTCTTATACTTCAAATTACTTAGTTCTTACCTATAAATATCTTTCCTTTCAGGGCTCTCTAAGTCGTCGAACCCATAGAGGGAGGAAATGATGTGAGTCTTAGACATATCCTATGGAAATGAATAAAAATCCTCATAACTAGAAGGAAACCTTGTCGTTGTCGTCAACCATATTGGCAGTTGCACAACCAGAACAAGGGCCGTCAAGTAATCAGTAAGCATATTTACCCGTGTATCCGCCCTCGCCAACACTACAAAACACAATGCCGACAACGATGGCGCTAAATCGCTAATCCCAAGCAAGTCCATTGTTGGGCTAAGCAGCTTATACTAACTGCTACCATACTGGGATTACTTGTAGTCGTCAAAGTAAGGCATGTGACGTCCCAACGGACGCCGCGCCGGCTCCTGTCTGTCTTCAATAGCTTCCTCATCGACAGATCGGCCTTGCAAACCCAGCACTATGTGGAATGACCATCTCAGACGCAAGGGTCCGCAAGGGACATCACTAAACAATTGGACGTGTTTTTTAGACGCTGCCTGTCCTGCCGTTCTACACAAATAAGGAGCGCAGAAAAACATCTATCCATATTCTATTCAAACTTACCTTGGTGGGTGAATTGAATTCAGTTAGTAATCAATGCGACACACACGGAAGAGCCACTGACACTAACTTTAACATTCAAAAGTGGACCACGACGTCATGGCGAAAATGGAACCTCATACTACGTCCCTTTACAGTGGTGCAACTAGGCTTCTCCCCAAAGATTCGCATATACTTGATGGTACCTATAATACAGTACACAAAATAAAAATCCAGAAGTCCTGGACCTACACTCAATTAGCGCTCTCTGCATGACAACGAATGAGAATAAGGCATTACAACAAATCAGTAATCAGTAGTTCACTCAGTTCAAACCTCTGCGGCAAGTCGGTAACCAGTCAGTTCTTCAACTTGTGACCTCGTAGACGTGGAATCTCTTAACTTGTGATGTGGTTTAGTGATGTGCTGGGATGATGCAGTCACGTGGTTAGCTAGTTAGCGCTGCTGACAGGCTGACAGTTACGTCACGGGTCTATCAAGTGACGTGAAACTTCCATTCTACGCCCACCGCACCCAACGTACTCTATACGAACACACATTTAATTGCAAAGCGTCCAAAAGTGGCAATCTGAGGCTGAGGGACTCCTAAACCATAACAACTCCGGCTGGCAGCCGGCCGGGGTGCAGCGAACCACTACAGTGACTCATCTTAATGTTTACTATTTTGAGAGTGTGGGGGTGAAGATATGAGCAGGACACCGATACGAAGTTCCTGAAAAACGGCAAAACGTATACTTGCTGAGTCGGACGATCGGACCATGCATGCTTAGAACAAGAAGGCACGAACGGTGTCCGCGTACCCATACACATAAGTAGGTAAGTGAAGTGGGTACCGGTGGGTACACCTATACCTATGGCCTCATGGTATGCGGCATCCGGATGACCGAATGGCCCCGGGACCACCATATCACACCAGCCTGGACAATGACCCTTATACGAGTAGACCTGTACTCAACCAACCTTACTAGAGCCACACATGCGCACATACGAATAGTAAGTGTAGGTACGTAGCACCAAAGGGCAGTGGGTTCGGCCACCAAAACAGCCCGATCATTATATTATGCTACTCGCGCCTCTAGAAGCCTAAACCCAATTATTATGATTCGGCTATTCCCCGACTGGTTTGGTACAGTAATCGCGTAATAATAGTGACATACCTTCACAAGGAGACTAGCAACGTAAAATTTATTTAGCAGAAACTGTTAAAAACGAAGAGTATTATTTTAGAAGACAATGGTTGCATTTGACTTTATCACACATTTTTCAGTCAGTGCATGATGTCACTGATGTCAGTCCAGAAGGCTGCATTCTGGACTACCTTACAAAAGCCCCTGGAGCAGCCTGCCCGAGCAATGAATGCCGAACCTTTGAAACTACTGGGCCAATTTGTTCTAAATTTCTACGCGGAGTCAGAGGGACCATACAAATAATTGCGAAATCGAACCTGAAGGCGTGGACTCGCCCTGGAAAAGGCCAAAAGCGGATGTTTTCTCAGTAGTCAAAGACCAAGACTTTTTGATCAGACTTAAGTCACACATGGAGCAAATGACCCCACCACATGGTATCCCCATCATAGTGGCTTAACCGGGAAAAATCTGGTTCCGACTAGAGCGCTCATTCAATAGTAGATGGAACCGCGACCTTGACTCCGGAACGAAAATTACCTGACGAACGGCGGTGATTTTACTGACAGCTCTATCTCAATGGTCCCTATCGTCAGCACGCCCCTCATTCTCGAAATTTAGGAAAAGTCAATACATGGACTAGTGCACGAACACAGACAGACCAATGAAGGAAAAATTTCGGAGTGGCTCGATCGCAGACGGGGTTGGCGGTGTTTGATCTGAATGTAATCTTGCATGCGAATGGCTATACGAGTAGGTCTCGCAATGGTAGGTATATCAGTAGAGAGGCGCCTGGCGCTGTCAGCACTCATGAATGGCTCGTGCCTCGTGGTAATATAGTGGAAGTGGACACGTGAGAAGACAATAATTTGTAATCTTACACATTCAAAAGGATTCTCATTCAGGAATAATTCCCACTTCTCCCATTCACTAAGTGCTGCATAATATGCACTCTTGGAAGTCTTGGAAATATATTTCCATTTCAGCAGTCGCCTTTTCCTTGGGGGGATTCCGACACTCAAAAAGTCATACCTAATTGCACTTTGAACGAGAAAACTAAAAATCCTAGTTTCCAATAAGTTAGGTTCCCCCAAGAATACCCGTAAAGTCCAGCAGATTTCGTTTTGAAAAATACATGCACTGGGATTAGGTAGCACCTGCTACTGGGAGGTGAGGATGCAAATAGCCGCCCACATTGGATCCAGCCCTCGCTCCAGCAACTGCAAAACTCTTATAAGACCTTGATCGAATGACACCTTAGTACCTATGGGAGTAAGTATACCAGCTCATTCAATCCAGTACCTTGGCTTGCCAATCATGCGCTTGGATACTGATTACCACATTACCAATATCACTTTACAACAAATGTTACAGCAGCACGGAACAAATTGTATTATGTATTATGTCAGTTACATATTTGCATAGGTATTTTGTAGGTCCTCAGAACTTTTGTGGTATTCGAGGGGGTAACCACTCCAGAGATTTCTTGAGATTCCATAAAGATTTCCAAAGATTCCCAACGATAGAAAGATGAACCCCGAAGGGGTAACCACTCCAAAAGATTCCAAGATTCCCTGAGATTTCATTGTGATTGAACCCATGATTCCAATGATTCCCAACGAGATTCCCAACGAGTGGTTAACCCCTCGGTGGTATTTCACTGAATTCTTACCTAATAAAAAATTACTCAACAGTTAGTGCATAAGAGGGGTAAACCTTCCTCCCCTTGACTTATGGGCACCTAAATTTATTATCTATACCTTCTATACAAGTACCTATATATTTGAAGCGCCGGGTCAAGAGGGGCGGCGAGGGGAAAATTCTTTATGGAGGAGCATACAAGGGTTTGACAAGGTTTGACCTTAAAAACCTGTAGGTACCAACTCAAGGGATGGTAAAATCCTACAGGTTACTGGTTGATAGTGGTGCATGCTAGCACCAGCTTATTTGGCAATTTGGCCCGTTCTACAGCACAGCCCTGACGACGGGCCCTGGAGTCGGGTTCAAAGGCCCCATTGTCCTCACCCGCATAGGTACTGAAATTGAATGACGGCCACAGCTTCCCCGCCCCTATACTGCGTCGTACAGATGACTGCACCGCCTGCAGGCTGGCATTTACCGATGGAGGAGCGCCGGAATGTCAGAAAAGGTCACAGCTCGACGGTCACACCTTAGTAAGCGACAAATAACAGCTAAATGGTATTTAAGTAGGGAAGGGGGAATACACCTACTGGGTCCTACCTACCTCGAAAAGTAGGTAATATCCCTATATGCACGTTCGAGGTACCTAGGTATCGGAAAAAAACTGACGAAACGGTCCAAGTCGGTAACCTGTACGTGTAGGTTTCGACAGCAGCAGTCAGCAGTCAAGAAGCTGATGCTTCAATCTCAGAATCAGATATGCATTACTAGGTAAATAATAAATCCCTATAGGGACTATGGAGGCCATTCAAACAATTCAGCCTACCTACTAACAATAGTTTTTTCGTGACAAACAGATTCAAGACCTACCAGGTGATAAAAACCGTGTATCCGCTAAAAAGGCAGTCACACCAAAACACGTGAGGCTAACACGACACGATGGTAAACCAATGTAACACCACACCGCACCCGCGGGCAGCTCTAACCCGGACTGAACCAAACACTGAAATGAACTGAAGAAGAATGGAAATGAAGGCTGGGAAGGCGTGCGCCATAGCCGCGGTACCTAAAGCTTGTTCGAAAGACCCCCCACTCTATAGGCCAGATACGATGGCCCCCCTCTTCATACATCGTTTTTATAAACATTTTTGTTATTCTAACAAGCAGCGATCCACACTCGCACGGCTATTTATAGATGTAACAACATAGTTTTACATTCCTAACTTCCACTACGGTCATCTACCAGGAAAATCGTAAATTTCAAACAGGGTAAATAACGTGGACTTCCAAACAAAGAGTGGAAATAACGTTATCGCAACATTATTTCTATCACTGAAACAAAAAAAAAGATTCCTTCGAGCCGGATTTGAACCAGCGACCTATGGATATCTGACGAATATACCTCTACAGTCCACCGCTCTACCAACTGAGCTATCGAAGGCGATGCAGTTCAGCTCCAAAATTGATATATATGAACTTAGAATTTACACGATTGATCTATTTAGTACAATTTTGAAACTATTCCTAACTTTTAAGATATTGGCTGTTCAAGAAGCTATCGAATAATAAGAGTATATTGTCATAACGAAGCATCACTACATGGTTCCCCGACGCGATTACTGACTCACATGGAAGGCGCGCAAGTAATAAGTAAAGTACGGTACTTATCCAACCTATTTAAGGAATTATGAACAAAATTATACAGTATTTACCCAGTTCCATTCTACAACTACCAATATCACAATAATAACTGGTATGAATTCCTAAAATTGTACGGCACTGTATTCCTGTAAAGAACAAACAACAAGCTCATGAATGTGGTTTGCTCTCAAGGCTTACCTTTTTGGTAGAATGTAACCTGCAACTTTATCACTGGCTGGTAATTAGATGTACAGAAAATTCAACTGTGAAGCACTTAAAACCGCAAAAATATATTCGCTTGAACGCCAAAAACAAACACATTAGGACGCCATTTTAGTTTACTTTAAAATCTAGTTTACACGTTTGCTACCAGTTGCGTAAAATCGCAGAAAGCGCGCGAAAATTTAAAACCTGCTGGGACACTCTTTACCTGTACCTGTGTCACAGATATCTGTTCATGGTGAGTTATATTCGTTGCAAAGTTTGCACCAAACTACTGTGAAAAGGTAGGTAACCGAACCCTTTAACGCTAACAGACACATTTGTACATAAACTGGAAAAGTAATGGCCTCCTGAGATTCGCGGGTATTACCCACCTTACTTTTGCAAAAGAGACACCTTTGAGAGGAACATACGTAGGGACTTCCTTACTTCTTATTCTATTGCTACTTGTGTATGAAACTAGGAAAGAAAAATACTTGATAATAATATATGTTAAAAATGTTACTCTATTAATAGTAATCCAAACCAAGGATTTGAACTAGATAACAGGTGTTAGACGTGATTGTTTGCGAGTGAGCTTTCTTTTCTACTGAAAAGACGAATACGGCCTGAGTGCTGTGTTACGCTGTTGATTACTTCCATCCACCTGAAAGACAAACAGAAAATTACGTTAAGACGAAGAGAATAATATAAAAATATCATTAAAATCCAATTTCCCTATTCGAAAATTTAATTTTTAGTTTTTTACTACATGAATTTTTGATTTCTTAATTTACGGTTAAGCGACGCGTTTAAAACTCCACAGTATTTTCCCGGTCAAACATTTGTTAGGAAAGGTAGGTAGGTTACCTACATCCTAACCTGGTTCCGCCCACGTGCTATAGGTACGTACCTACATACTATAGTGCTTTTTTGTGGTTGCTGTTACCTGGAAAAAGTGTACTCGCTCTCGGCTCGGAAGAAGTACACGTGGTTCTTAAACTGAAGCTTGAATACAAATTCTTTGTGAATCTCGTCTTCTTCGCTAGGTACATTGACAGTGTACCCCAGTAAAGGCAGACTGGCAAGAGGAGAGTCCTCCTGAAACAAAAACAATCGAATCTGATGTCGACGTGCAAAGAATATACAACATAAGAATTCAAGTACATACCTACTAAAACGGCTGAAAATAACTTCGATGAAACCTGTTTTCCATTTCTGAGTAACCCAAAAACTGTTTGGCACGAGTCCGTTGATATGGGGATTTGCGTAGCAACAGGACTACGAAAGCTAAGCCGTGAAGACTAGATTCATGTTTGTTAAGAGAAGCCTAAACGGAATTTTTAAAAGTAAGTAGAAACAGAATGATACTCACATCCAACTTGTTGGTCTTATAAAAGAAGAGGCAGAAGTGAGTGAAGACGACCCAGAGTTTTTGCCACCCATTGCTGTTTTTGAACTTGCGGAGGAGGTAGCCGCTGAGCTCGTTCGAGCGTGCACGGACGTGGTCTTTGAGGGAGGTGCTGGTGTTGCGGTGCCAGCAGACGTGGACTGTGGTGTTGCTGCGGTGCGCTGCCGACCGCTCCCGCGTCAACGTGTCCTGCCCCACCACCTCCATGCCCTCTTCACTACTACCTGCATAGAGCCCACTAAATTAGCAAAATCAGAAAGAGAGCCAAAGAACGCAATGCTTACAGAATAAACCAGTTAGGGAATTTTTTGGAAAAAAAAAAGCTCTCCATACTTAAATTTCATCGTATTAACTTGTGTCTGATTTTCATCTCATGACATCAGTAAAAACGACTCTGGCGCCGCTTATGTTTTAACCTACAAACCAAACTAGACAATATATGGCGCAGTTCCGTGGTAACGGAAGTATTCTCAACCAACACTAAAACTTCGGAACTGCTTTCTTATAGCTGGTCCCAGTTCACTGCAACTTACTCGAAGATTTCAGACTGAGATACTGGAGAATTTTGCCGTCGTTTCGCTCTCGGGCGACATTGATAGCTTCATAGAGGTCCTCTAACCACTTGTCTTTTTCCTCTTGTGAAGAAGCTGCCAGGGCTAGGGTTCTGAAAACAACAAAAAGAAAGTTTAGTGAGAGCTGGCTCCTACCAATCCATTGATTTCATCGGTTTATCGGCATTTCAATGTTGATCACAGCAAATCTGCAGTAGCACCCACTGCACCAATAACGAATGTTCCCCTCCAATTTTGGAGACATTTTTGTTGTTGTTGTTTTGAGAAGGGATATTTTGACGAACCTGTTGCCACCAAAGACAGTGAAGGCGTGGGGTGCGTCTGTGCGCGTATCGCGTTCATCGACCATCACTCCCCGTAGTGGCATCTGACCATGCACTTTGAACTGCAGAGTAGGCGAAGTCGATCGATTCGAGTAAACGAGAATGTCTGAAAACTGGTTACACAAACAAACGGTTAGATACCACAATAAAAATTAGCTTCACACAAGAGCAGTGTGATAAGAAAAAGTTATTGGGTAGCTTAGTGACAAAATAACCATTCACTCATCACTTACTTCTCCTTCACGTGACTCAAGCATTACCAAGGTCACTATTATACAATGGATTTAGTCCATCCCTTTACACATCACTTCAAGGACAAATATTTACAACAAATAACGTAAAACTAAACGTACAAGGAAGAACATGCGTTGCTGGAAGCCCTTTCGAGAATGTTTGAGTAGGCAGCCCTGCCGGATGAACTCGCGCCCACACTGAACCAGTCCCTCAAACGTAGGCATATCCCGCTGAAGCTCGCTTAGCTGCACGAAATTTTCCTGCAAATCAAATATTCCGCATGATTTGAGCTGAAAGGGGAACTCAGGAACTCTGGGGGGTCTGCGTTCAGTCAGGAAATATTTACATCTATTCTTATGTCACAAAAGCATACCTACTATATTTCAGAAAATATCATATCCAAAAGCTTCCTTTCCAAGAACACAGAATAAATCACTGTATCACTGGTAGTTTAACCCCTGAATATAGTAAGAAACTTGGTATTTTACCGTGACTTGAAGTACTTGGGGAATTGAGTCAACGAGAGGCTTCAATTTTTCTTTGGCAGCAGCGCAGTCCGTATAGTCATCATGCTCAGTTCCATAGTGACGCATTAGTCCTGCAAACAAACCAACTATTGTACGGATCATGGCTTCCAGAACTACGAATTGATGGCTATCAGTGTTATCACACTAGCGAGTGACATTTTCTTTTTTTCGGACCGAGGACAGTCGTCATGGACGGAGCGAAACCACCATAAGCCAAAAACATTATGCGCGCATTAGAGGCTAATTTATTCGTCCTAATGGGGTTTTAAAGTAAAGTCAGCCTAATTTAGGCTGGCAGTATCCAAAATTTGTGGAGAATAAACTTACGATCGAGTAGCTGATCGTAGTGGAGGAGGCGCTGCAGAGGCTTGACAAGGAAGCAGGACAAAGGCAAGTGGCAAACTCGCTGCGTCTCAAACTCTCGATACAGGAGTTCGAACTTCTTATTCTTACGGAAAGCCGCATCCAAGCGTTCTAGTACAAGCAAATGTTTATCCAAGTATTTCTCGTAGTGCTAAAAAAAAAGGAGAGAAGTTGAATTCTAGAACCCTCGATGAAAATCAAAAGTAGCCAAGATAGGAGAGGATATTACTGTTCCGTAGCCTCCTTCCTTTGTTCCATCCAACAGGGAATCGTTCATACTGAGGTTCGTTGGTCTTCATAAAAATATACTTACAGGCAGGGCAATGAAAAGTTTGAGTAACAGGTCTCCAACTCGGTCCCTCTGAGTTTCTAGCTTGTCTTCACAGCGAGGAGTATTCCCATCACCTGGGTTTTGCCTTTGGTCAAGAGCCTTCAGGAATTCCACGTGCACCTCTGCTAGAGGATCCACCAATGAGAACAGCACTGACAGGACATCCTCGGGCATCTCAGGGACAGAAGAAACTTCTTCACGGAACCACTGAAGCACACAAGTCGTACCAGAAAGGTTACTTTTTGACATATTTACAATGCAATTGATCAGTATTCTATGTTCTGAAATATTTTACTCTGACGCTAACCTGACCAAAAGATTCAACCCTGTACTCTCCTTCCAACTCTCCACAGCCACGGTTTGACCGTTACTGGTCTCCACAGCGGAAACATTTCTCACCCTGGCTGTGGTAATCAGTAACAGGTCGCACCCTCACTGTGGACAGTTGCAAGGGGAGCACACTATTCACACTGTTGCAAGTTTTGGTCAGGTTATTGTTCCAGGCATTATATAGTCGCCGGACGAAAAGGAGACCAAAATCTAAGATGGTAGCGGAGGGGTGGGTGCCCCCTCTACGTGTCACCTATGAGGCTGAGCTGCGAGCCACAGTAGGCTAAGCTAAGCATCGGCTAAGTATAGATAGATTTTGCCTGTATATCGTGTGACATAGCCAATAGTGTGGGTCGCAGCTCAGCCTCATAGGTACTGGTGCCACGTAGAGGGGGTACCCACCCCTCCGCTGCCATCTTGGATTTTGGTCTCCTTTTCGTCCGGCGACTATACCTTCTAGTTCTGTACGTTGGAATTTTAACATTGATTGATTTGTGACAAATTTTAGCAAGTAATAAATATTGTGGTTATAGCAGTCGTAAGGAATTTTGGTTTGGTCAAAATCAAAACCGGAAGATTTCAGAGAAACGTGAAACTAACGTACGTAATTAAGTACTCGTAAGTCCTTGAAGTAAGTCCGCTCTGTAGCAAGGAATTCCTTGGCGATGAAGAATCCACGGTCATTAGCTGCGCGTTTACGTTTTGGCTCCACATCTACCGCTATTGGCCCCGTCAACTGCGTCCGTTCAATGGGAGTCAGCATCCCGAGCTTTTCTAAACTGCCACCCGTGGAAATGTTTGCGTCTTGCGGTGATGTCATTCTCCCACTAAAACACCATACATAACATTCATTTTTTTACAATTTTACTTTTCGTTAAACTGGTCTGGTGATAACCACCCTTACTCTTTTAACATAAGCCACAAGTCTATCCTGTGATAATGCTTTTTTTTTAAATCAGAGAATCACTCGACTGTTCAGTTCCAACTCTGTTAACTACAATAGTTCCACAAGTTAACAAAAAATATCCAAGAATTTACTCGGAAAGATGCTAGCAAAAACTATTCTGGTCGTCTGATATGCTTCCAAGGGAACTTTTAGGTCTTTTTATAACTTGGAACTTTGCGACTCATGTAACTTGTCGTCTATGTTAAAGCGAGATTATCATAACTAAAAACATAGGTACAGCAGTTTCCGAGAATGACGTCAGTAAAAAATTGAAGAACTCGCTATCATAACTTAAAAACTTACAAACTACTATTAGAGATGCCGTTGGCCTTCCCGTTGGGCAGAGGTGTCGAGGACAAGATATTGTTGTTTTCCTTCTCAGCGTCCAGTCCAGTCTGCAGGGAGTCTCGATCTATGGCGTCAACCACATCTGAAAAACCATATCTAAGTCATCAAGCCGGCAAAACAAATGGATTCCCCTGCACTGCATTAGAAGGACCGTCTCATTATGATTGGTAAAGGCCAACCTCAAGAGGTACCTCAACGTCGAGCTAAAAGAGATTTGACTTCTGGAGGTTCAGTTCCACGTCAATTAAGGGTCCGCAATACCTGACGATGCATTTTTTGCCGCCAGTAAGATTAACATTGCGAGCGGCGATTCATTTTCAAGGTTTACTCTTGGTTGGAAAGATACAAAATTTTGCCTGTACCTAGCCCTAACAATGTTTTAGGTCGTGATCGAAGCAGATTTCCCAATTTTTTACTGGTTTTTGAGATACAGCACTTTTCTTGAGGTATGCGATGCTAGCATTTGCAAAACAGTTGCAATAGGTACAGGCAAAATTTTGTGTCTTTCCAACCAAGGGTAAACCTTGAAAATGAATCGCCGCTCGCAATGTTAATCTTATGGGCGGCAAAAAATGCATCGTCAGGTATAGCGTCCTCTTAAGTGAAAATAATGTCCTTCTAATGGCAATGCATTATACAACACAATGGACTAAAAATGTCGATTCTCAGCACATGCACTGAAACAGTCAACTAAAATTCATTAAGTCACAAAAACGAGAAATGATAAACAAGTACAACAACCATGCAATCTGAAACAAACTGTACATTATGGTCACTTAAAATGGCAAAATAATGGTGAAACAGTACAACTAGATTAAAAATCAGGGGAGGGGGCGGGGGGCGGGGAAGACGAAAAACGAAACCATGCGAGGAGGAGCTATGACGTCAAGTTCAAAATTTTGCCAGTGAAAAATCTGAAATGGCTTTACCCCAGCATTCTTAAAATATATTACAATTTATTTTACCGATGAGTTGTAACCATTGAAGATTTCTCACTCAGAGTTTGTGCTCAGCTTTAACTTGACACACAGCATCAATACCAAGACAGATAGGACACTTAGAACAAAAGTTACTCACTTGTCTTGTAGACCACACAAGACCTAAGTGGGCAATGGAAATCCACTTATACAACGGACATCTCCCTTCTTTTATTTGACAAAGAGTTATTAAATGACAGATAACGAAAGAACTATACATAAACAATTAACCCTCATGTAGACTAGAAATAGGATTTTAATGGTATACTCTCACTAGAGATGTATTTTCTGTTGTGGGAATATCCTACCACAATGTCCTTAGGCGTTACTTAACACTAACATGGGAATATCGAGACTTCAAGGAGAGACAGTTATTTTTTCAGGGTCAGCTCAGCGATATCGGGGAGTGGTAAAACTATACTGAACTGGGCCATTCTCGTGTTCTGTAAGAAAGACGAGTAATAAGTGACTCTATTTACAAGTTACTGATCACCCACATGCCAGGTACTGGAAGATAGAACATTAAAATATTCCTAACAAAAAATAACTGTCTCTCGCAGCTATTGCTCATCCTGAATCGAACATTGTTCACAGTTTACGGGAAAACCTAAATGTGAGTAGACATGGCCGAAAGCCTTTACAAAAAGTTCGTTGATAATTTAATAGTGTAATCAGCAGGCGTTGCCTGACCACAAAATGCTACTTATTGTTAGTTTTGTAACAGATGACCACCGCCACCATCAACTTCAATTTATTAATATTGCGTTTCTCCATCATGGTGGACATTCTTTCCAGAGGGAATAAAATTAGGCAACCGTGAATTTCACGCAAAATAATAGTTCGGCGAGATTTTCGTCTTAATTATCAAACATAAAAAAGTAGTTCAGAGTCGCCGCAATTTTCCCAGTGCAAGGTAGTTCATATACAGTGAAAACCACGTAATTAGTAATGGGAAGACGTGAGGACGCACCTGGAAGCTTGGCTTTCAACAAGACTGTAATCGAACTATCCTCGCAAAGTAACAGTGCTGCGATGGAAGTGGACTAGACTTAAATAGTTTGTATGGGCCAAAATCATAGCCCACTGGTTCCTAATAAGGGTGAATATGAGATTCATACGTAAACGTAAAGCAGTAAAAAGTTAAAAACTAAGAGTGTAATACCTACAGAACAAACAAGTATATAGTAAAACGACCTGACGTAATGAACATACACTTATACCAAAAAACAGAAATAAAGCAAATGGTCGGAAGCCTAAGGTTGTTGATTCTTACAGAGGAAGACAGAGGTTCTATGCATTTTAAGTTGGCACAAGAGCGGAACATTAGGTCGATAGTTAATAAAATAAATAGTATAAATAAGCTTCTTTTTTCCGGCAACTCGCACATCTGATCAGCAAACCAATGGAGGTGACGAAAACGTCGCCGTTCGGCAGCGATGGCGGTCCAACAATGTCTCTACAAGTTTCAACAGACGTGTTCACAGCGTGACACTTAGCGTTTTTTATTAAACTGCACTCAATTGTTGGAAATCATGCATGGCACTGCACTGTCGTAATATTGTAAAAATACACAGCATACTTTTTTAGTAGCACTAGTGAAGCAAATAAAATAAAAAACGCCACTGTTATGAATATGGCGGGGAAGGGTAAAAGGCGGTGGGGCAGGCAAGCAACTACAGCAAGGAACCAGAAAGGTGAGCACTTACTCTTAGTCGCCCCCACCATCATATGTTCCTTCGCAATGTTTGGAATATACAACTGTGGCGGAAGAAAAACTCGCCTTTCTACCCCCTTTTCGCGAATAAACGAGTCAGAATGTTCACTTCTACCTAATACTTGAGAAAGTAAGAGAACTGAAACAGTGGTAGAAGTGTAGAGTGTAATCCTTCAGAAATGGGTGCAATTCCTTCAACATTTCTTTTCTGTTGAATTTTCAGTGTAAACAATACATAAATGCTTCCGTTTTATGCAACAAGAATAACAGCAGCAAGACACAATGGCAGGGAGTGCTATTCTGAATCGTCTACTCTTCTAATACTAATTTACCCGGACTACCTCAGGCCGAGCCCTCGAAGCCCCAAGCAGGGCCACAGAGCTCGGTGTGGCATGCAAAGCTACACGGGAGCGCCGTCTTCTTCCCGACACAGCCAACAGCATCAACAAACTGAGAGTCAGCGGTGAGATGAGGCTGAGGCTACACATTCCAGCACCCGAGGGACAAGGCAACTATCTCCTAATCCACCTTCAATGCTACTAGACAAGGGAAGAGTTCCATTTTTCGTCGACCCGAACAGTTATTTTTTCGTATGATTTTGCTTTTTTTTAACTGATGAAGTACTTTGCAATCGGAGATGTGACTTACTTTAATCAACTTTCCGAATGTTTTCCACATTTAAAAACTTCTGAAAATTTTCTGGAAATTTTAATACTGAAAAACACTGGGAAGATTGAGCTGAGACTTCCAGTAACAAATTTCTATTTACACGACGACTCTGGGTTGTAAGGAGAATTAGCCGAAAAAATCCTGCCAGGTGGCGAAAAAACAAGACTCCCTTTTAATACAGGTGATTATGCCCTCAGTCGCCGCCATACTGTTTCGAACAAAACCATTAGTTTCAGTGGTAAATGTTCACTATCGGAGGCCAGTGAGGTCTACGGAAATAGTAAATATTTACACACGACCCTATTGGAAGAATTGTTACTATTTGGAACAACATGGGGGCATAACCATCAGTACACCTCTAGTACCATTATCAACCCCAATCAAAGGGGTCACTTCGTCACCACCATTTCTGCCGCCATGAGAAACACATCGTGTCCAGGCATAAAAACCCTCAAACTCGTTCTCTCACTCCTTAAGAACAGATTCCAAGCAAGAAGACGAGGCAGAGGAATAATGACAACCATGGGCACTAAATATTTTACACGGCAGAGAAAAAATGGAGACAAAATCACGGTTTGATGGAGACAAGGCAGCATCTCCAATTGTGAGCTCGTTAATTTCATGGCACTGCGACGGTGCGAACTGTTTTCTTGGAAACAGAATTTGAGTTGAGGCCGTCAACTTATTTAAATTAATAAAAAATAAATAAATGCACTTTCAACCTTCTCTAGTGAAAAGTCAATAATCAGCCTGTATTGTACCCAGTGGATCTGTGACTCCTTCAAGCTGTTTTAACCCCAAATTGATTTCTCAAAAAATAATCGAAATATTCACCACTTATCGCAATGGAACTAGTGTGCCATTCTGTCAGCCAAGTTAGCAATCCCTCATTCACCAGTCGCAGTCGTAATGTCACATTCAGAAGAAATATGTGACGCTCACTTATAAATAAAAATTAGCCAGTTAAGGACATAAAAGAGGAGTGATAAGGGCCGTCAGCAGGAGGGAGTGAGATGCACGATGCAGCGCTACTTGATGAGGGAGGGGTGATTTAGTTTACTGATCAGATGCTGAGATCTGAGTTTGTTGATGCGTCAAGAGCGTCAAGAGCGTCAGGATAGACAGACGTCGCCGCCGATGAGCTGAGGTAGCCAGGCTCTAGCCCAGGTAGTATGCGGTCATACCGTCTGCGTACCGCCACCCCACAGCTGTGAACAAAAATCCAATGCTCTACTACTGATCCACATATCCCCTGCCAGCTAAACCTGAGATACGTCTTTACCCCAGTCCCTGTGCACCTCCCCAAGACCATTATACTTCCGTGAGTTTATGGTCCTGATAGGTTAAGGAGAGTGGTCAGATCGACTATCTTTCAAACATTAACTTCGCATATTCCTGGAAATCATCTACCAAAGTGTCCAAATCGAACATCATTTTTGCTTTTCAGTATTTCCGGCAGGAGAGAAGAAAATTCTCATCATGCGAGATGAGTAACGTAGCAAAACTCTCTGTGAGGGAGTAAATGAAAACTCGATCCCTATACGGTGTGTTTGTTTTAAAAACTCAAAGCAAGTTCTATAAATAGAATAGAAAATAGAATTTTCTCCTCTCACAATTCATTCACCGTCCGGTAAGCTAGGGAATCTACATTCAGTGGAAGCTGCCGTTCACATTTCGTAGAGATATCATATAGCAAAAGTCGGCAGGGTAGAGACGACTCGTTTAGACCACAACAGAAGACACAACACACCCATGGACCCACCGTCGAAAACTGATATTGCGCCGAGCACTTGAATAGAGAGCAGTAGCGCGGCGGTGGAGTCGCGGAACATGCACTTCACTTTCTCAGTCTTTTCATGTTTTTATTCAAAAATTATTTATTTATTCAATTATTTATTCAACGCTTTTATAGTTAATTTTATTTTTGAATGAGATCACATAAACTAGGCCTATCTATTCAAATCCAAAAAATACTCGTAATTTAAATAATTGCATGTTGAGCATAATATCAATAAGTTATTTGACTAGAAAGAAATATTTCGTGGTTGTCTTTTAAAAATTATTCGCCAAAATACCGTGCAGAGATTCAAAATGGTAATTGGAAAATAAGATGGATTAAGATTGTCGCGTTAAACGTCAGACTGGCGCTTGGTGGGGCGCTTGCGGACTTGCCGCGGAGAGCTGCGGTCCGAGTCGGAGCCCTCCACTACGCAAGCCTTGGTGTGCGGAGGCGCCACGATCTTTCCATCTCGAATCTGCAGATCCATAGCAACGCGATGACGCTTCTGTCGCTTTTTGGACGCACGGGGGATGGTATTGGCTGCGGCCATGGCTTCGTTGCTCGAGCTGTCTTCCTCATTGTTTGGACACTTGGCCACTGAATAGTAGGAATAGCATTTGCGGCCTTCTTTTATCTTTGTTCGATCCAGACTGCCCGCATCATAGCGATCGAAGTAACTGCGTTCTTGAGCGTCAATCATTTTGGAGTAGTAAGGTGTAGAGGTAGCTTTCTTTCGTCTGCTGGCCTCTGGTTTAGGGCTCCGAATAACCGGTTTTTCGAAGAACTGGAACTGAGTAGTAGGGCTACGCACCTTGGAAACAGGGGTTTCACGAGTCACAGGGGGACTCTTGGGGCGGACAGGGATAACCACAGTACCGTCCTGAGTGGTGGTAGTTGTTGAAACGGATAAATTATCACTGCTCACGTGAAGCTGCTCGGCCTCTTCTTGCAATGTCGGGTTCTCGTCTGATGAGCTGCTTCCTTGGTGAGGATCCGCAACCATGACTTTGTAGGCCTCCTCGGGCTGTATCTCCAAATAGAACGTCTCAACGTGACTCACCACGGGAGTGCCTGCCATGGAAGAGCTCTCTGGAGGTGATGGCCAGTCATCGTCGGGTAGAGGGGGCGGGATAACCCCGTCAAAAGGCTCAGGTTTCGGCGAGGGTGGGTCACTGGATAAACTGGGTTGGTGATCAGAGGACAGAATGCTTTCCTCCTCTACACTGACAGAATGGGAGCTAGGTTTAGTAACGTCATCTTCTTCACTTCGCTCCTGCTCACTTGTTGTTGAGCGCTCACTGATACGACTCAAGGTGCGAGACAGAGCGAAGACACTGCCATATCCACCTACCAGCATTTCGGCGCTGGACAGATTGAGGCCTGTATATCCCACATTACTAGGATAATCTATCACGTCGTCGTGGATGCTATCATCCTGCTGATTAGACGTGCTGCTTGTTTCTTCCTCGTCGGCGAGGTGGGCATTATCATCTGGTGGGAGCCAACCCTCTTCAAGACTAGATGAGCCAGAGCTCTCTAACAAGAAGGGTCGCCAAGTAGAGGAGAGTTCACGCCTAGGTTTGGGAGGGTTACTAGAGGAACTTGACACTTCTTCTCCACTGTCCCGCTTCTGAGTATCAGCTGCTTCATCTGGCGTTAGTTTCCTCCCATTTTCTTGCTCAACAGTAACAAGAGGAACAAGAATGAGGGAATCGCGACGGAGTCCTCGACCTGTCTCTGCCAGGTTGCGACGCGCGATTTGACTATGAATGTGGGAAAGCATAGAGATAGCACAAAGGCGATCTACGTCACTGTCTTGCGAACTATCCTGGCTCACATCGGGCAGGCTACCGCAGGGGTCAAGTTTTACATTGGGCACAACCTTCGTTAATTTGCGATGCGCAGAATCAGAATTACTGGTAGTGGGTTTTGCCGCCATTTTGGGCAGCGTGTGTCTTTGTTCTGGCAGAGAACCACTCGGGGATGGGGCGTGTGGCAATGTCATGGCTCTGGTGGCGTCATCCTTGACTATCTGATCAAGAACGGATATACCTTCGTTAACTACAACGGTTGAAATAACATTGCTTGCCTTACTTCGCCCTACTATCATTTCTGGGGTGTTGCCGCGCTTGTCGTCAATAAATCGAAGCTCATCACCCTCAGAACTTTCACTCTTTTCAAATGAACTCGGCAACTTTGACTGCAGTCGCAATACTGATTCTCGCTCACACAACAACCCTTCAGATATGTCCTTATCTTTAACAACTTCCCGGATATCCTTGAAGTCACCCTCGCCATAGTCCATGCTGTCTTCTGTCTCACGCGATAACTCTCTTTCCCCTTTGGGTGGTACCAAATGGTTTCCATCGTCGGGTGGAAGGGCTTCTTCCACAGTGCGGTCATTTTCAGCAGGTGAAGGTGTCGGCACCTCTTGCTCATCCCGTACCTCATCCACGTCGATTACGGGTGCTGATTCAAACACATCTTTGTCATCTTGCTCAAAGGAAGAGCTGCATTCTTGAATCCCAGGTATCATATCATCGGAAAGGCTGTCGACGCCAACTGAACACTGTTTGGTAAGAGATGCTCGTTTACGCCGTGTCTCCTCAGTACTCGACAGCCTTCGCCTGGTTTCTTCGGATATAGAAGTGGAGAACCGACGGGAATCTTCAGAAATGGAGCACTTCCTCGAATCCTCCGACATGGAGAGGCGACGAAGATCATCTGGGTCATCGGACGCAGAGAGACGCCGAGGATCTTCAGAGCTGCGTCTGGACGAGCAATCGTACGGAGACAGTCGTCCTGAATCGTCCATCATACCACGTGGGTCTTCGGATGTGCGTCGGGAGGAGTAGTCATAAGGGGAAAGCCGGCCTGAGTCTTCTATCTGTGCACGGGGATCTTCAGAGCTCCGACGTGACCCATCGTACGGCGACAATCTACCTGGCTCGTCAGACGCCGACAGGCGCCGCGGGTCACCCGAACTACGCCGAGAGCTATCGTGAGGAGAAAGACACCCGCTGTCATCTACAACATCATCCTGTTCATTTGACAAACGGTCCAAGCCTTCTTCTAAGCGAATTTCCACAGTACCCGGCATCAGAGAGTCACCTTCATGCTCCACAACGTCTTTGAATTCTTCAGGTACAGATATAATGCTTTCCTCCTTGGAGACGGAACGATGATACGAACTATCTTCCCAAGCAGAATCACGGCTGTCATTTTCTGCACTGTCAAGTACAACGACAAACTCCTCTAAATCTTCATCAGCACCGAACTGAGCAATATTCTTAACATCTCCAACAGTTTGGCACTCAATGAAGGATTTGGGTGGTTTTAGTGCCAACTGGTCCTTGGGAATTTTTGGCACATTTTCATACGACGAACTTTTATCACTAACGTCCAAAGTTTGGGAAACTGAAAGATAGTTTCTTAGTGACTCGTCTTGGAATAAATATTCATCCAAACTTGGATTTTTTACCGTACAACGCTCTCTCAATTTCTTTTCCGTCAATTCGTATGTGTCAAGGCTGTGCCCTTTCAGCTTTTCACTTGGCATGATTGGTAAAGGAAGGTCATCAAAGCTCTGATTAAATAACTGATCTTCAACTTCAATTGTGTCTAAATTTAATTCTTGTTTTAGCTTTTCGTGAAGTATTTTTTCCCGCAGAATTTTTTCCTGTTCCCGAAGCATGCGTTCCTCGCGTTCAATAGCTTCAGGGAGATCATCTACGGATACCCAGTGTTCTGGACTGCTCTCTTTGATGGGTGTACTCAAGTTGTCATCATCGATGCTCTGCCCACAACTTCCACGCTTCAGGAACTCTATCCCAGTGGAAATATCTGGGAGGAATACGGCGTTGTCATCCCACACGTCGTCATCACCTTGTTCATCTTTACTGTCCCAAACTACAGACTCTTTCGACTCGGGTTCGTCGCGACCAGTTGACCGGCGAGGAGTTCGTCTCTTCACTTTCACTTCCTCCCACACATCAGACTCCTCGGAAGTCTGACCAGACATCTGCCTGACCGATGGGAACCTGACTGACACAGGTAAGTCTGAAACACGCTGCTCAGGCAGGTCAACGTGCGAACTCTCAACTTCGCTATCGACTCCCTCCACACTATCTATTTTGCTAAGTAGCCTTTTGCTACGAACCGCATCAAGAACCTTCTCCTCGAGGTAAGGCAGAGCATCCTTGGCCTTGGTTTCAATTATCTCTTTAAAATCCGGATCAATCTCAGCTACATTATCAGTAGAAGAGCTCTCTTTGCGTTTGTTCAGATCGTCCTGGGTTTTAGCTGCGTTGACTTTGCTGAGCTGTACATTGAAAAATTCTGCCGCTTTGGCTGCTGCTGACTTGTCTGGGATCTCGTCTTCGAGGTCCAACGTGTCATCCTTGCTAGAGAAGGCATCTGCATGAGGAAGCCTATGAAGACTGACCACGGGGGCGTCCAGCGACTTGGCGCGTCTCTGTGAAGTTGGAGAAGTCACATGGCCTTGCCGAGTGACTGGAGCGAAGGCTGAGCCCTCGGAAAGACCAAGGCGCGTGCGCGCAAACAGAATCAGCGATTCCTCACGTTTGTGGAGAACTGCCCCGGGTAAAGGCGGCAGAATAGACTTGGAAACCACATCCGACGCAGGGACGGGTTTCGTGGGCACCTCTCGCAGTTCTCCATTATTTCCGTTTTTTGGCTCACAGGGCGTTGGCGGTAGGCTCATATCTGATTCTGGACTTTTTATATTACTCATCTTTGGGACCGATGTAGTCCTTTTCGGGGGTTCCGGAGCCATTTTTTTCCCAGGGGCTCCAACAGGTGAGTGAATGAGTGACGTTGTCCGGTCAGGAGGTGGAGGATCAGGAGTCTTGACAGCAGATGACGTCCTCTTAGGAGGTTCAGGCGGAACTTTCTTAGGAGTTTTATTGACTTTGGCATAAAGGGGTTCTGTAGCAGCGGGCTCAGCGGGGCCTCGTTTTGGACTGGGTGGCAGTACAGGTTTTTTGCCAATGACAGGTTTGATGGGTTTCGGTGGGGGTCTCTCCACCAGCCGAATCACGCTGTCGTCGCTCTCGTCCATGTTGATTATTTCCACGGGAGTTGATCTCTTCCCCGGGCTCGTCGACCGTGACCTTGGAGTTTTCGACTCAAAACTGGATTTCTTCACTGGCTTTGTATTAAAGTCTGTAAGAAAGGCCTTGGCAGTGCCATTCATGCAATGACGTTTGTGTAAAGTATAGGGGATGTCGTGTTCACTTTTACTAGTTTTCCTAGCCATCTCATCATTATCATAATCCGAGGTGGCATCACCGGAATCTTGGGGAGTGATGTCAATGCTCTTTTGGTGTGTTAGTACATTCCGGCGCAAGTTTTTGCTGCTTGAGTCATATGGGTCACTTTTGGTTCGTTCAACTGGTGCTTTGCCCAATTTAGGGCTTCCAAGAACGACTCCTCCTTTCGTCTTGGCGTTGAACTCCTTAAATTGTGGTTTTAGAATTTCTTTCGAAGCTTTCTCGCTTTCTTCCAATTCCTTGGCAATTTTTCCAACTTGACAAACTTTTTCATAATTTTCAATTACTTTCTTTTCTTGTTTTAAAAGTTCTTCCTGACTCATGAACTCAGGATATTTGCCAAAATGATTAGCAACAACCCGCTCATACTTTAGTTCATCAGTAATGATCTGTTTCCGGCGTTCCCGCTCTTGAATGCCTTCGTGAAAACGTTCCTCACGGTCACCTCTTCGATCCCTTCTTCGACGACGTTGCTCCTCTTTGATCAACTCTTCTTCCGAGTCCATCATGAATATCTCCAGCTCTTCACGGCTGCGCCTGCGCTCGGGATGGCGGCGTACACCATCCTCGTCGAAATCCTTACTGCGTCGCCTCTTTTTTACCTCGGTTTTGGCAGCTTTGCGACGGTCCAGAGAACGGAACTCAGCGCTCTGTTGTTTGCTAGCCTGCCGGCGCTCTAGAGAGCGGTAGCCGTTCTCCCTCGGAGCGTTCTCAACCGGGCTTAGCGCCTTTTCTGAGCTCCAGGAGCAGGAGCGCGAACGGTTGTCAGTAGAGAGGGCACTGCGGGTGCGCCGCGAATCAGTGCCATCGTCTAACACCTCATACGAATCATGGCTGATGTCTTCTTGGGAATCCACCATATTACCAGCACTATCCCCTGGATAACTGCTGGAATAAACCTTACCCTCTCCCTCCCCCGTAACTGAATTTTCCCCTTCCCCTAGATCCTTACAACTAGCGCTCCACTGCCAGTCTCCCTCAACCTCGGCCACATCAGTTTTCGAACTGGTCTCAACATGTTCATTACGAACGTTCCTAATTGACTCATACGAGTTTGAGTAGACATCGTTGACGATGGAGTAGTCAGGAGAACGGACGCTAGTAGGATTTGCTGAGCGGCTGCTGGCAACTGTGGTAGTCGTGGACACAGCACTCTGGGTGGCCTGAGAGGATGTGGTAGGAAGTGGCTGCACCTTGGAATGTGGGGGACCTGGTAGCAGAACTGATCGTCACACCACTCAAAACATAATAGCGCAACAAAACCAAGCAACACACCCAGCTGCTCTGCTCTGCGAACTGCAGGAATAAATTACTGGTTAGAGAGGTAAGTGAGGAAACGAGGGAAAGGATCTCACCTTTTCCTTTCCTTATAATCTGAGAAAGCAACATATTAAATAAGACACGAGTCCTGTTCATTATGGCATTAAACCATTAAAACTACATCACAAGTCCGCAACCTACTTCAACAAGCAGTTTGCAAAAGTTTACCTTAGGGGCGAATTTTTCATATATCAGTAAAGTAGTAGAACCCCCGAGGTAGACATAAACAAACAGCTGTTGCCTGAAGTTGGGCTTGTGATCATACTACACACCCTCACACAAACAGAAAAGCCTCTAGGGAGGTTTAAAACGGAAATGTCGCTTTCCACACTAAAAACCACTCGGGCGATAAAAAAAAAGTAAAGAAATAAGACATACCAGTCCGGCGAGTCTGGGTCTCCTGGGGGTAGAAGTGCTGAGGGCTGGAGGTGACAGAAGTGCCGGGTGATAGGGAGGTGGTGAGCGGAGGGGAGGGGGAAGTCCCGTGTATGTCCGCAGTGTGGAGCGGCGATGACGTGAGGGTCATCGAGCCGCAGGACAGCGACGCCGGGGTGCCCGCTATCAAAACACCCAAAACAAACTGTTGCAAGAAGTACCGTTATGAGTGATTGTTAAAGGTGAGAGAGAAATCAACGATTGGCTCAGCTTTTTAGGAACACTTTTGAATCTAGTGTTATATCAAATAGTGTTAGCTAGAATTTTTTCTCATAATAGATATAAAAGTTCAGTGGAAGTTCCCAAAAGAGGGGGAGGTGGTTTCCTGTTTCCGAAATATTATAGGGAACTGAGCAACAAGGAAGCCGCAGCCGTTCCAACGCCAGCAAATCAACAAATTCAAAATCAATCAATCAATAGCACCTATCCTGTGTGCGAGAATATTTCCTTCCTTTATCCATTATTAAAAGCGACAAATGTCACTATTGAAGCTGACAAGTGGGCAGGATGAGAAAGTAAACATGAACTGTACCAACAGATAACCAAAATGCCAAAACGGCAAAAAACGAAGAGATAAAGAATGATAATGAATGGATCCAAGCTCATGCGAGGTACTCACCTACAGCATTATCCCCCAATGGAAGTAACGGATGCGCAGAAATACTGGCCCCAACATTAGCTACACTTGAATGCACTGAGCTCGAGTGCCGAAATGATTGGGACCTAGGGAAGAGAAGAAGGAATTAGCTTTGATTTCATTTCATTATGCTACTGTGCTAGAATGCATGGAAACGTGCCTCTGCGACAACTAAAAGCGACAGGGGCTTAATCCTCAATTATAAAACTTTTACAAGAAAACTGACACTGTATCTCACAAGCGCCAGGGGCAGCCGCACTTGACGTGTTTTAAATTTAAAAAAAAAAAAAAAAAAAAAAATGTAATTTAGCGTCCATTTTCACTGTGTCTTAGAATCCATCTGTCTCATTGTCTTGGGACTTTGAATGTGACGAAAAACGAGAGAATCACAGATAACGCTAAGACCACTGTAAAAAAAAAAAATGGAGGCAAAGTCACCTGTGAACTAGGCTCACATTAATTAAGCCATCGTTAAGCTTTACGTTGTGCCGTGATATTCTGACAGCAGCCCCTGCCTTGAATGAACTTCAGAGTTTCTGTTCAGGCTATTGCAACCTGAGTGGAGGTAGAAACACAGCTTCCTCAAGTAACTTGGACCAGAAGCACTTTATGTTTAAAGGATAATAAACTAATGAAGTTAAGTGTAAGCGAACTGAGGCTTCCTCACAAGCAAAACGAAAGCATGTGGTCCAGTGTAAAAAAAAACATTCCATCGTTTTCCTTTCCTTTGGCGGTTTAAATCTTTCTAATTATATTACTTTACTATTTCGTCAGGAGTTAAAGTTTTCAGTTGAAAATGCAGATAGCAGGAGTCCCAAGTCGCCTTTAGACTAAACAGTTTCCCAATCTGGCATGGAAGCAAGTGCTTTGACATTGTTTCCCTCTTCCCTTCCGTAAGAAAAACAACTAACTACGAATACATCGATTCAGCCAACTGGAAGGGAAAAGAATGTCAGAGTAACGCAAGCAAGAGAATAATAAAAATAATAACCGCGCTGCTTACTACATGCACAACTGGAGTGTATCTAGTAGGGCCCATAAATTTATAGATACATTGCGAAAACTGAAAAAGTAGTAAGCAGGCTAATGGTTCTAATCATATCAAATCAAAGAATCATGTCTGTTTAGAAACAAAAATAATAAAGTAAACCATGTTCATTGTATAGACACTAATACTTCTCAATATTTTAACGTTTTAAAGAAGGCCCCTGAGACATAATTGGATATTTAAAGGAATTACTTAGAAGATTCTTAACACAACTTACGATTAGATTAAAACTATTATTCCCGAAGAAATTTTTTAATAACACAGTAGAACAGCACCAGTTCATCTGAAAGAACGGTTTTGGGACTTCAAAATTATTTTAGTTTTTTATAAAATGGCTCCGACTCCAGCAATAAGGAACTCACTCTAATCGATTCTTTCAATTTTCATTTCATAACTGTCTAAAAATCTAATTGTAAAAAAAACATCAACAAACTTCATCTTCAGATCTAAACTGCATTCAGAGACTTGGGTGTCTATCATGCTCATGCACGGGCAACAGTATCTGTGGACTCACCTTTGGAAAGTCTGTCTTTTCACATAGTTCTCACGCACGAACTCCACCATCTGCTTCTGCGTGCGGCCACTATACCTATAAGCAAATAATGAAAGGAGCATTATAGCCCGCCTAGGAAACCTTTGAAAACGTATAATGTATTGTGGCCACGGTTCTACAGCTACGCAGAACAAAAATAAACATTACCTGAAGGAAGAGCCTCTGGACAGAACGCGCGTCTTGTGCCTTGGCACTCGCTTAACTTGCGAGCAGCGGAAGAAACCGTGGTTCTCCACACTTTTCTTCCAGAAGTTCTTGCATTCGTTCCGCCCTTCGAAGAAAAACTCAACGGTGTCCTTGTAATAACCCTATCATCAGAAAAGGCTAGTAAGAAACCTGTATTCTCATGCCCTCAGGCGAACAATTTCATAACGTTTTGACTATACAGACCGAGGGGTTAACCACTCGTTTGGAATCTCGTTGGGAATCTTTGGAAATCTATATGAAATCTCAGGGAATCTTGGAATTTTTTTTGGAGTGGTTACCCCTTCGGGGTTCATCTTTCTACGAATATCGTTGGGAATATTTGGAAATCTTTATGGAATCTCAAGGTATCTCTGAAGTGGTTACCCCCTCGATACAGACTTCCATTCACAAGCAACGACCAATAACAAATAGTCCGCTTTCGATATTGTTTATTTACTTTACAGTTTGCAAATAAAAATTCCTCAAACTTATGCGGCAATTTTATACCACCAGAGCTGAAAAAAAAGGCATTAGCGTTTTCACTGGAAAAATCATTACGGTAAGACACTGAGTCCATATTTCTCCCCATTCTGCAGTGTTTTAACTGATTTATCACATTCACAATACTTTGGTAAGTTAAAGTATTCCTCTTGGGGAATATCAGTCGTGGGCTACGTATAAGGACATTCATATACGAGAAAATATCCTGTTTTCATTGTTTATCCACTCACGTATCCTTCTGGATGGAGTTTCACGAGAAAGCGTTTCCGTTTGAAGGACAGCTTGCGGATTTTTGCCCAGGAGAATGTGTTGATCTTGGTATAGTTTTGAAACACTAGAAGGCCCATGTGGGCCACTGCCAGGTTCAGCGGTACTCCTTCATGGTCCTGAAAAAGGTAAACACCATCCACTCAAAAACATAACTACACAATACCCGCTGCCACCATTCAAGAGGGTTAAACGAAGGTTAAATCATCAAAGCAACAGAAGCTCTGAAGTGAGGCTAATGGAAGCTATTCGGCCAAACTAGTATTGGAAACCTAACCTAGGATAGAGGTAACAAAATCGCACGCACCTTCGCAGGGTGCATTTTGATTCCAAAAAGCTCGCATCGTCGGGCAGTTTCCAAAAGATTCAAATCTGCTTCTGCTGGCGACTGACCCCTGTAAACAGAGTGAGACAGTGTAGTTCACAATTCATTTAAATGTACTAGAAATTTATTAATTGTGTAGATCGTAACCAGCACACTTAAAAAACGGACACTATTGGGCAATCAAGAATCCTAACCTGTGGATCAGACGGGGTTGGCGGCTAGTATCTTATTTTTTTCGAAATCTTAAGCCTGAATAAACATTTGCTATTTGTTTACGTTCTTTCTGCACACTTTAGAATAAACTACTGGATATTTATATGATCTGAAATATAATGTCTTTTTAACTTCCGATATTAACTGAACACGTGGTGATATTACGATCGAGTGATTTTTGTCAAAACAACTTCCTGTTTCAAATTTATGGCCTATCTTCTTAAAGAGGACTGTATTCAAGGTGCCCATCAGTCGAAAAGGCAACGAACCACTGACACATCCGGAATAGATACTCATTTCTGACTTCACTTCCGTCTTTTTCAAACAGTTGACTTACGCATGTTTTTTATGGTTTTCCATGATTCTTCGCTCAAGCTCGTGATCCTGGTTGGGAACAAACTTGTAAGACGAGAGATATCGGTGGTCTGGATAGTCCTCGGCCACATAGTCTCCACACTCAGCTAAAATAATAATGAAACAGCCACTTAATATTAGAATCGGCTTGTTGCCATGCCGCTGGAGAAGCAATCGAACGACTGACATTCTTGTAATTCTAATGAAAATGTGATTAGCTTCCGAAGTCAGGCTAAATTAAATTTCATTGTGCCTACTAGAATTACAGCTTTTAAATAAATTTCCTGGCGTTATATCTACAGATTTCTCAAATTTAGGAAATAGCAAACAGCCAACCCACTAATGAGTTCTGGTGCAATCTGACACGGATGCAGCTCAGGTATAATACCCACGTTATTGCCCATTCAGAAGATTACTGTCACTAAGGATAGTCAGAGGCCACTGAGTACTCCAATAGACCCACACCAAATGCAGCGAAATGATGTAGGTTTGCTACCTCTCAATGACTGCTTAAGCCCCCGATTACACCTTACAATTTCCAATCCTAATATGATCATAAAAAAATATGATCAAGAAAAATTGTAAGGTGTAAAGTGAATTGAGTCAATTATGATACAATTTGTATCGGCCGGTACAAATTGTATCATAACTGCTGCGACTACCTTCCTCTAGGCTGCGATGTGTTTGTTGTTGTTGGGTTAGTCCGTTGAAAATGGCGGCTGAAGTAAAGTGGAATGGAAATGACCGGTATTTTAATAGAAAATGTGGAGGAGTACGAATTTCTTATAACGATGAATTGAAAGAATATAGCAGAAATTATTTAACCTAAAACGGTTCAAAAAAGGACCCTAAAAATCTTCAAAATTCTATTTTTTTACCATGTCAAGTTGGCGTCACTGCTAAACATGATCCTATTTTTATTGTAAAGTGTATTACAGTTTTTCTAAAATTTTTATGATACTAAAAAAATAGGATCATATAAAAATAGGATCATATATTTATTGTAAGGTGTGATCGGACCCTAAGGCTGAATTTCACCACTTTAACGTGAAGACTACCGTGTACACGATAGCGCTATCCTATCGCTAAAAAAAGTTAACGGCTTTCACCATGCACTCTTATCTTACCGTTTGAGCTTTCGAGTGGATTATCCGATAACGATAAATTTCATACTTTCAAATCATTTGGGTGCGAAACGGGCAGGGATTGTTGTCTACCCAACAATTTAATACATTTCTCCGAAAAATTAGAGCGTCTTTTACGTTTATTTGCCATTTTATAACTTGAAACAAATCTGACGTAAACAAAGCAGACGAATTCTAGTGACACGACAAATTTAACGACAGGATAATTTTTTCGTCTGCTTTACCGAATCGATAGCTATTCGATCGTTAGGAGGCACTATCGTGAGGTGGTGAAATTAAGCCTAAATCTCTTAAATAATTTCCCTGCTCCTGCAGTATGCCAAAAGGAATATCTACCCTGAACAATGTAAGAGGCCATGAGGGCCGCCGTGTTGTCGTTACACTGGAGCAGGCCTTGTGCCAAGTCACGCTTCAGCTGCAGACAAAACAGGTAGCGCGTGAACTCCTCCTCCAGCTGTGCGGGGTCCGGCGTGTAGAACTTAACGCAGAACCAAACCATGGTATCCACGAGAGACAGCCCTATCTGCCGGGATAGAGGCTTCTCAAGGTCCAGCCAGTACTGGAAGTAAACAAAAGTATGAATCAAAAAGCGGTGAAGTGAAGGGTACTTCAGAGAAGTTCAAAATTCCCGTAACTCAGAAGGTAAGCTCGAAATTCCCCTGAGACGGAGATGGGGGGGGGGGCATCATCCCGGTGATATACCTAAGTGGACAAGGCCTCTCAGTCTGACTCTGACAATCCGCCAATCACAGCTCACCAGAAGGAACAGTGCAGATTCACAAGGTCAAATCCAGCAGTGTTCAGTTTAAGTAAAAATGGCGGGCTAGCTACGCTTACCTTGGTCCCGCCCATTTCTTGGTACTCCAGGCCAAAGTAGTCTGCTTCCAGGAGGTTAAGCTGCTTGCACACTTGGTCAAATAACACGCGACCCAGGACCTTCGCCTGCAGCAAAAGTAAAACGTAATAATAAATCACAGATATAGAGATCGGTAGCTTACTGATGTAAATTATACTTATACTCCATTCTGGCGCCCCTCACTGAAACGCTGAGTTTAGTTCATAAGAGTGTGTAAGCTGCTAAGAAAACAAGATTTGGGGAACCCTCCATTCATAAGGATGTATTAACTCCAGAGCACACCCCCTCACTCTCACCAACGCTCGTAGACTAATAACGTAGGGAATATACGGGCCATCTTGGAACCCTGACGTTTTAGCGAGGCAGCCTAGGATGTTCTCAGGGAATATTTCTAGGTTCCAAGGTAACGTAAGTATGCCTACTCCTATAATGGATAAAAAAAAAATTATTAATAAATATAAATAGTTATATTTATCCTGGTTATCCTGAATGAAATTGGTACTCTGCTTTGGTTGAAATTTTCCATTCCACGCTAAGGTTGGAAATCACAAATTCAGTTAAATCTAAATTTTCATGAGTTTAAATGCCCTTATATTGAGCCTTCACATTATCCAGCATCAAATACAAACACTTGTTCGTTCAACTGTAAACCAGCTCGTCACACCTATAGCGGGTGGACAGTGGAGAGGTAGAGCTGGGTCTGATACTTCCACATCACGAATACACAGGAAGCAATCAGTCAAGTGTGAATATCATCCCTTCTGCACTACGTGGAGAGTAACATGACATTTTCATTTCACTAGAGAGCACAGCTATTAATGTAGAAATAATAGGTATAGTACGGCCAGCCTGGTCTTGAAACTCTCTAGCACGGAACGACTCCACTGAGCACAGAGCCCTAGACACATGATCCTTGCCTGTCCCAGGCTATTACCTCACCTGCACTTGAAACATCGTGACGGAGTCATCCAGCATTTGCACGCGCACGGCAAGCATCTTGCCGCCCTTGCGAGGTGTGCCAGGGGGCGTGCGGTCCATACCGCCCGGCTGTGAGTGCGAATGGCTCAGCGCCCCGCGCCCCGTGTCCCCCATCCTGTAACAAAGTGGCACGGACATGTACGGTACATACGTAATTTAGAAGGGGTGGCAAGATGGAAAATGCTTCCTCACTAGAAAAATAAAGGGTCCGACAACAGTCGCACTTAACTTTCTCGCCCCATGTGATTTTTTATTTTTTTTTTATTTTTTGGAGATTTTTTTGCGGGCGTAATTTTTAAGCAATCCAAAATCGGTTGAAAATGACCCAAGAGCATCTATCTGAGATCACTCCTACCAAGTTTCATGGCTGTCATTCTATTACTGTAGTCCCAAATGCGTTCTAACCATTCAAAAACGTGGTTTCTCATTCTCAACTCATTTTCGACACTTTTTTGACAAAAACGGCCGTAATTTTGAAGATAACAAAATTCTGTTCGACAGATGTTTAAGTTTAATTATAATACATACTCGGCAGTGATTTTAGACAGGTCGATACCAAATTTCATCAAAATCGGATGAACGGTATAGGCGCTAGAGCACTGCACGGACTGACGGACTGACGGACTGACGGACGGACGGACGGACAGACTTTTTCCAGAAACCACTTTTTTGGACTCAGGGGACCCCCAGGATCATGGGAAACCCAAAATCTCAATTTCGAAATTTTGCACGAAAACAATACTTTCTCGCCATATATGGCTAGCGAGAAAGTAAAAAATGTCCCGAGATTTTCTCAGTTACTAAATCCAATTTCAAACCTCGGCCCCATTATGATCGTTGCTGAGCATATTTCGGGCAAAGTGGTTCGCTCAAAACCGTTTATGGTATATTAATCCCCTATCGCAGTGCTTTGATTTTTGGGCTTGGGCGACTAACCAAATGAATAACTTTCGGCAACATAAAACGTCAGCAATAATCAATGAACAAGAAACCAGCCTTTACAAAGTTTCCTATGGACCTAGAATTCTAATCAAAATCAGGGAACATTGTAGCTGCTAGCATATGAATTGATCCATAAATATGAAAGCTGATGACTTGTGTATCACTTTGGCCGCTAATTGAACGTATATAATTCATTCTCCAGCAGCAAACCTTTTAACTGAGGGCTCACAACCGAATAACTGGCAGGTTCACAACTTGCCCGCTTATAATAACAGAAAGGCAACCAAGTTTGTCGGCTAAGAATTATTTATCTATTCGTAGCTACCTAGTAGAGAAAATTAAAATGCCTTCGGGTGACGCCTATATTTATAACTTTTTACCGCTAAAAAACTATCTATGGGAAAAATATACGAAAAAAGTATATGGCTACTTACGTGGACATGAGGCTACAGAGGTGAGGCTGCACTCACTTCAGCTGCATTCTGTAACATAAAACATAAACCTGGTACCAACTTTGTAAGATCTAAACTGATAAATGCGCCAACACCGTAGAGATATGACAAAACTGAGAAGGAAATGTACTTTTTGTTATCAGTGGATAGTTAAGAACTCGCTGTTATCAGATGGCAGGAAAGAAGCGCCACCGCCCACTATTGGAATGAGCAATAGCCATAATTTGTGTATGATCTCGGCATAAACGATATGACAACTGTGTAGCTATAGCATACAAAAAGATAGACTAGTCAAAAATTTGTAAATTTTCTGGAAGATTCGTACTTTCTCTTTCTCACGACTTTCAACCCTATTCGAGGGGTTAACCACTCGTTGGGAATTATTGGAACCATGGGTTCAATCTTAATGAAATCTTGGAAATTTTTGGAGTGGTTACCCCTTCTGGGTTCATCTTTCTATGAATATCGTTGGGAATCTTTGGAAATCTTAATGGAATCTCAAGGAATCTCAGGAGTAGCTACCCCCTCGACCCTATTTTATTGGCACATACCACAAAGTATAATGCAGGCTTAGGTACGTATTTTTAAACTTAAACGAACGACAATTATTTTGGTTTCTGCACTGTAATTTCTTATTTCGTTTCGATAACGACAGAATGGAGTATGGAGTACCAAGCAAAGCTGGCGCTCATAGAGTTCAATATTTATTCACGCTTAACTCGGTTCAATTCTGTATGATTGATTATTTAAAAAAAACATGGGTAAAATGAACTGGAGCAACTCGCAAAAATAACCTGGAGGGGTGAGTGCCTTCGCAGTCGGCTGAGAAAATGAGAAAGCATTGTTAGGGTTCCCATGGACGCTTCAGGCTAGAACTGAGCAGGCTGCGTTATACGATGAAAAGAAACGTATAAAATGCTTTTTCACCGAGGACAGAAAGTAGAAGTTCCAAAGGGAGCTGCAGGCGATGCTGTCGTGCTGAAGAAAAGATAAGTTTACCAAAGCAAGGTTTTTGAGCAAAGCAAAAAAGACAATGAACGCCCCAGACGGGGAAAAGGCTGAGTAAGGCAATACGGTTCAAGGATTGAACGTTTCAAGTGGCTTCATCGAGAATACTAACGGTCTCAAGCAATGGAGTTAAATCACTTTTTCACAACCTGTTCACTGAAGAAAAAATAATTTGGCACGAACGATTGCTGTGCCCTATTTTCTTCGTTTTTCTTTACATCGTAAGTATATATTGGATATCCGGTTAAAGCAGACCCCTAGCAACTCGACAAACCTAGCAGACAATCCCCGAGAGAACAACAATATAGGTCAGATGTCGCTAGACAGGGCAAAATGGATATATCGGCTATATGTCACAGAAGTCAGCAGATGTGCAGTTTCCAGACAGTGCGGACCAATATTAATCCTATAATGCCATTTCACTCCACCATCGGCAACATTTCAAGTCCAGCCTAAACATGGGTACAATCAATTAGTGCAATTCCTATACATTTGACAGGCATCACTGAGGGGCAAGTCAGGTTAGTTACTGATATCGCTGATATGAAAGTTCCACGTTTTATTATCCAGAGAAGGATGATGTCTTCCAAATTGACAGGTATTTTTCAAAACAACGGGCAATAGTAATACCACGTCAATTGGGGTTAAATCAAGGAAATTCGAGAACCAATGGCACTGCCAGAAATTGGGGCTGACAGAAGAACGAATGCACATGGACAGGGCGTAAAAAGAAGGAACACATTTGAGAAGGGTTCTGAAAATTAAGTTAATGCCACGACTAAACTTCCAAAACCACCTCACGCGAATAAAAGACAGGCCTCTTTCTTTCCCATCAAAGTGATCTAGTTAAAACCACGTGGGCCAGCGATCCGGCTGTTTTCCAGTCTGCTCTCAATGACCTACTTTATCAAGAGGAGACGGCCAATAAAGTCATCTAAAACAGACTGCTCTAAGGAACTAACAAATGGCGAAGTTGTGGAAGAAGAATTGGGCTACTGAATGCATAAAATGCATACTACCATCAAGCCAAATTGCGAACACTTTCGAAGGGAATTTGTGCTTAGCCTCTGGACTGATACCCCCGAGCCACTTCTGTGAAAACTGAATTTTAAAGCAGCTGAAACTGATCCACGTCCTATTTCTCAATTTAGTGAAAATGGACCCATGACCCATGAGAGATGTGTATGACGGATATTGGAAATGTGTCGGAAGTTGCCGGATAACACCAGAAATCGAACTGCTGACCAGTAAGCTTACATTCTTCTTACGGATATTCAAAGAACTGGCTTGAGAAGCAGTGATGGGCCACAACACTACCAGTGGGATACCCTGGAACCTGGAACATCATTATAAGATTCGCAAGATCGCAAGCAAAAGAGCTCTGAGTCGTTTTTAATTATTTTTAGGCAACACTGGGTCAATAAACTCGATTATTCTTTACAGCAGTCCTGTTCTTTTGATAAGCACATTCCCAATTAATTCAGGAATGTTTTTTGGCCATCAACTTGAGTTGAATAAAGATACAGTTCCACCAAACTTTTGGGTAAATATCAGGCACGCAGCGCGGATTGCGATATGCGGGAGACAGCGTGGAGTCTTGTGCGTGAATGAATAACCAGCCTCCCTGCGGCGGCTATACCACTTCCGGTCTACCAGGAAACTCAAAAATAAATTGTCCCGTTCTGAACGTCTCTGAGTCATGGAGACATGTCACTGCTGACGACATCCACCCTCGCCCGTTCCCAAATTATTTATTTAAGAGTTGAAAACCTTATGGTGACAGTTTTCAGACCACGATGGTAGCGGTAGGTATTGTCGTAGTTTTTTGGAGAAAAATTGAATGAGTTCAGCCATTCGAGTTCCTTGCCCTCTATTGTAATCGAGGGGTTAACCACTCGTTGGGAATAATTGGAAATCTTTATGAAATCTCAGGGAATCTTGGAAATTTTTTTGGAGTGGTTACCCCTTCGAGGTTCATCTTTCTATGAATATCGTTGGGAATCTTTGGAAATCTTTATAGAATCTCAGGGAAACTCTGGAGTGGTTACCCCCTCGATTTTAATTTGGTTAGTAAATGACATTTAGTAATGAAAGGCCCGTTCTCCTAGAAATGTCGTTATTTAGGTACAGTCTTTAAGGAGAGAGGTCACGTCAGACACAGTCAAGTGAGTTGGACGTGATCTGTCCACTGTGCCTGGCAGTCCCGTTCTTTGGTAGTTCGCGAGGAATGTCGCAATAAAAGGAGATCCAGGGTCAATGGCCCATTCGCAAAAAAAGAAATAAACCAGCTCCAAACATAATAATGCTTGTACGCGGCAGGGAAGGCGCATTTGGACATACCGAGCCGTCATCGAGTTGAAGCCACTCCTGTAGCCAGCCATACAAGGTCATGCATGGCATACAGGGCACAGACCACACCGACTCTCCTCTTCTGTGAATTGGGAATAAACTGTCAGTCACGATATTATCACTAGTGATGAACGAAAATTTCTAGTCTTGCTATTGATCTTGCATTACTTGCATGCAAGAATAAGAACAAGAGTTGATTTTGGCTGCAAGAACAAGAAATGACTTGCAAGAACAAGAACTCTTGCAAGAGTTCTCGCAAGAGTCTTGCATCAACCCATACAGTTTTTTTCCGAAGCTTCACCCATATTATGTACGAAAAACTCTGCAGTCTATGCGACGATAGATTGCACTTGAAATGGCCGTTCGATAGGCAAAAAACCACATTACAACAGCAGAAAATTCCATGTGTATGCAAGAAATTGCAATAGTCTCGCAGCAAGAACAAGAACAAGAAATGCCGCTTCTTGTTCTTGTGTCACTAATTATCACGTCTAGCATTGAGCTAAGTGTCTGATCATAATCATGACCTGTTGTTTGTGAAACTAATATGCAATACGTTTCAATAGTACTTTTAGGGTGCGTCCCACCATGCCCAGTTAAAATTAAACTGGAGATTTACCATGTTAAATTTAACTTTTTACCATGTTAAATTTAACTTAAAAGTTAAATTTAACATGGTAAACATAGGACAAAATCTCCAGTTTAATTTTAACTGGGCATGGTGGGACGCACCCTTAGGTAATTAAGTATGAAAGAGAGTGATTACTGTGATTAGCCAAGAGTCAAGATTCCGGTGGACGAGCTCGATGCCTCCACACTTTTCTAGCACTTCAGTTTTACCCACCCAAGTAAAATGCTTCTCATAGTAAGTACGGAATGAACGTTGCAACGCGGATATATTCTGGATATCAGCAATCAAACAAGCAAAATTATTGCCAGTTCCAAGTTGGAAGCGCGCAAGACTGCCAAAGTTCCGACCCGACCTACTTAGTTAGGAGTTCTAAGTGGAATAAACAGGCCACATAACCCCTCCCTCTCATCTTTAACTCCACAACTATTTCTTAGTTTAGGCCTTTTAAGTTCAAGAAAATGTAATTTACAGTTTTTCAAGAATTAATGAATTTGAAAATTATCCTGAAGAAATGACAGTTGTCAACTACCTATACGGAAATTCAAGTGTAATTCGTAACATTTTAGTAGGTCTGAGTAATTTTATCGTGGTCCCTCCAGAAGTTGCACTAGAGCCAGAGCCCCTTGATGCCGGAGACCGCATGCTACACCTAAACCCTAGCGGCATCAGAAAAGAAACTCCCACTACTGTGTGCAAACTGCAAACTAATGAAGAAACAAAAACAAAGCGAATGAAAATAACGCCTGCCAGTAAATTAGTGTGTAGGGCACAATATGTTTACGATTTAATGAGCACGGGGTCTAACGACACTACAAATGAAAGGGGAAGAGGCGTGCGGCTAAATCGCCCTAGGGAATAACCCAAAGCGAAGAGGAGGAAGAAACAAGCGAAAGCGTGGGGGCGTGCGAATTTCGTCTCTTTACCATCGGGCAGGGAGAGGCCGGTGGCGGTGCTTTATTATTCTACTGAGGCTATAAACAAAAATCCAACTTCCCTTAGTTCCCTTCTTTTATATAGTAGACACTGTAGACAGTTAGGAACAAATTCCGAACAAAATGATACTTTCAGTGCATTAGGTGTCGAATCCCGTGACGTTCACAGCTCTCGTATTTAGCAAAACGGCAAATTACAGGTCCTGTAATATCATTGAAACCTCAGGTATGAAAATGGGTCACGTCACATCAACGGCGCGGCCTTCACAGACGGTGGTGCACCTCAGTGACTCATCTTCGACAAGTTAGGTCCCTCAAAACAACTTCTAGAATACTTATCAAAGCCTAAACGCTTCACCAGCTTATTGCCCCAGAAAGTCACCAAAAGCATTTTTTCAGAACCATTGTCAAATGAAGTTTACCCTTGACTATTGAGCTATGCTTTCGACAAGCCCACCATATGAACCCTAAGCAAGGGAGAAACTAAACAGCGTACCAACCTCAAAGCTATGATACACATTTCCTTATGAAAGCAATTAACGAAGGTCACACTCATTAACAAATAATTTAGGTAGACATAGAAACGATGTCTCGCGTCTCAGGACGCACTCAGGACACCCTCAGCCAGTGAATATTAGGCAAGGTGACGCTCACATCAGGCGCACTGTACACACAACCTGTGCGATAAAAACTCGGTTGCGCAAGACACGGTCTACTGTAAAGAAACAGGCATTATTTGTGGGTGCCATTAATAGGTAGGTACCTGTTCAACGTAGAATAGGTAACTAGTGCTGAGGTTCAAGGGTAAAAGTACTACACAGATGCATACCTTGAACTGTGCACCCCATTGAGGTAGGCAAGATCGGTACATCATATTACGACTACAGAGGTTGTCACGGCTGTCTGGTCTAAATCTGGATGTGATGCCTAAAAGGTCTCACAACGACGTCACGTCTGATAAATCAGAGGGAATGAAAGTCATCGCAATACTCTTCATTGTGACACAAGAAAAACTCTACCGTCTAGAATTCTGATCTACCCAAAGGTAAAGAAATTAGGATAACATTTAGGTTTCCTACTTGTTCCCCTAACATTTCGACAAGTTTACCGTAGGCTCCGGTACAACTGAAGGTTGGTAGCATTAACAGTGCTACCTTATAACATTACATTAAACCAAGATGATGAAAAATAAGGATTTGAGTAATAAATCTCCATCAAAGAAAGTACTGTCAACGTACGCCCACCTCGCGCACACGCCAATAGCGTCCCGGGCAGTGCGTTCAATGCACTTTTCTTTCCATTCCTCTCAAAACTATAAATTACAAACTTACGGAGCATTTATGTGAATCCAGGGGCTCCTTCCTGGATAGTGTGCATGATGTTACGCTGAAGGTGACAAACCCTACGTCCCACACCCTTTTGAGAGCTCAAAATGTCGGTCACCAAAACAACCCTGGCGCACATCAACACTTCCTCACTGTTTAAAGCTAAAAACCTCATAAACTTAAAAAACACAACGATAAACTTAAAAACGTATAAAACTGCCAATTATAGCTAAAAACAAGTCAATAATCTGTCTTTTTGACGTGGAGTTGGCTCAAGCCCATTCCATGCATCGCGAGCCGCACTTCCCTGGCGAGGAATTCTTGAACTAAAAACTTTATTCCTTGTTTCTTCTTCACTCGTCCCCCAAATATTCTATTCTAGCATATTAATTAAAAAAATTATTTAATTTAAAAGTTTAATATTTTTTTAATTTAAAAACAGATAACTTGGTGAAAAAGTAATTTTATTAAGTTTTTCTAATGCCACGAAAAGAGCGGGAAATTTGTTTGAAACTTTGAAGTTTAGGTAGTTACCTACCTGCGACATGGAAATAGGCACTGCAGCTCTAGACTCAAGCCGGTAAATCTTTTACTGCCAATATGGCTAATATGTTGAATTTTACTGATACTTTAAGGGAAATCTCCTCTACTAGCACCAAAACTGGCAACAGGCCGATTTTCTTTTTTCAAACTTAAATTCCGACAGCGACAGCGACCGTTCTACTAATTATTATATTTTCCAATAATAAGATGAGTAGGCCGAGGTGACGCGCCCAACCTCATGATGAATTGGAACCAAATTACACTCTAGTAACTACTGCACTGCTTTTGGGAACTGTCCTATGGGGAACCAAATGAAGGAAAGAACAACGTAGTGACACCTTGCATCGTGTTTAATCCCCATCTCGTGTCCATCACAACACCAGGCCGTTAAGTTCCTTCGTTAGTTCTTCCTCCTTTTTAATCTTCTCTAGTTGATTTAACTCCAACTGTTTTCCAGATGCTTTCTGCTCCTTTAATCTTGCAATTTCGCTTAGTTTCTGCAAAGAAATACATCATGAAATCATTACAATTAAAGAAGCCCACTGCACAGTTGTCTTCTATTAAACTGAAATTCCAACAGTTGGACTGGTAGTTCAATCAATGAAACTCACGCTTTTGATTCTCTTGATCTTTTTTACTTTCTCGGGATCGTCAGGCAAGTCCACGTCGGGGAGGCCGTTCCCGTGATGGTTACTGGTGTGGAGTTGGTGCGTGTTGTTGACGGTTTGGTCACCAGAGGGAGGACCCTGTCCGTCTGGGGCCGCCTCTTTCTTCGCCTTCTTCGCTTCTCGTTTCTTGCGCAGCTTTACAGCATTTTTCGACATCGCTGAAATAAAACAAACGTTTCTGTACATAAAACGTACTCGTGAAATGGTACAATCGCCTACAGCTACATCTGGGGTAATACAATAACACCTATTTTTTCACAACGAAGTAACATAAAAAATTTCTAATTCTGTAGCTTCATATTGTGGATTTCTGGAACATATCCTGCTTTTTGAAAACACAACAGGGTTAGATAAATTTGTTTTCGTAAAGGACAGCAAAAACGGTGCGAAATTTTGAAATCATATTTTACACATTAAAATTCAATGGTGATAAATTATACTGAATTTGCCCTAATTTGCTGACAAGAACTCACAATCGGGTAAAGTCGTCGTGATCGGTACATCGGGTTTGCTTTGTTCTTTTCCTCTCGCCGAAGGAGGTCTATACGGAGTTTTTGAAACTGAAACGAAAAAATTTCAACTGTTAGGGGACATAACGGACGATGAACCTAAACCTATAGGCTGTATTCCACCAGTCTCCTTTAAATTTATTTGTCCCCCTATAGGGTCTCTGATGCCACGTTAGGCTGAATGCCTAAGGAGTACCTTGTGCAACGCTAGGCTGAATACTTAAGGATTACCTGGTGTCGCGCTAGGCTAGATACTTCAGGATTACCTGGTGTCGCGCTAGGGTGAATACTTAAGGATTACCTGGTGTCGCGCTAGGCTGAATACTTCAGGATTACCTGGTGTCGCGCTAGGGTGAATACTTAAGGATTACCTGGTGTCGCGCTAGGCTGATTACTTAAGGATTACCTGGTGTGGCGCTAGGTTGAATGCCATCGACTGGCTTGTTGCGTAGCACTGGCTCCTTGAATGTGCCTGCAGGGAAGGTCTGCCATGTAACTTCCCACAACTCTTCTTGCTTGTTCCACGGTCGCTCATAAAGCATCGATCCACTGTAGTGCCAGATTTGGAACCTGAAATCAGTATGTATTTGAATTAATACTAAAGAAAGCAGGCAAGAACACAAAAAGACTACTTTATGATGGGACAGTTGCATCGACCACTTTCTCTAGTTGTTTAAACTAGAGACTGGAGCTTGCGAGATTTTTTCCCTCAGAGTTTCATTACATCTTGGGTAGTGGATAATGGAAGTTCGGAGCCCACCTTAAACTGTAGGTCACCACAAAAGCCTGTCTGGAACACTTGATAACAAAAACACAATATAAACGTACCCGTTGCCTTGGCGTAGCCGCGGGGCAGTTGTGGCAGTAAAGAAATACTCGCCGTCGGGTGACCACTGTAGAAGGGTCGTATCCTGGGCGTCGATGCGGGCGACCAGCCGCCGCTGGGCAGCATCGTACATCTCTACACCACCGCGTACGTTACCAAACCCTCCGAGAATTAATAAGTTCCCGAATGGGCTATAGTGAACAGCATTTCGGGGCCCCGTCCCGAAGTCGTGCACTTGTTCGCACTTTAGGTTGAACAGACTCGCCTTGGCGGGCATGAATCCATAGACCACGCAGAACTCGTGACCTTTCGGACTCCACTGAACACTGTAAATTGGCCCTTCTTTGCCTGAAACATAACCAATTGACATTTACTACCATACTCGGTTAAGCGAAAAACTCCTATTTTCTCGGGAATTAATTACGGTAAATCTCAAATTTCTCTTAACTGGGCATGGTGGGACATAACCTTAGTGAAATTTTCTTATAGGAAACATAGTAACTGAATGAGATACAGGAAATACTGTACTATAGAAGGAAACATAAGAAGTCAAAGACAGGGAGAAGGTTTAGTTCTCACTCTGACTTTCCCTTCCAGCAATGAATAGCAAGTTCAAGTCAGAATTGCCAATATCCGTTGACAGAAGAGAAAAAAACGCAATGATATCCGCTGGTAGGCAACAGGACAATTATTACAGTCCGAAATAATATTCAGCTGTTAGAATGTTCAGTTAACTTACCAAGCATGACCAACGACGTATCGCCTTTTATGGACACGAAGTGTAGCGTCTGCTTGCCGTAGTAGCTGGCCCCGGTCTTGTCCACATCTGTACTTGTCATCAGCAAAACTCCCGTGCCTTTCGCATTCCAGTACATATCCACTCGGTCAGCCTGGAAACAGTGGGGCTCTTGCAAGGTTGGGATTTTGGGATAACCACACAGGATCATATCCTAACCTCTGTCCTTCTCAGGCACGAAAAGTCATTGGATTAAAGCCGTAATGGCAACAGCGTGAAACAAGTAGATAACATGGAGAAAAGTAAGAATTTACAAAAAACCTTAAACTTTTTACCAAATGACAAATTCCGCTACCTGTGTTAAATAGGTGTACGTGTGTATGTAAGAGCTGTTCCCTGGAGGACGCCGCTCCACTTGCGGCATGTGTCGAACTACATCAATAACAATTTTTGTGATCTGGCATTTGGCCCAAGTGGAGTAGAGCATCTGCCTAACAGATCTATGGGAGGTATTTAATTTACACTGAAAAGGTTCTCACACACTGAGAACGTTTTGGCGCTGAATGCGCATCCCTTTTCAGTGCAATGGATCATTTCTCCGCCAAGTATGCACGTTTAGGCGCACAGAAGAATAATTTTGGGCCCCTTACGTTTTTTCCGCATCCCAAAACTGCACAAGACATTATTTTTAGCTCTCTCAACTCCAATCTGTTGTATGCAAACAAATCACTGAAAGCAGACGTCAACCGAGTTAAGATCAGAATATGTCAGGTAATTCTGCTCTAAGTTACGTCCTTCTAACCAAAATAACATTATTACGTTTTCAAAGCTTTCTGCTTACTAGCTTGATCTTAACGTTGACAATCGGCATTTCATTTCAGTGTACGTATGCTCCCTCTCGACTACATCGACCCAATACATATAAGTTGCCTTTCGAGAAATACTCTTAAAAATTGGTTTTCGGGAACTGCGCCACTAAGGTTCCGATTTTTTGGATTTTTTTCTTTTCACCAAAGTTAGGTGGAGGTTTCAAAGCGAATCATCGTAGAAGCCGTTTCGCAAGTCAAACGTTAAGCTTATACTTAGAAATGAAAAGCTCGGGCTGCGGGTCCTGTTGCTTTAAATGCATTTGAAATAAAACACTTTCTTGACCAATATGATCAGCTTTGGCCATTTTACGATTCAGTTCAAAGTAGGTTATTTTTATTCCAAGACTTCCTCTACAACAAACCACAGAGTGACAAACCTGGAAGAAGCTTTTATTGGCTAGAGACTGTGTAGCATCGAATCGGGGGTACTGGAAGAGGCGACCGAAGCTCGGCTGACCGGACTGACCGGGCAGGTAGCAGAGCACGTGGTGGGGAGCGGGGCCTGGTGCCAAGCTGAAGCCAGCCACCTTAGCAGGTGAACATTTGTTCACAGACACCTCAAATGAACCGTTTTCGTAGAACAACACGTCATTGTTCAGAAGGCGAGCACACAATGTTTCATCTGAACTCCACTGAGGTTCCCTAGGCATAAAAAAGATCTTTGTCAGTTGGTGAAAACACAAGAGCACCAGATTGCTTTCTGCTGACGGATTTGAATGAATGCCTCAGTAAAGATATCAGCAAAAGGTTTCGCCTGTAAGCTCTTCAGTAAGAAGTGACCGATCAAAACTTGCTTTTTTACTACCAAATGTTTGACCTCTAATTTCCATCCATTTCCATTTGTTGAAACATTACTTTTACTTTCACCAGTCTGGTGATTATTGAAGAGAGAATTTTTTCAATACTGTTAATTTAACCATCACTCGTCTTTGTTTTCCAGTCTTCATAAAGGCCTGACACCTGCTGCAGATCTGCATAAGGGAGAACATGAGAAACCTGAATATTTGCCTTATGTCTACAAGTGCTTCATACTTATCCTGATAGGACCTACCAGCTGGCTTGATTTTTGTGTACGAAGGCGCGGACTAGCTCCCCCGTATCTGCTTTCCAGAAGTGAAGATTTGGGCCACCCTGTGGACTGCTCTGATTAACAATAAACGGCTCCCATGTGATCAGGTAAGTCCCAAGTGGTGAGAAGGCGGCATTGCATACCTTGGGGCGGGGGATTTCGCACTGGTGCTTCCAGGTAGTTGTGGACACTACCTTCACCCTAAAAAAGATAAATCAATGCTTAGCTGGGTGGTTTTGACGTCGTTAACGAGTATTAAGGACTAGCCTAGACTGATTTTATCTGAAAGTGACATCTTTCGCCTCCATTTTATGACGTCGTCGAGAGCAGTAAGCATGTGAGTGGTAAAATTTTGGGTAAAGGTCTACTCATCGCACTTCCCGGTGCACCAAGCGGCAGAGTGAGCCGCCGCTAGAGGTGAATCACAGGGGTGTAAGCAGCAGCCACCCTTCGGGCGGCTGTTCCATATATAAAAAAATATCCTCCAGTCAGTGCGACCCGTGACCAGGTGCACCAAGCGGCAGAGTGAATCATTCTGGAAAATAAAAAATTCGAACCCCATCCGCCAGTCAACGAGCCAAGAAATCTGTTATTGCCTCATTGGGAACAAGTAAGAAGTACATTCGGAAGTAGTCGCAGTGTCGTGCGACAATCGGAAGCAAGTATCGGCGGAAGTGCGATGAGTACACCTTATCCAAATTTTGTTTTGTTCGTAGCTGAATCACTTATTCACACAACGATCCTTCTAAGCTGTCTACTCGACTATCCCTTGGTATTCCTAACAGCAAATCATACCAATATATAAGTTCTGGCGAGGCAGTAATTAGGGTAACAACATACTATCTCTATCTTTTGAGCTCCAAAATATTCGAATAGAGTACTTAGGTACCTAATGACTTACACAATACTTAGAAGTATAACATTAGAATAATTCTAGTGCGGCTAACAATACTTACGCAGTGCCGTTGACCCACGCAAAGTACTTGCCATCTGGACTGAACAGCATGGCCTTGCAAGACTTGCTGTCATCCCTTGTGAAAGAGGGAACTGGATCATATGTAGGTGGGCCATAGTTCATAGAAATCCCCGTTGAGCCCCGGACTAAAAAGAGAAACACAATCACTGAAAGAAGTACAAGCGTCACTTGATTGCAGCTACAGCAGACGACGTTATTCTAACCTCAAAGTTGAAACCAACCTAACCATGCTGGATACGGATAGAGTTCACGCTCACTAGTCAGATCTTAGAAAAGCCTAGCTATTAATTTACCATGAACTCGGAAGGCAATCGGCGAGATACTATCCTATCGCTACTCAGAGAGATCTGACCTAAAATACCTGAGAATCATCTACTTATCTAATGACAAGTTTCACCTAGTTAATAATTAATCTAGATAAGGTTTCTCATGATAGGTTACTAATCTCTAAAAGGCACCCTCAGTAAGATCAAGAAAGAGCACTTGTAAAAGAGAAAACTAATGCTCAAGATATTATTTCATTATCAAAATAAAAACAATAATACTAAGTCCATGCCATTTTTAGAAGAGGTGGAATTTACAGAAATAAGACATGAAATGAGTTTCTTTTTGGTAAATTATTACCACAGTTTGTAAGTGCAGCAGTTGCACATCACCAATCTTCACGTTCTTGGTAAAATAATGGGAGAAAAATAATAAAATAGCTTACCCGCAACGACAGGAACGGTGTCATCCATTTTGATCCCCCCTCGTGGGTGCAGAACGCCAACGTGGACCGTTCTGCTTAGTACAACGTGGCTAAGTTATTAGCAGTTTACCGCCACAAATTCAGTGTTATCTATAATTCTAAATGATTTTTATTATATTTAATATTATTCTTCAGTTTTTTAATGTCAGAACTGATAAAATTTTAAATTTTAGGTATTAACGTGTCATCAGACAAGAATGCAGACGACTGTTTGTTGATATTTACTACCTCCTTTTCAATTTTATATTATCTTTAATCCTTAGCCATGTGTTTAAAATGATATTCTTGACTTCCAAAATTCTAAAATGTCTCTCCGATGTTCCAGGGGGCAGGGCCGTGTTTCTGACCCTTTTTTCTTTTCGTCATCAGCAGTTAGTCCGAAGTTTTGCTCTTTCCCCTCTAAACTTGGCGCGTGGTCGGAAAGATGACGTTCCCCTCTCCAGTTTATTTGTGCCCGTTGCTGTAAAGCCAAGTCCCGATGATATCAATGTGGGAGCCGAGTTGGTTGGCACGCTAAATAAGGCTGACCTTTTGAAGGTCCTCAATCAGTTCTATCAGAGGAAAGAAATTAAAGCGTTGTCAGCCGAGCATGGACTGGATAGTAAGTATTACATCAGACGGCCTCCTGGGTCTGGCGGGTTATTTTGCACATAAGCCATTTTCCTAATCTCTCACCTTGTCATTGCTGTAGTGACTTCTGGATCGGGTCGTTGGGTAGCCTTTCATTCGTCATACTTCCCGCCACTGCAGGGAGTGTATGGTGATATTTAAGGAACAGCTCTTGTACGTCTAAAAATTTGCCTGAGTTAGAAGGTATAGCTTCTTATTCTTACCCATGATTTTACCTCATGTGTATTATTTTACTTTTAAGATTATCTGCTTCATCAAGCCTACATTAGTTTTCGAAGATATTGCCTGGAAGCGGAAACGTTGCCTGCTGATCTTCATGTCGTTGTCTCAGATATATTGCAAAATGCCGGTCATGTCACTGACATCTTTCCTTATTTTCTCCGTCACGCAAAACAAATCTTTCCACATTTGGACTGCATGGATGATCTCAAGAAAATCAGCGATTTGCGCACTCCTGCAAACTGGTAAATTTTCTTGGATTACCTATTCCAAACTTGATTCAAGAATTCTACCTGACTTCAGGCCCAATTATGCACTGAAATATTTCTGTTATCAACCTTTCTAACAGTTTCATTATTCTAAGAGAACCTAATAACTTTCACGCATTATTTTAATTTAATAAGCAGTATTGAATTACTAAAAAATAACCCTGTGGGACATTGCCTCAGTGATCTGTCCCACTACAGTATCCGATAATGTTTAGCGCGGGTACAGATGCAGCACTACTTACATTTGCGAATACTTCCATATATCATTCCAGGTACCCCGGAGCTCGAGCCTTGACTAGAAAAATAGTTTTCCATGCAGGCCCAACAAATTCTGGGAAGACCTACCATGCTCTAGAACGGTTTCTGTCCGCAAAGTCGGGAATCTATTGTGGGCCGCTCAAACTTCTAGCGTCTGAGGTATTCAAAAAGACCAACGAAAGAGGAACTCCTTGCGACCTCATCACGGGTGAAGAGCGAAACTATGCACGGCCTGACGGAGAACCCAGCAACCATGTCAGCTGCACTGTGGAGATGGCCAATGTCAACGCCCCGTGTTAGTTGACACTAACTTTTCCTAAAATATGTAGCACTGTCTCAAAATAGGGACCATTATTGTTTGACCTTTAGCATTTGATACATTCATCTATTTAAAAGAGCCCTTGTGATTGACGGTGTTAAGAGGGAAGTTGCACTTAGTCAATTACAAAATGAGCTTCTTATAATTTATTGGTTCCAGTCGAAGTTGCGGTGATTGATGAGATCCAAATGATGCGGGACAATGGGCGTGGCTGGGCCTGGACCCGAGCTCTGTTAGGTCTCATGGCGGAAGAAATTCATGTCTGTGGTGAGGAGGGGGCGGTGGAACTAGTCAGCAGTCTCATGTGCACCACTGGTGAAGACGTTGAGGTAGGCTAGAGGTTTGAACTATCGACCTTTCTGTTCCTTCTTTTTTGTTGCCACATCAGTATGTATGTGGCCTTTAATTCTTGTCGCGACCGGTGCCGAATAACCTTACTTTTTTATATCTCAAGACAGAAAGTTAATATGTAGTAGTAGTACGTTGGTAAAGTAGGTCTTTGTTTTAAGAAAATGAGATAATAGCTTATCAAGCGTATTTTGGATACTTTTAGGTTCGTAAGTACAAGCGGCTAACTAAGTTAGAAGTGGAGTCTGCTCCTCTCCGAAGTCTGGCCAATGTTCGCGATGGTGACTGCATCGTGTGCTTCAGTAAGAATGATATCTACAATGTATCGCGGGGGATCGAGGCCAGAGGAATGGAAGTAGCCGTGATCTATGGTGGCCTGCCACCTGGGACCAAGCTACTGCAGGCTAGCAAATTCAACGACCCTCAGGACCCGTGTAAAGTACTTGTTGCCACTGATGCTATCGGCATGGGGCTCAATTTGTGAGTATTCTGTATTTGGAACCTAGGTTTAAATGAGGACACGCTGATTCGCTGAAGCAGAGTTTTTACCGTAAAAGATAGGTAACCATTCATTCTTGTGAGATTAGGTCGCATTCAAACACGCATGTTGGTAAATTAGCTACTTCCTTCTTTCAAACAGTCGTATGACTCTAGGTGTTCATCTAGAATCTAGATAATGCTTTCAAAATCAGACCAAAATGAGAGTAAGTAAAAAATATATTTAAAAGATTACTAAAATTATATTTCTTTGAAATGTAAGAGGACGTTTTAAAAGGTCAGGGTGTTGTATCCAGTGGTGACTTGAGGCAGCTAATAAGATCAGGAACGAACCCCTGGCGAGACGAAAAATGAGTGTGCTCACGTTGGTAACTCCCACGTTTTCGTTACCTACCACAGTATTATCATATCTGTTAATACATATTTCAGGAGCATCAGACGAATAATTTTCTACTCCCTCATCAAGCCGACAGTGAATGAGAAGGGTGAGAAAGAGATGGACATCATTTCTGTTTCCTCAGCTTTGCAAATAGCAGGGCGCGCTGGCCGGTTCAACACCCAATACGAAAAGGTAAGCTTTTCAGTTACAATATTTTCCCTACCTTACAGTTTGTAGTTGTGGCAGAGGTTTGGAAAGATAATACAAGGATCGTGCGCAACTGATATTTATTCCATAATGTATGAAAAAAAAGTCAAGTGTACGCAGCACTTTTTTAAACCAAATGAAACAGATCAACCAATAAAAAATATCTTGTCCATTAGAGAGAGCAGGTCGGCATCAGATTGTCACATAGAGAATCTGAACCATTTGACTTTGATGCGCTTACTCGACAAACTGAAACAGATAATTTTAAGTGGCGTTAGGGAGTAGTATATTACGCGAGATCTGTGTGAGGAGCTAATACAAGTAGTTGATTGTAGTTCAGTAAGTGTTGTATTGTTGGGTTACCGCACCTTATGCCTTCTCCTGAACGACGGCGGTGGCGTCAGTGGCAACGGAAGTGTGGTCATCGCCGCTGCCTCCGCAGACCAGGCTGGGGAACCTCTTCTCCAGCGCAGCACGGTACTTGGGATGGCTGATACCGTACACGATAGGGTTGTAGACTGCGTTGGCCTTGGCGAACACTGAGCCCCAGATGGTGAACAGAGGAGAGATCTTGGCGGTCTCAAAGATGCCCGAGAAGTTGATGATCAGGTAGGGAGTCCACGCGAAGAACCACAGGCCAATGGTCACGAGAGCGACCTGTGTGAAAATTTGTGTTAAGTGATGTGAAGGCGTCCAAATAACGTCACATAAGGGCTAAGTTAATCGTGCTTACCTTGGCCAACTTGCATTCGGAGGACTTGTCTTGGTTCTCCTGGGACCTGAGGGAAGCGACGTTCATCTTCTTTGCCTGCTCGCGCATGTTCTTCTCGTGCTCAGACACAGCCTGAACGATGAAGAAGTAGGAGTAGATGATGGCCAACAGAGGCAGGAAATAGCAGAAGACAGAGTAGATTAGGATGTAAGAGCGGCTGCCCCAGTCCTTGTTCAGGTAGTCAGTGCCGCAAGCAGTCATGTTGCCCTCAGGCACATACCTGGAAAGGTGTATGTGTAAGTTAGGCCTGATCTTGTGCTGAGGCAAAGCCCACTGACCAGTACATAAGTCAGGGCCCCTAGTCATTACCTGTTCCATCCGAAGAGAGGGAAGGCAGTCCAGAGAGCGGAGAAGGCCCAGATACCGACGATGCGGAGCATTGCGGTCTTGTTAGTCATGGGTGCAGCGGACAGACCCTTGACGATGACATTGTAGCGGTCGAGAGCGATCATAGTCATGGTCCAGATGGATCCACATCCAAAGAGAGAGCCAAAGAGAGCGTACAGCTCGCACATGAAAGGCCCCAACACCCATGTCTCGTTGTAGCAGTTAATGACCATTGTGGGAGACATGCAGAACATCATACAGAAGTCGCTGAAGGCCAGGTTGACGACCAACAGGTTGGAGGGCGTGCGAAGTCCCTTCGTCGTGGAGAAGATGTATATAACCATGCCATTACCTATGATCGAGATCACTCCCAGCACACCAATAACGAAGCCCAGAATTCCGTGCCACAGGGGGTTCATGGGCGCGAATTGGTACCTGTAAAATATACATATTTTCTAAGTTTCGAAAACCATAGGTCTGATTGATCTGAGATTCCCCTGAGAACGGTGAAAAAGTGATAAGTTACCAGTGGGGATCGATCATATGCAGCATCTCGGGTAAGACATTGTCGACAACTGTCTGGTTCCCGAAGCCGCTACCCCACTGCTGCTGGTAAGCGCTGAAGCTAGGTTCTGACAAAGGAGACATCTTGGTTGGAGCTGAAAATAAAAAATGTAATGGTTGAATTCATATTTCTACTTTGAGTGGAATTTTTTAGATTATTGAAAATGAGTTATTGTACTTACTTTTTAAAAACTGAAGCAAATCAGAAAACAAGTTTCGAACTACTTCAGCCTTTTACTCCACGGGAAGTGACTTGCAGGATGTGGTCGTTGAGGCTCTGTCGCTCAGGGTTTTTATACCCATCGTTTTAATCCTGTTAGAAGTAAGCCCCTCGCCACGTTAAGAAGCGAGGTGGGGGAGCTAAGGAAATGGGGTAACGTGACTCACGCATAATACTTATTAGCCACTTAGACACTGTACACACCAGACATGTTGATTTGAATTGATTTCTGCATGCAGGCTTCACTTTAGCTTCACTGCAGATTTCCCTTCACTTTCCACTTTTTAGATTTTTCCGGTATTGGAGATGCCGGTGCCTGCAGTTTTTATGTTTGCGAGAGTATATTCGTAGTGATGCTCTTAATCTGCCTATTGACTTTTACCCTTCGAGCAATTGGAGCCTATAGATTCGGATTGTACATGAATACCTACATATTGTCACTTGACGGATAAAAAATATGTATTTGAGGCGGCACCGCGGGCTGCATGGAAAACACGGGACTCACCCGACTGAAGTCCTCGGCTTCAATCGCGGTAGCAGCAGTTTTCTGTTCTGAGCATGGATGTTACACCAAATATTCATTTAGGTTCTTAATTAACACTTTCGAGCCAATGGGGTTGGCTGTGAGCACCAACAGGTGGGCCTTTGTTCTTCATTCTCCTCTAAGCACTCAAGTACAGGTCTCCCATCGAAGAGGAAACACTCGCCAGTGTTGCTTAAGTTAGGTCTTGAGAGCTTCAGCGACAACTTGCCACGCAAGAGTGGCAGCCCGTAATTTTACTTTTCTTTCTTGAGTTTCCCCTATATTCACCCATTCAGCACATCCGCATTCTGTGCCCCTATATACAACGTGGATAGGAGTGTTCTTGGTAGAATGGCCTCAGTTGCTTACAGTTCAATGTCGAACATTCGAGTAGTATGTACGGAGTTGTGTCGTGGCGGTGCATTAGAACCTTGCCATGCTATAATCAAATCACTACTGAATGCTTCTACCGTCCCTTACACATTATCATATTTTGTATCTCAACGAGAATTCTCTTCCCTACAAAGATTTTGCTAAATGTCATTCCGGTTATTTATATGACTCAGGGACATTGAAATGATGTTGCAGGGCTACGTCACGACCTTCCGGGCGGAGGACTTGTCTGTACTTAAGGATCTGCTTCAGCAAAATCCTGAACCTATTACTCAGGCTGGGCTGCACCCCACTGCCGACCAAATTGAGCTCTACGCTTACCATTTGCCCAATTCTACACTCTCTAATCTCATGGTGAGTCAGCTTTAACATGTAATTTTCTCTGTACCTGGTTTTTTTGACATATCTAAATATTTACCGTCTGATTATTTCCGGGTCAACTGTTGAGCTGGAAACGGGTATGCCGTACCTATCCAGTTAAATATTGTCGTATGTAGTGAGGGGGGGGGGGGGCACAATAACAAGGTTTAATCGAAACTATAACTTTCATATTTATCATTTTCCTGCACGATAACTACCTTGTTCGTGAAGCCCAACGATACTCAATCGAGGCTCTGCCCTTCTCATTCTAAATGCTGTGTTTTGTTTTGTTTAGGATATCTTCGTGACATTGTCAACAGTGGATGATTCATTATACTTTATGTGCAACATGGACGATTTTAAATTCCTCGCTGATATGATTCAACATGTGCCATTAGCTCTACGGGCCCGCTACGTCTTCTGCTGCGCTCCTATCAACAGGAAGGTCCCCTTCGTTTGTACCATGTTCCTAAAGGTCAGTGAAGCCTCCTAGTCCGTCCCTCAGTACGATATCTCGTTGCTCCACCTACCTAATGTCAGATGAGTAATAATTTCCAGTTTACAATGAGCCATTTCAGTTGTACTACTACTGTCAACCTCAGAACGGCCTCGGTAGCCGAGTGGACTAAATGGTCGACTTTTGAGGAGCAGTGAGAGCCGGGTCACACCGGTTCGATCCCGATCCTACCAAAACGTTTTTCTGCTCGGCATTCACCTCTGATATGTTCAGCATGTCAAGTGAAATGTATATCGAGGCTGTGGTGGTTTCGAACCCACCTAAAACTGTAGGTCCCCATAGTTTACTCGATGGCGGGAGAACTGATATTTGGTAGTGCTGCCAGCTGAGCACAATGGATAGTTCTTGAAAACGGTCTAGTTGCTGGGCTTGTCCCCCCTACCTTCAGCTATTACTGTCAACCTCTCCTTGTTTTTGACCAAAATTTGTAATTTCTTTCCAGTGACTCTTACCGGTGCCATCTTTTCCTTGAGAAAGCTGTTTGAATTGCTACATTTCAGTCCGAATACTTTATGCCTAATCTGCTGAAAGCTGCCTGTACACTTCTTTCACTTGAAGAATTTTTATATTGCCTAACGATTTTTTTAGTTCGCGCGTCAGTACTGCAGAAACGAACCCATCACTCTGGACTGGTTATGTCGAAACATCGGCTGGCCCGTTCCGCCGCCAAAAACCATCCTTGATTTGGTGCATCTGGAAGCGTGCTTCGACGTCCTCGATCTTTACTTGTGGCTAAGGTTAGTTTCAGGACTAAATTATTACCTAATATAAAAATTAGCCAGTACAAATCAGTAAAATCTGGAAAAGGGTAAAATTTTCTTTATGCTCGTATTTGTGTATTTGTGCCAAAACAAACTGACCAAGGTTTTCCTGCCTAGGCGGTACCAAACCAGCTTGGTACTTTGCCCTTGATATAATTGATTCTAGGTACTAACAAGAGACAGCAGTAGGGTAAGAGGAGATTTTCCAGCGACCGGGAATTGAACCGGAATTGAACAGGGGCTTACAAGCCGTGGTTTTTTCTCACATGTTTTGAAAGACACTTGGCTATTTTTAGTTCTGATAAGAATTTGGGCATAGAAAACGAGATTTAACTTCACCATTTTTTTTTTCAATTTTAAAACTCAACAGTGTGTTCTTTGGTTCAGGTATTAAAAGAAATACTCAACAGCTTTGTTGAACAGATTTCAACAGGAACTATTCTGATGCCACATAATATGTACTACCTTACGTTACGATAACGTAAACCAGTAGGATGTACCATACCACTTATTTTGTTACAGTTACCGATTCACCGACTTATTTATGGACGCTCCCCACGTGAGAGACCTTCAGCAAGAACTGGACATGATTATTCAGCAGGGAGTTTTACAACTTACACAGCTTCTCAAAAACCAGGAGACTGGCGTAAGCAGTGGAGCTGGTGATGTCGATGAGGAAGAAGATATAGCGGCTGAACGCAAGAAAAATAATTATCTCAGAGGTAACTTTTGGTTTATCCCGAAGCAGGTACCTGATATTTGAAACCCTGATTGAGAAAAATATTCTGTAACTGTCCATCTAAGGAAAGATGTGGTTCCTACCCTGAGAGTTGGGAGCGAAGGGATCTGCCCAAAATATGATTATTAAAAAAGGCGTTGATGTTACTGTTCCAGTAGTAGATATATTATGTTGAGAGCAGCCAACATGTTAGGTATAAAGGTCACAGTTTTCGACACTTATGGGAAAACTTCGAATATTGAGCGCGAGAGGTCTTTTTTAACCATCAAAATTTAATTGGATTCCCTAGTATGATAATTGAGACTTCAGATTTAGACATGTATCGCGACCTTTGAACTCCGTAAAAAGCCCTACCTGACTGAAAGAAGATAAGCTCAACTGAAAAAAAGAGAGTTAAGCTAAAATACTACTTAGTCCCTGTTGATGATCTAATTAGCGCCTGCGCTACCGAGTGTCAACAACAACAGGCTCTTCTCTGTTCTATCTTAAGTTACTATCAGTTCACTTTCCTGCTTGCAGCGGGCAGTGACCCAAGTATTGGACGAGGCAAGCTGACAGAACGACTCCTGGCGCAAGGTCTGCTGACGCCGAATATGCTGCAGGAGTTAAAGCGAGAATGGCGTCAAAAACAAAATACCCCCCCTGATGATTCGGGTGATCCTAGAAAACCACCCAAGCGAAATAAACGAAACAAATAGGTATTAGTCTTATGCGATGGCTTATTCATTCTGCTACCTTCATTGTAGGCTGATAGATAAGATATGATTCTAAGCACCTACTGGCGCTACTGGCAATAGTAGCATTAAAACTGTTAAAAATGAGTTGCCTCCATACGTAATGATAATACTGTGGACGGGAACCTTTACTTTAGGACCTAAGTAGGTACCAGGCTGAATTTCACCACCTCACGATAGTGCCTTTTAACGTTCGAATAGCTATCGATTCGAAAAAGCAGACATCCTCTCGTTAAGTTTTGTTGTGTCAATAAAATTCGCCTGCTTTGTTTACGTCAAATTTATTTCAACAATTTCAACCTAAAAGTGGAAATAAACGTGAAAACCCCCTATTTTTTTCTGAGAAAGAAGTTAAAATGTTGATTAGACTACTTGGACTACTTACATTAGACACATTAGACTACACCAAATGAGTCGCAGATATGAAAATTATCGTTTTCGCTAACGCACGGAAAATCGACTCGAAAGCTAACGAAACGGTAACGGTGCATGGTGAAAGCCGTTAACATTTTTTACCGATACGATAGCGCTATCGTGTACACGATAGTCTTCACGTTAAAGTGGTGAAATTCAGCCTTAGTCGTTGAGTGGGTAGGTAACCTACCGACATCTTCACTCTTTCCCGCCAATGCGTCTTGTAAAGTGTCCTCCCAAATGAATAGTAGCAAACAAACTGCGAAGCAACCAGAAATTAGCCATAATAGAAACAAGTAATACTAGAAACAGAACATTATAATTTTATTTCAGAAAAAGTATTGTTTGAATAAAGGCGCACTAATTTTTCTAATGACACGACCGTTTCTCTATGGTTCCATGTTTAATGTTTATGTTTACTACACTAAAGAGAACGTGGTGGTGGTCTGTGTAAATTTGTAAGAATGGCTAAAATCAGGAAGAATAAAAGAAGAAAGAGGTTTCAGTTTGAGAAAAACCGAAAGAGGATGAATAAAACTAAAGTCCCCAAGATAGAGTGGTAAGTTAAGCTACTGACTGCCCTTGCCCTGTGCTTGCGGTACTGAGTAGGTAGGTAGGTAGCTATTTCTTCCCCCAAAATATTAAAAAGAAGAAGTAAACGTCCCCATTCAGTAATATGTTCTTTGAATTTTAGCAAAGTGGTCAATAAACAGTGGAATCGAGGAAAGTCAACTGCAAATAACTTAAAAGAAATGGGCCTGGTATTTAATGTAAATGAGGACATTCTGCTAAAAAAAGAAGCAACAGAGGAGGCCTCCAATGAAGGAAATAAGACACTGGTCTTGGACACCCTTGAAAAAGAAGCGAACGCTCCTCGTGAAAAGGGATACCGTATTCCTCGCAATCAAGTGGATTTTCTGACCTATATGTTAGACAAGTATGGAGAGGACTATGAAGCTATGGCTAGGGACAAACGGAACCACGCTCAGCTCACCTGGAAACAGCTCCGAACAAAGGTAAAAGTGTTCAAAGGTATTCCGGAACAATTTAGCATTTTCTTAGAGAGTAGGAAGGGAAAAGTAGAAGAGAAAAAAGTTACAAATATTCCTGATGATGGTGAATGGTGATTTCACTTAACTTACATTCTGAAAGACTTCGTTTTGGCTTAAATGATTCTTCATTTAAATTGTCTTCCAGTGTTCTAACTCTTACAATATAGTATGCTGTATACCTAATGTAATGATGAAACCATAAAACCTGAAGATTTAATCCACGTTTGGTTGACATGGCACCTTACATCTAAAGGCGCCTTACTAGATACCCTTCCATAGGACTGCAAATGGAAACCATAAGTAAGAATAAATATACACGTTTTCCATTTTATTATTAACTCCGTCAAGCAATGACAGTAACAGTTTAGGCACAAGTCAGCATTTATCGAAGATCGGCCAAAAACACTTTATTCGTTGAGAAAACCGCTTAGGCTTTCTCCTCGGTAACGCCGGTGGCGCCGGACGCAACGGAGGTGTGGTCATCGCCGCTGCCTCCGCAGACCAGGCTGGGGAACTTCTTCTCCAGTGCAGCACGGTACTTGGGATGGCTGATACCGTACACGATAGGGTTGTAGACTGCGTTGGCCTTGGCAAACACTGAGCCCCAGATGGTGAACAGAGGAGAGATCTTGGCGGTCTCAAAGATGCCCGAGAAGTTGATGACCAGGTAGGGAGTCCACGCAAGGAACCACAGGCCAATGGTCATGAGAGCGACCTGTGCAAAAAATTGCGTTAGATGACGTGAAGGCGTCCAATTAACCCATAACGTTAAAGCGAAACTACTCGTACGTACCTTGGCCAACTTGCATTCGGAGGACTTGTCTTGGTTCTCCTGGGACCTGAGGGAAGCGACATTCATCTTCTTGGCCTGGTCGCGCATGTTCTTCTCGTGGGCAGACACCGCTTGCACGATGAAGAAGTAAGCGTAGATGATAACGAACAGAGGCAGGAAGTAGCAGAAGACAGAGTAGATGAGGATGTAAGAGCGGCTGAACCAGTCCTTGTTCAGGTAGTCAGTGCCGCAAGCAGTCATGTTGCCCTCAGGTACATACCTAAGAACGTGGTTCATTTAAAATAGCTCTAATGGTGTGCTGAGACAATATGCTGTGAGCTTGTTTATTCGAAAATGTTTTTTCCCAATACCTATGATATTTTGCTAGTTTACTTTAGTCATTTTAGAACAAATTCAACAAATCCAAGAAATCTGTCAGGACACCAAGTTCATACCTGTTCCACCCGAAGAGAGGAAAGACAGTCCAGAGAGTGGAGAAGGCCCAGATGAATAGAATGCGGAGCATTGCGGTCTTGTTAGTCATGGGTGCAGCGGACAGACCCTTGACGATGACATTGTAGCGGTCGAGAGCGATCATAGTCATGGTCCAGATGGATCCACATCCAAAGAGAGAGCCAAGGAGAGCGTACAGCTCGCACATGAAAGGCCCCAACACCCATGTCTCGTTGTAGCAGTTAATGACCATTGTGGGGGACATGCAGAACATCATACAGAAGTCGCTGAAGGCCAGGTTGACGACCAACAGGTTGGAGGGCGTGCGAAGTCCCTTCGTCGTAGAGAAGATGTACATAACCATGCCATTACCAAGGACTGAGACCATTCCTAGCATACCGATGACGAAGCCCAGAATTCCGTGCCACAGGGGGTTCATGGGTGGGAACTGGTACCTGCACAGAACAGGCAGTTAGCGACACCCCTAATGCTGTGGAAGGCATTATTATAAAACGTACGGGTACTCATATCTTTCCTTACCAGTGAGGATCAATCATGTGCAGCATCTCGGGCATGACTTTGTCGACGACAGTCTGGTTGCCAAAACCACTGGAGCTGCCCCATTGCTGCTGGTATGCGCTAAAACTGGGTTCTGACAGGAGAGACATCTTACTGGAGCTGAAAACAAACGAGTGGAGGCTCGAAATTTTTCCATGGACGTTGAATGTTCCTTAGATCTGCAGTTTTGGAGCTATAGATTATTTCGCGAAAGCTCAGCGAAAAATCAGTCTCTCTAGCCGAATGCATTTATTTAGAAGTGTGGCCTTTGTTGTTTCATATGGTGAAGAGCAAATAGTGGAGAACTTGATCAGGTCAGGGAAGATAATGGTTGATATAAGCATTGTAAAGATTTTGAAAAGAATATCTAGAGGTTGGTAGGGTTCGGTTGGTCCTCAACGTAGATAGAGCTAAAAGCTAGTGGTTGGATACTTACTTTTTTTTTAAAAGCTGAAGCAAATCAGAAAACAAGTTTCGAACTACTTGAGGCTTTTACTCCACGTAAAGTAACTCTGGATGTGGTCTGTGCGCTTCCACTGCTTAGAGTTTTTATACCCTTAGTAATCCTATTATAGTAAGCCGCTCAGTAAGAAACAAGACGGTTTAGGTAAGGAAATGAGGAAATATGTATACTTTTTACAGCTACTTGGTCATCGCATTTGTACTTTATTAATATTTTCGAAGAGCCTTAAGATATAATGTACATACATGGAAAACTGAAATTTTCAATATATAACTTCAAGCACTCATTGTTCGCTGAAAAATGCTTTTTAAGCTTTCTCCTCGGTAACGCCGGTGGCGCCGGACGCAACGGAGCTGTGATCATCGCCGCTGCCTCCGCAGACCAGGCTGGGGAACTTCTTCTCGAGCGCAGCACGGTACTTGGGATGGCTGATACCGTACACGATAGGGTTGTAGCAGGCGTTAGCCTTGGCGAACACTGAGCCCCAGATGGTGAAAAGGGGAGTGATCCTAGCGGTCTCGAAGATGCCTGAGAAGTTGATGACCAGGTATGGAGTCCACGCGAAGAACCACAGGCCGATGGTCATGAGGGCAATCTGTTCAAAAAATAGATTTCCGTCGGTACTTGAATGCAGGCTGGATTTTTAATAAAAATTAAGTGGTTGTCGTTTTAATTAGACTGAACTAGGCTCATATGAACATACCTTGGCCAACTTGCATTCAGAGGACTTGTCTTGGTTCTCTTGGGACCTGAGAGAGGCGACGTTCATTTTCTTGGCCTGCTCGCGCATGTTCTTCTCGTGGGCAGACACCGCTTGCACGATGAAGTAGTAAGCGTAGATGATAACGAACAGAGGCAGGAAGTAGCAGAAGAAAGAGTAAGCCAGGATGTATGATCGGCTGAACCAGTCCTTGGTGAGGTAGTCAGTACCGCAAGCAGTCATGTTTCCCTCTGGAACGTACCTGCGAAAAAAATGCGGTTGTTCAGTGATAGTAAAAGCAAATTAGAGGAATGGATGAAATATTTGCTTTTAATGCCTAATACCTACCTGTTCCACCCGAACAGGGGGAAGACAGTCCAGATGGTGGACATGAACCAGATGAAGAGAATGCGAAGGAGGGCGGTCTTGTTAGTCATGGGCTTCGCCGACAGACCCTTGACGATGACATTGTAGCGGTCGAGAGCGATCATAGTCATGGTCCAGATAGAGCCACATCCAAAGAGGGAGCCAAAGAGAGCGTACAGTTGGCACAAGAATTCTCCGAAGACCCATGTTTCGTAGTAGCAGGAAACGACCATAGCGGGAGACATGACGAACATGATGCATAAATCGCTGAAGGCAAGGTTGACAACCAACAGGTTGGAGGGAGTGCGGAGTCCTTTCGTCGTGGAGAAGATGTAGATTACCATGCCGTTACCCAATACAGCAACGATACCCATAACAGACATGACGAAGCCGAGGATGCCGTGCCACAGAGGGTTCATGGGCGGGTACTGGTACCTGTGAAAATTTTTCTTCATTTTAGAGATATCTCCATTCTTGTGGGAAGTGCATGGGTCACAATTGAGTGATCTGCACGAAAAAAACCCTACTTATTAGTACCAAGGGGTTCATTTAATATAGACACTATGTCATTAGAATAATATATGTAGATATTATACATACCAGTGGGGATCGATTAAGTGAAGGATTTCGGGCGGAACCTTGTCGACTACGGTTTGGTTTCCGAAACCACCCTGGCTTCCCCATTGCTGCTGGTAAGCGCTGAACATTGGTTCCGACAGGAGAGACATGTCGTTGGAGCTGCAAGAGAAATGAGTGATGTCAAAGCTGGCTCAGTAGATAGTCTTCCGATAGAGGTTCAGGACAGGAGAGACATGTCGTTGGAGCTGCAAGAGAAATGAGTGATGTCAAAGCTGGCTCAGTAGATAGTCTTCCGATAGAGGTTCAGGACAGGAGAGACATGTCGTTGGAGCTGCAAGAGAAATGAGTGATGTCAAAGCTGGCTCAGTAGATAGTCTTCCGATAGAGGTTCAGGACAGGAGAGACATGTCGTTGGAGCTGCAAGAGAAATGAGTGATGTCAAAGCTGGCTCAGTAGATAGTCTTCCGATAGAGGTTCAGGACAGGAGAGACATGTCGTTGGAGCTGCAAGAGAAATGAGTGATGTCAAAGCTGGCTCAGTAGATAGTCTTCCGATAGAGGTTCAGGACAGGAGAGACATGTCGTTGGAGCTGCAAGAGAAATGAGTGATGTCAAAGCTGGCTCAGTAGATAGTCTTCCGATAGAGGTTCAGGACAGGAGGAAGTTATAGGAAGAAGGTCTCCGATGTCTATCCCCAGGGCATGGAGGGAGGGAGGATGTTGGTTGACTGGTGGGGTCTTCCACTATGTGGTGCAGGAGTAGCCCGTTGGCGCAAATAAGGGTTGCTGGCCAAGAGTAAAAAAAAAACGGCATTTTCCTGCGATTGGCACTTACTTTTTGAAAACTGAAGCAAATCGGAAATCGAATTCGAACTACTTCAAGTTTTTCATCCACATCGGCTGCCCGTCGGTAAATGACATGGGTGTGTATAGCTCTTGTACTTTAAATAGGCTTGTCAAGGTGTGACTTAAAAAATTATAGAGGATTAAAGACTGTGAAATGCGTAAGAAATAGGCGAAATCAATTGGCATGCGTACTTCGTGGGATTCCACAAATTAGCTTACCTAACCACCTGAACAAAGCTGGGGTGTTCTGATTTGTATTGATTCTGAAACTGCCTGATTTCGGTGCTAGGTACCTACTTTTTGGTTGTACCTGTCGCCTTCCTACAGGAAATTTCATTGGATTCCTTTATTATGTACCCACTATCAGGCCCGTATCCAGAAAGCGGTCATGGGGGGGGGTTTGGGTCATGGGGGGGTTTCGCCTATATTTTTTTGCTTCACGTTGGCATTACCATGTTAATTTTCCGTTCATGGGGGGGGTTAACCCCCTAACCCCCCCCCCCCCCCCCCCCCCGTGGATACGGCTATGCCACTATGGGTTGATGAGGTAGGTACAACTGCAGTTCGCTATTATGGAAACAAATGAGTACACTCACTGTTCCTCACAAGTCTCATGACCTCACGGCTTGATGCTTGATCTACCATCTCTGTCTCTACATCTCATACCAAACCTTGAAAAAGAAATCGGGAATAATACAGAGCTGACGGGTTGAGTAGGTAGGCGATTTCACCAATAATCACCCTGCTGTCCTGCAGTTTTAATGAATTCTGAGTTCTGACCTACCACAGTCACGATATACCTATCTGTATATTTCACGTGAGCTGAATGGAGGTAAGTAGGTACATTTTGTGATGGCACAGAAACTGGGATGTGGTATATGCACGTGCAGTTCTTCGCTATCCTCGTTGGTTCGGGGACATGATGTTTTCGATTGTACGTAACTAAATATCGCACCTGCTTTTCGCAGGTAGGTGCACATACTTAAGCCAGCCTATACCTACCAGATGTCTGTAGGTATACTATATTCTTCCAAAGAGGTGTATTAGGTATTTGGATATGAAGTAGGTTGTCTCAGTGGAATTGACTCACTCTGAAGATTAGATTGCTTGGTGGAAAAAGCTTCTTAAAGTATTAGGTACCTAATTAGCAAGATGAAAGAGCAAGAAAAGGGGTGCCTTGCTCTTTTTCCTCACATCGAAGTCCCTGCATGCTGAGCTGCGAGGTTTGTGAATGACTTTTTTTTTACGTCTTTAGGCATTTTTCGTACCGACTCCAGCAAGGTTCCTCGCAAGAATTCTTGGTCTTGCAGCAGATATTATTCTTGCAGCCCAAAGTAGAACAAGAAGCTTCCGTGCATCCCTGGGCTTACTGTCACAGTAGCAACGGGAGCTTCTACTTCACAATCAGACTTCTCCAGTTTACTTTTCTTAAAATGGTTCCTACGTACCTTGGTAGTTAGGTAGGTATCTACAGATTCTTTATGAGAAACCACTTCACATGTACCTACTCTTATTTACCTACATTTGTGTACTTTTCAACCTTCGAAGGACATCTAAACAAGTCACCCAGATCTGGTCGGCTGGTTTGCAGATAGGTACTGCCCAATGATTGCTACTCTACTTGTATAAGCTTTTATGTGTTATTTTGTGTCAGTCATTTTCTTCCCTTCTGTCCACATCTAACAGGAAGGTAGGCAATAACGTAATGATTGTAAGGAGGCTTGTGCTAAACTTCGGTGCAAATTTTGGGTAGGAATCCTAGTTTTTAACCCGTTGACGTCGCTTTCCTGAATAATAATAATTATAGGTACAGGAACAAAATATTGTGTATATTTTTAAAAACTAAGGGTGCGTCCCACCATGCCCCGTTTAATTTTAACTGGGCATGGTGGGACGCACCCTAGATATAACAAAAGCTGGCGAATGTGCGAAACACAATTTAAGAAGCACGTGTTGACTAAACATGCCAAAGGTGAAGCCTTATAAGAAATCTTAGAAGCATTCCTTACGCTTTACGCAATTCCTTGCCATAGGCCTTCCCTTCTTCCAAGCAGAAACATGCTTGCCGTAATAGCTACACAACAAAAATTTGTACAAAGATTCACAGGCGCCTACTTAGGTAATCAACATTCCTATCAACCTGATTTACTAGCCACTCGGTATACGAATCTGCACTACGCACCTGGCTATACAAAGGTAGAGCAATATTTGTTAACTGGACCTGCCAGAATAGTGAGTCGCACTCAAATTACCTCTTAAAGGATGCTTTGATACTGAAGTTTTAATTACACTTAGGTATCTAAGCGAGAAATCTAAGTAAAAAGGAAAAATGGTGAAATGGAAACGAAACCTAGGAAACTGGAGAGGGTCACTGGGTAGCAGACCACATTCCACCCAGATATGATCCCCAGCCCGCTGCGCCACCATCTCCCCGTGCTGCTGAACTTAATCTCTGTTCCTCTTCTCTGGACAATTTTAGAATGGTATTCAGGACTGGGACCAGCCGCAGCCTCTCGTCACCGCGGGGAAGTGTCGCAAATTTTACTATGACATTTTTTAAGTATTCTAGATTGCCTGCATGCTCCTCACGGGCCACATTTCTCTCTTTGCGCCGGATCTCTTCCTTTAAAACCTATAAAGACAAAAAGAGTTGTAAGAAAGCACAAACTGGATAGTATCTACAGTTTAGATCAACTACTGTTTATTTACGTCCGAACTGTCCGAAATTAGTTGATTAAGGGTGCGTCCCACCATGCCCAGTTAAACTTTAACTGGAGATTTACCCAGTAAATATGGTAAACATAGGACAAAATCTCCAGTTTAATTTTAACTGGGCATGGTGGGACGCACCCTAAGTTGCGATTAAACAATATGGTGATTTTTCTACCCCGAAATATTAATAGAAATTACTCGACCGTATTGTATTGAACCTAAAGTTTTAAGGAGTCAATTTCCATACCTGATTGAGCTGCTGTAACCTGGCTGCATCTCCCTCAGCGTCGGACAGCAGGCTCGTCAGGTGATGAATACGACTTTCACTTTTCGCCAGCTGATCTGCCAACTGCGAGGTGTCTAGATTGGCAGCTACTGGCGGCTGAGGTGCTAGCAGCTGTTCTAAAGGAAGCACTCGAGGAGAAGAAGAATCCACGCTCTCCGATCCCTAGAAGGAATGATCTCAAAAATAATTTGACGTTCCCCCCACTTTCCCTATTGATCTCGTAGGTAACGTAAGTAACGTGGAGGTAACGTAAAAAAAACTGTCCTCAGTGGTCTTCGACCAAGAGTGGGAATTTAAATTATGTTTGCTCATCTTTGGCATAGGTATCTCCATACTGTAATATAAACACCGTACACTAATATGGTGCTTTCCTGTACCTATAGCACTAGCACAGTAAACAAAATAAATAAAAATAAATCAAATAATTATTACGTCTTATCTTTTATTATCTCTATATCTTGGAAAATAACTATTCCCTATTTTGTTAGCTAAATATTACCTCACAAGCTTCTCGCTCCAGCATCAGCACATCAAGAGTTTCCCGCTCTGTCCTAACGGGAACAAAGCCTGTAGAAGGCTGCCGACGGTGAGATGTATCCGCATTGCCCGTGGATGGCTGCCGACGATGGGTTGGAGAAGGCTGCGGTCCGACATGTAACTGTAGTGCCGTCTCAGCTTTGTGTTGTGCCGCTTGAGCTGCCTCCAGCTCCTCCCGGTACCTCTTCTCCATCTCTTCCATCTCTTTCTAAAATAATACAAACAGGTTTACCATAAGCCTATTATGTTCGTCACCATGTTCATTTAAACAGGAGCCTATTTCAGACGTCTTTCATTATTCTTCTTGAGATATGGAAAATATTTTTATTAAACAAAATTAAAAACTCTCCATCATCAGTGGTTGCTGAGTGATGATCTTTTTAGCAACACTTTTTCTAAGAACAAGCTTCTTTTTTTTCCAAAAAATCACTGCTAAGCTACCAATGGTACTTAACAAGCACCTCTGGATTTTTGCAACAGTATGAAAAATAAATTTACCCTATAGCACTGGGCGAGAGTCTCTTGCTGAACAGGCAGAAGTCGGGCTGCCTCCTCCCCGAGCTCCCGCGCCCGCTGTTCCGCAGCCTGCAGCACCGCATTGGCTGCATTCAGTCGCACAATCTCAGCTTGCAGTTCATGCACCTTCCTCGTAAGACGCGCCTGAAAAAATTGAATCCAGAGAAAACTGTAGATACAAGACATGTTTCAATGATTTGCTTCAAGAGAAACCGTTAGGTGTTTATTTGATCTAGTGATTGCAATACCGCAGCTCCCACTCCCGTGACAATTTCAGTTGACTTCTAATAAAATCAAAAGATTCTATGAAAATCGACGGTTTTCTCCTAACTGAGGAGGAAGCTGGTAGAATTCGAGCTTATATATTGCCCTGCCTATTACTGCAGCTATTTTACCTAACCTTCACTAACGAACTCTATCTACCTTCTCTTCGGCGGCAGCAGCATTTTCTTCAGCTGTTACTTGCAATCGTTTGACGGCATCTTCTAGCTTAGTGCGAAGGGCATCGCAGGAGGCCCGAAGTTGTACCACTTCTTCTTCCACATCCTGTTGCCTGCCGGGAGGTCCACCACTCTGCGTCTTCCGTAAGACACTCTGCGCACGAACCTTATAACTGTCGAACTCTTTACGCAATTCTTCCAACTCAAGTTCCTTAAGTTCAACTATGCCTTGCAGCTGAGCCAGCTTATCTTCGAGTCCTCGAATCTGTAATTTAAAATCAAGGAATTCCTTGTATGTGTGCAATGTTCTTAGTAAAAAATGAAATCACAAAAAAATGAAGGGCTCATTTCACTTCAGCAATAACTACAGGCACAATTTTCTTGCATTCTTGCATACCTCGTGACGTGCAGAGTCTTGAACGGTTCGGTACTTCTCCTCAAGTTTTGCAAACTCGGCTGCGGTGGCAGAAGCCTCCAGTTTGGTGGCATCCAATTCAAGTGCGCGTTCTTGTGCAATGCGTTCTACTTCTGCCACGGCTAATGTTTTGTTCATAAGCTCAGAACGCAAGGACCTCAGTTCGTCTTGTAGGGCGCCATGCCTCAGTTTGGCTGCATCCACGGCAGCTTGTTCTGATGCCACCCGGGATTCAAGGTCAGCCACTGCCGCCTGAAGTGTGCCACTCAGCTCACGTTGCGTTTCAAGGCTTGCTGTCAATTCTCGCACCTGTTGGTTCATACAAAAACAGACTATGAGGGTGCAAATTCTCAAGCCTTAACGGCCACCATACATTCTCGACAAACTCCACCAAAACCACTGTGCGAAAGTAAATATTCGACAAAACTAATGTTTACATATTAGTACAGCCGGAGACGGGTAATTGCAATATCATATTGGTTGTGTTTACTCTAAAAGCTAAACATAGTGTGCTATTTGAACGCGAAACGAACGAGTGAAAGTAGGACACTATGTTTAGCTTTTATAGGAGAAAAAGTAGAGAAATGGTGTTGAAATTACCCACTTCCGTAAGTGAAATAAAAATTGTCAACATGTAACATGGCGGCGGTAAATATTACAAACATTTATCAAGCTTTTCTACTAAATGTGACCATAAAATCATACTGTTTTAGTCCGAAACGTTACAAAAAAATATTTCGCGTGAGGTAGTGTTGTGTTTTCGCGATCTGTCAAAAAAACATGTGGACTGGTAGTTGACTGTTTAAAACCGCTCCTGTGGGCTTATTACTCCATTTCATGCAAAAATACAACACTACCTCACGACAAAGAGTCTCAGGTTTACATCCCCCTATAAACACTTTTCACTCGCCCTGTAACTTCGGAGTAGGGCTTGAAGTACGTAGCATTGCGAACCAAATACGTGTATTCTACCTTAATAACACGTAAGACCACACTTACAATCGGTTTAGCCTGACTTACAAAACGTTTTCTATATGTATCTTCTAAAATCTTTCAAGGATAAGTGTTGGATATTTTTTGCTGAAAAAAATAAACTCAATTCTATCAGTCTCTGAGGTAAAAAAAAAAAAAAATAATTTTCAGAAGAAAAAAACACCCAACATACCCTTTCATAGCATCATCTCGGGCAGACAATTCACTACTTGGTAGATGCTGCCTCGTCTGATTTAATTAAGATAGTAAGGTTAGTTCTTCCTCTTCACAAACAATATTACAGATCGATTTGGAACTGACCTGCCCCGCCTTAGCGTCGAGTTTCCGGCTGAGATCAGTGACAGTTCGCTCGTAGTCTGCCATTTCCAAACTAAGTAAACTTTGTTTCTTCTGTTTGAGCCGCTCCTCATCCAGACTGGCCACCGTTAGGCGGTGTTTTTCTTTTTCTTCCTCCAACCTTCTCTCCAGTGCGAGTTTCTCTTGCTCCCACGCTTCTCTCTGCCGACTCCATTCCTTACTTTTTTCTTTTTCTTTCTCCAGCGCTTTTTTCTGCGACTGGATCTGTCCACTCAGCTCCTTTTTGATCATCTCAAAAGTTGCTTTTTCTTGTTTAAACTTGGAATGATCGGCTTTCAGTTCTTCAAGTGATTGCTTCAATAAAACACTTTCATCACGAGCCTTATTAAGAGCTTTACGCAAATCAGCCGCCTCACGACGCTCGGCATCACTTTTGTCTTGAAGCGAATCGTAATCAGACTGAAACCAGAAATTAATTTAAAATCTTGGCAGTTTGAACTGAATTATTCAGAAAGTGGCTGAATCAACATCTACTTTATTGCGAACCATTCAAACAAATAGGTACCTGTAAGCTGTTCAGTGCTTTAGTTTGAGCCTGGAACGCGGCAAGCTTAGCCTGGCTGTCTGCCCTCTCTCCAATCAGCTTAGCCCGCTCTTGATCCACCTGCCCTTGAACCTCGATAACTTTCTTCTTCAACTTCAGTGCCAGGATCTTAAGCTTATTGTATTTCTCTTCAAAGCTCTCCTCTAGATCGACCAATCTCTGTGACTCTTCAACCTGAAATATTTAAACTTTTTTCAATACAACTTGAAGTAGAGTAGAACTGAACTGAACGCAAATGAAGCACACTTTTAGGTATGTTTTTGAAAGGCTTCTGTTTGTAGAGCAACCTCACTTGCATTGATGTTGAGAATTTTCCCAAGGGAAAAAAAATATTGAGAATTTTCCCCAAGAAATATTTTCCCGGAAACATATGGGAAAGTAGGTATTATTTATACTTCTTTTTGGAGCGGATGTGCCATTATACTCGTACAGATGAATATTGCGATTATAAATAAAAAACAACTTAAACTGCTGGCCTCGTTTCTGACTGTGTACTGTAATATCTACGGAAAAGTCCGACTGAACACATTTCTTAGGATATTGTAGGATTTTTTTTTCTGAAATATAATTTTTAACGTCAGGAACTCGGTACCGGAAAAAGAAATCACGGTGATTAGCGCCATTACCTTGCTAATTGTACTCGAGCTGAGGGCATCCCCTGGTGAGTCAGCATTCCGTAAGCGCCAAATCTCCTCCTCCATGTCCCGAAGCCCTTTATCCCGTGCGTCTAACTGGGTGCGCAGAGTCGTCATCTCCTCTTGCGCAGTACCAAGTTTATCCGCCATTTTCTTCGCCCGACCTTCACTCTCTGTTGCGTCCGTGCGCAGTGCTGTACAGGCTTCCTCTAAGTGAGAGATGGTTTCTCCCCGCTCCTTCAGCACCTATTTCAGCAGGAAATCAGTAAATGCACCTGTGTGGTTACTCAATGCTCAAAGTAAACATGTTTTATATTAGACAAAAGTTAGAGAACCCACCTGATTCATTTCATTCATTTCTGTGAGGAGTTCGGCGTTGCTTTCAAAAAGTTTGGAAGCAAAGGCCTCCACTGTCTGGAAGAGACCAGTTCTAAGTCCATCTTGATCGTTCCGCAAGTTAGATAAATCTGCCTCCACACCAACTTTTAGTGAACTAAAAGCTTCTTTTGCAGCGGTTACATCTGTCCAAAGCTTTTGCAAATAAGGCGCCAGTCTGTCATATGCCTCTACCTTTTGTTTAAAGGTGTCGTACTCTTTGCAGTGCTGATTGACCATGGCCTCCAAGCTCTCCGACACGCGGTTTGACTCGGCTAAGCGCCCTTGTAAATCAATAAACTTTTTATCGGCTACGGAATTTTCTTCTCGTAAACATTCAAGCTGCCGGTTCAGGTTTTCGATAACAGCTTGCAATTTTACCACTTCGTTTCTTTTACTTGAGCCCAAGTTACTTTCTGCATCATCTAGATTGTGTTTCAAAGTTTTAATTTCATTCATAAATTCGGCTATCTTTTCTTGGTCTTTAATATGCAAAGCTTCTGCTTCATCCAGCCTACTTGCACACGAGCCAAGTTCATCTTCCAAACTGGACACACGCAACTGTAAAGCGCGATTGGTGGCAGTAATTTGTGCTAGTTGCTCGCTCACCAGGTTCAACTTATTTAGCCGATCTTTTGCCTCCTTTAACTCAGTAGTGGTATTAGTATTTACAGTCAAATCTTGTTCAAGAGATTTACATTTTTCTTCAAGAAGGACATAGTCAGATGAAACTTTTGAGCAGCAATCTTTCAACTCTTTGCACTGATCTAAACATTTTTCAACGACTTGGCGATGGGATTCTTGCAGCCTCGCGTTGATGTTGTTTTCACTGCTCAGTTGCTGGCGAATCGTTTCAATCTGTCGCTTCAGGGCTTCGTTCTCTGACTTGTAGCGCTCACAAACGTCCACAGTTTCATCCAACTTTTGAGAAACCGCCTCAAGATCATGAGTTTCCGTGACAGTTTGCAAACCATCACGAGATTCCGATCTTTCTGAACTGGACTTTTCGGACTTTTCTTCCAATTTTTCCAACAAGTTTTCCAATGTGGCATGTTTCTTTTTCTCTTCTATGTACTTATCTTGGAACTCTACCAGCTTCACGTCAACCAGAGTATACTTTTCTTCAACTGTCTTAAGCTTTGTTTTCAGTTCTAAATTCTTTACTTCCATCTCCGCCTTTTCAGCTAGAACACTTTGGTAATCTTTTTCTAATCTGGAAAGTTTCTCATCCTGTTCGGAAGTTCGAATTTCAAATGCAGAAATTTTTAAATTTACGTTTTCAAGAGTTTTCTGCAAAGCAACATTTTCATTTTCTTTTTCGGTGACATCAGCTTTTGCTCTTTTGATTTTTTCTTCGAGCTCAGCGTTTTTAATTCTCAAGGTTTTTACTTGATTCTGCTCTTCGATTGCTTCCTTTTGCCTCTCTGCAACTGAGTTGAGCACTTCTTGAACTGTAGATACTTCAAGCCTCAATTTATCAGCTTCTTCTTTGGACTTCTTTAATTCATCAGCACACTCTAAAATATAATAAACAAGTTTTAATATTACATAGGTACCTACATGCATAATGAAGCTACCAACCGTTCCAGGTGCCAACCAAGGTACCTATCTAGAATCATTATCTTTTTCGACGGCCCCACAGAACATTTTAAATCGACTCAACCCATTAGGGAAATTTCCTTCCTTGTTAGTAATCTTACCTAAGTACCTACCTATTGTTCCTGCTCATTTCTACCAGGGTCCTTCTTCTTAGATATCCCTAAAAATGTTCCTCTCTGCTCAGTGCAGATAGGGACCCTATCTGCACTACTTATTATTAACAGATCTAAGCAAGTGGTTCGTGACAACCACAACTACGCACCTCTAACTAAACAGGAGATTGCTCCTCTGTCCTAAATAATTACTTAGGTAAGTATATACTTAAACTACTGTCTACTGAGCATGGTTTTGGCCAACCACCGAAAAAGAGACCAAAACGGGGACACTGATGAAGCCCATTCTACAGTATTACAGACAGTGCAAACTATATTATGTGGAAATAAAACGACAAGGTGGCTCACCATCCTTTGCCTGCTTGGCTCTCTGGGCCAGTAACAACAGTCTTTTGCATTTCTTGATTAGCTCTTCTTTGGGCAAATCATCTAACATCACTTCCTTCGATCCATCCATTGCTCACTCCCAAAATATAAAGGTATCGCAGTATTTTTCACATTAGTTTGATTGAAATTTGATTGAAAACATCGCTCGTGTCACCGAAGAAGTAAATAAACAGAACAAATTTTGTTTACTTTTTTTTACTTTTCTTTTGAATGAACTAAAGATAGGTAATCCCCAAATCAAGAAAATTTATATTTAATTATTATGATTTAAAATTATTTGTGACTCTTGTAACACTCCATTTAATTTAAAATTTTAACGTAAATTTTTGTGTATTTTAAAACATTTTTGTCTGTGGTAGTGTGGTGACGGTGACGGAATTGTCAACAACAACTATGGCCGATGTCAAGATAACAAAAAATATGATTAAATTTTTAAGTTTGGCCATATTAGTAATAGTTACCGTACAACCCGCTCTAGGTAAATATTTAAATTTAAAATTGTCCATCCAAGCCAATTTATGTAGCAACATTCCTGCTTCCGGTGCCAATGTGGTCTGATCTTGCATTGGATCAAAATTTTTCTCTTTACAGGGAAACCCAACGAGTATGTGACGTGTGGATCTGTATTAAAGCTCATGAACACCAGTAACCGAGTTCGATTACATTCCCATGATGTGAAGTATGGGACAGGGTCTGGGCAACAGTCGGTCACCGGTACGGAGATTACCGAAGATGTTAACTCGCATTGGACTGTCAAGGGTGACTCATCGAGTCAGTGCAAAAGAGGGTAAGTTAGGCCGAATCCATCTGTAAAACTTACTAGCATGTGTTTCTGTGTTGCAACCACTGGCCTTCCACTCCGCATGATTCTAAGTAATCCCCCCAGCGTTTGCGAATATGCCTGGTTTGAAACCCAGGCGAAGGAACTGAATTCCGCTTGTGCTAATCGGCTACACTCTACATTATTAATTTTTCTTCCTCCATGGGTATAAATTCCACTTTCGAGTTGGTAGGTATAGAGATGGCGATGTAGAGGCACCCCCGAGGATGTAAAAGTGCCTGCATAACTGATGGTTTATTTTGTTGTGAAGGGATGCTGTAAAGTGCGGAGATGTCATCAGATTGGAGCACCTGGCCACGGGAAAGAACCTTCACTCGCATATATTTCAGTCTCCTCTGTCGGGTAATCAAGAGGTCTCAGCGTACGGCGACAAAGGTCTCGGGGATAGTGGTGACCACTGGCGCGTCATTTGTGACACTGAGTACTGGGAGAGGGATGACGCTATCCAGCTTAAACATGTCGATACGGATGTGTGAGTTCCTATATTATGTTTTCAGCCGCTCAGGCGCAAAGGCGCAAGTCACTTAGATATCGACTACAGTTTTAATTATTTCATGTGTCAAAGGAGGCGCCTTGGATTTTTTAAGGTCACTAATTTTCTGAGCACTAAGCATTTATACTCTCTTTCCTTTAATAAAAACATCTTACGTCATTTATAGGTTCCTGTCTGTGAGCGGGAGGACGTACGGGAGGCCAATTCATGGACAGGTGGAGGTGGTGGGTGTGTCGTGGGAAGACGGAGGAACCCAGTGGCAGGCGATGGAAGGTCTCTTCATTCACAAATCTGATTTTAATCCCAAAGCAGGAATTCGCACGCATGATCCCTCGGAACTATAGAGTTAAGTGGAAGGTGTTGACCCACTACCCTTGCATTTTACCACGTAAAACTCCTAAAATTGGTACCACACGTGTTCTGTGATGTTAGTTTACTTTTGGTGCACCTTCAATTCTAGTTTATTAGATGTCAAAATTCCATTGTCTACCACAATTTGTCACCTTATGCTTGTCTTCACCTGCTCTAGACTCAATACTACACTAGGCGCGTCTGGCGCCTCGATTGAAGGTGAAGTCTGGTCTGACCAGTCAGAGCCCTAAACTTGGTGGCGATACTCTGATAAGTCTGTAGGTTTGATCTAAAGGCACTGTGCACCTGCAAACGAGGCGACATCTCCAGATATTAAGACTACACCTACCCATACTAAGAAATAAAAAGAACAGCTGACTAGTAAGTTAACTTTTTAATAGCTTCAGAAGACACTGTAATAATGCCCCAGCTAATAAAGCCTCGTGTGTAGTTGAGATGAACTCCTCGGTAGAAGCATGCTAAGGTTCTCCCCCGTTCGTTGTAAATCTGCACCGCAGCCGCAAAAACCCCCTGGAACTCGCCACCCAGCTTACTTTGCATGTGAACCTAAATAGAAAGAATTGTCTGTTCAGTTGTCAGTTGACCTGAGTTAATATTGATTCAGTCCAGTCGCAGTAACCAAACTTGAGGGTGGAGATTCACAACGGGACGAAACGGCTGTCGGACTAACCCAGCCAATAGGTATTAGCTATATGTCCAATTTTTGGGTGACACTGAGCTTTGTCGTTTTTGATTTTCTGGATTCTGGATTTTTAGAACCTAAAATTGGGCGTTTTCGTCCAAGCATGCACAGGCATGTCCATGTGGGACTAAGCCTTTTTTCATCCCAGTTACCGAACGGTCAAGTCAAGTGGTTGGCAAGGTTTTTAACTTTGTCAAGTCTCTCATTTTTTTATTCAACGGAATCATACGGGTATTTAGTGTTAATACAAGAAAACTCTAAAGTCCAGCGCAACTCGCAAATTTACCTTTATTAAGTTGAGGGGGAAAAATATTGTGCTGATGACACCACCAATGATACCGCCGCAGATGAAGTCCTTACTTAGGGAACCCAGCCAGGAAGACTGGGAGGAGTGGACACGGAGACGTGCCTCATCTCGCAGCAAGAAGTAAAGTACATTGGACGGGCCATTACGGAGGAGGATGGGGACCAGCCCACGGTATGCCTCAGCGAGCCCGAACTCAGCTCCTATAAGTAAGTCAGAGAGGGGAAGGTGTATACTTAGTTTTTGCTGTGGTAGTGACCACTATCCCTCTCTATTCCCTCTCAGCAGCGAGTGGTCGCTAGATGTGAGACCCAATCATTCAAGATCTGTAGGTGTTTATTTTGTAGCCCACTTTGGATTCGGCCCGCCCACACCCGTGGTTCATATCAGGCGCCTACCTTTTCGAAAATAAAAGAAAAAGAAAAAATGCCAACCTATTCTTCGAAAAGCGTGCGTAGTGTTTTTAAACTGTTGCTGGTATTTGTGATCCTGTAATAAGGTCTGTATTCGTTCAAACGGGGTCAGTACAGCCTCGGTTGTTCCAGCCAGCATAGCAGCTGTAATTTTGGAAATGACAGGTGGTAAACTCGCGCTCAAAGGGCGCAGAGTGCCTTCGTATACTCCGAACATGAGGGATAGACTAGTCGTCTTTTGGCAAAGCGGAGGGAGAATTCCACGGTAGAGGATGAAAACACCTTCGTTTCGTAGCTGACGGATGGCTTTTTGAGGGGTAAGATCATGCAGGACCTGAAATTACACACACACAGTGAGATAAAAATATATCTGCAATGTACAGTATTACTTTTCAGACAACAGACCAGAGAATGTTTACATAATTAAGGTACTGTCTCTGAATGTTACCGCGGGGGAATTAAGTAGGTCGCTATGTTTTCTTATAGTTTTCTTTCTACCTAGTTTTGTATCTCTCACCCCAGTTTCGCAATCACAACTACATCACCTCGAAATAAAAATGTCTGCAAACGAGGTTAAATTAAGAATTAGTCAAACTGGTCTTACCTGGCGAAAAATGACTTTGTTAATTGGATAGGTGATACAAATGTTGATAAATGCCGAACCCCAGCCCGTGACAAACTCTCTGTAATCCCAATTGATAGGATTCCATAACGCATGAAGTGAGGACGGGCCATTCCTCTGCTGTTCTACTGGAGATGGTAGTTGCGAATTTGACAGCCGCACAGGATCGGCGGAAACCATCACAGTTTTCTACATACCCTACAACAGTAAAAATCCCGAATGACAACAGACTTTCCTTGGTGTAGTAGCAGCTATGGCATGGCTGAGGTCAAAATTCTTGGCCAATATAGCTTTATGCCATTTTGAGGCCCATTTTACATCAAAACTGACAACCTGTGTCGTTCACAGAGCTCAGACAAAAAACACCATTCTTATCACCCCCAGTATCAGGGTAGCGTATCAGTCTCGGCGTAGCTGAGGTATCTTGAATAACGTTCCCTGCTAATTACAAGCTAAATCAAGAGTAATGGTAGACTGTTAATAAATCCAAACCTTATCAAGTATTGGCAGTATTTGCGGAACAATAGCGTATAGCCGAATATTGCGAACTAGAGATGGTTTACAATACTCTGATAAGAGTTGACTGGTCAGGTTCAGTTCTTGAGCTCTTTTTCTTGGCTACTGCAGGTTATTTCAAATTGCATTACAAACATAAAAGGTTAAAAAATATTAAAATTGAAGAAATACTAAGGACGATTTTCGTCCGTACCCATGTCATTGCAAATTTATGGAGTATTTTGAAGATAACTAGAAAGAAAATGCTTTTACTCCACATCCACAGCCATTTTGAAATTTAAATAGACGTGGCTGCAGCATTTGACTCTTTCCGTATTTATTGAAATATTTGCATTTAAATGTCATATTTATCAAATTTGCCTTATATTTTTGTTATAATTTATTTAAGTAAATTTTCTTAAATTTTTGTAAAATGATTTCTACAAATAATTTATTTTTGGCGGAATTTCAACTGTTGTTTGAAAGTTTGAAAACTTCCGAGTTTTCCCTCCATCATTTTGAAAATATTTTAATTTTTTCAATACTTCTGACTTACCAGCTTTAAAGATTTAACCGTGATTGGTAGGGACCTCATAAGCATCTATCCATTCTACTCTGCAAAGGTAGTACTGAGGTGTTCACTAATTGGATACTGGGAAGTTATATGAACGAGAAATTTAGGAAGTTTGTGTGGCATGTACAGGCAGTAAGGAGTATAATGAAATCAATTTTAAAATTTCCTCTGAAGTTTACAACAACTAATTCCATTCTAAGTAAATACTAGGTAGGTACCTACCTACTTACTCGCTGACGCCACCCGTTTTTCGTAAGTACAATTATTTCTGAAAATACCCTATCAGAATCGCTACTAATTGATTCTGTCAGTACTTAGATACACACCAACTTGTTCAGGTTTCGACTACGACAGGTACCTAAATGCAAGGCCGTACCCAGGGGGGTTCAACCGCCCCCCCCCCTAAACTACACTGCTTTTACACTAGAGAGAATTAAGTTTTGAAGGAGAAAATGTAGTTTCGTACTACCTAGGTACCTAACCCCCCCCCCCCCCCGAAATATTTTCCTAGGTAGGGCCTTGCCTAAATGCCCACTTAGTTCACCTGTTTGCAGGTCCCTACCTAAACATCGAGACAAGTGGATTCATTACTTTCTTCAGTGAATAATTTCTGTATTGTAATCAACATTAGCCCTGAGCTATCATAACCAGACTGAAAACCACACAAATGCACGCAACTGCCACCCAGTCAAAATACATATGCAATTAATTTAGATTAATTTAAGTACAGACTTAAATTCTCAGTAGGTAAATAAATTATAGATAGGTAGTATATACAAAATTACCCGTGTCACTCCGAAAAATGAAACCTATTTTTTCAAATCAACTAAAGATAAAAAATGTAAAAATACAATAATCTGACTAATTTTAAGCTAAATATTACAAACGGATTGCACAAAAATGTCAAAATACAACATGACAGCTCTATCGAATTTCACTCATTTTGAAAATACTACCATCTTAAAGTACCTACATGTGTAATAAGTTTTTACATTGGGATTAAGTAAAAAAAACCTTACGCTTCGTAAAGATCGTTCGCAAAAAAAATTAAAAAAATAACGAAAATGGAACTGAAATCATACTTAGTAAAAGTGGAAAAAATGAAATAATCAGTGATAATAAATACTTAGGTACCTATCTTGAAAAAACCAGGAAGGCATGTTTGAAAGGGAATGCCTGATTCGAAAATGAAACGTTATTTAGGGAGTACTAGCAAGCTGTCTCTTGTCACATTGGGCTGCTCTAGTATGGAGCGTTACGTGTGCGATGATCGAGCAATGTGGAGAAAGAAAGCAACGCGATTGGGGGTAGCTTGACCGCACATGTTGCAGGTAAAGGGGTCCCGGTAACCGTGATATCCCATATGCATCGTATACATCACCACGTCTTTGAAGGCCATGTCACAAAAGCCACAGGAATATCCTTCCGGGTCCGCCTTATCAAACTGAGCTCTCGGTTCCGGCTCTGCCACGCTTTCCAGCGCCCTTCCCTTCCACGAAGGAATTTTTATCTTGAACGAGTCCCTAATCGGATCCACCACATCCACTTTCATATCAACTTCCTCAGTCGGCTGGACTATTTTTAACGGCACTGGTGAGGGATGTCTAACCTCCACTTGTTTACAGGCTTCTTCTTTGATGACAAATGTCTCGGGTGGGTGTCCATTCTGCATACAGACATCTTGTGTGGAATTCGTCACTCGAATATCATGTTTCAAGTCAGTCTCCACGCTGGCATGAGTACTTGACGGGACAGGCTCTCGCTTCATTACGGAGTCATTACGTGTTGACTGGATTTCAGCCTCTTTCAATTCTATGACTTCGGGGACTCGCTCTAACTTGTAAGCCTTTCCCTTGCGCCGGTTCTTTTTTCCATCAGTGGGTCGCCTATCGTTATTAGGTTCGGGCTCGGATTTGCTGAGATCAAGGGGGGAAATGGGCTGGTAGGCGAGTGGGGAGTGGTGGGGAGAAGCCATGCTGAGAGGGGATACGGGCGGCTCAAGGGACAAGAACACATTCTGGAAGTAGTCCTTGATGGCACCATGGTCAGGGAGATTGTTGTTGGTGCGAAACATGTGCGCGAAAGGCGACTCAGCGGCGTGTAGGTACATATGCTGACTGAGAACCTCCAATGAAACAGTATAAAATTCACAGAGTGTGCAACATATGAGTTTTGGCTGGGGTTCTTCGGGCACTTGATTGGGAGCGGAAGGGACGACCACCCCTCCAGGCAAGTTATGCTTCTCTCCGTCGTCCTGAGGCTTCGATTTCTGTTTAGGTCCCCTCCTAGTTCCATACACATCGATAATGGGCAGGGGGTTTGGAGAGCCGTCTTGGTTAAGCACCATGGCAGGTGAGTGATCATATTTCCTGAGATGAAGTTTGAGGCTGTGGCAGTACTTGGTGGCGTAGGCGCAGTCAGCACACCTGTACTGGTAGATGTTGCTATGAGACTTGAGATGGGAGTTGAGCATCGACTTGTTCACGCAGGAGTAAGCGCACTTGGTGCATTTGAACGGTTTCGATCCAAAGTGGTTGCGCAGATGGTACTCCAAGTGGTGCTTGTACTCAGTCACGAAAGGACACTTGGGACACGTCAGTAGTTTCTCCGCCTTGATGTGAGTCTTCGTGTGTTCCCAGAAGTCCACCTGATCAAGAAAATTCAATTTACAATCATTAAACAACAACAACCCCACGTTGGAACGTCACATCTCAAGGCGGAGGCTTCGAATCTCGGTATCTCCAAACTAACTGACGGTATCATGGATACTAAATACTCAGTTTACTCGGCAAAATGATATAATCTAGGTACCTTGGTCGTAGTGAGGAACGGACATTGCTTGCAACGGAACGTCTTTGACTTGCTACGCCGGGGGTTGTCCTCATCCTCCTGACCATCGGAGGGTTGATCCGGTTGGTCGGTTGGGTCCACCAGGTCCCCCAATTCACCCCCCACCACATCATGAACATCAGCTAAGTGAGAGCGCAGCTCCACCACACTTTCCGCCTTGAAGTCACAGAGTGTGCATTTGTCGCTGTAATGTGTTGATACGTGCTCCATGTAGCGATGTCTGTTTAAAAAAATTATAATAATTTTATTTTCCAATGGCATGGGTTAAGGTTTTACATTATTTACAAAATTTGGAAATTTCAAATTGAAATAACAAACCTGTATGGCGTAGTGTAGGCACATAGCGGGCAGGGAAACTCCTTACGCGGGGTTTCCTGCTGTGTCTCTCCCTCCTTCTGGTCTTGGTCTTGCTTATAAATGCCAGCCAGGTTGGTAGATCGTTCCAGGGCGAGCTTTAGTCGCTCGAGGGAACCTTCAGTTGCTTCAGGAGGGCTGCTTGCTGTGCTTGGGCTCTGTGGGTAGGCAGGGCTACGGGGGTAAGGTCCACCATTGTCGACAGGACTGCGTGGATATGGCCCTCCACTGTCGGGCGAACCCCTCGGTCTAGCAGGGCTATGTGGGGAGGCGGACGGCCCTCCGGAGCTGGACCGTCCTGGAGAAATCCCGGAGTCATTTTGGCCCTCTTTCTCGTCACACTGCTAAAAAAAAAAAAAAAAAAATCTGAATTAATGTACTAGTAAGTACCTACTTTCTAAAATAGGTCGAAAAAAAAACACAAAAGTGTGTATTAAAATGGTAGCTTTTAATGTGTTATCATAACTAACTGCTAACGAATTAATAGCTTTAATTATCAGAAGAAATAAATGAAAAAATTTAGTAGTATCTTACCAAGGCTGGGGACCAGGGCCTGGCTGGCGTCCTGACCAGACAATCAGCACGCATCATCGTCCAGTCGCGACGCCACTCCGACTGTAACAACCAAATAACCATCTTTAGGGTGCGTCCCACCATGCCCAGTTAAAATTAAACTGGAGATTTTGTCCTATGTTTACGATGTTAAATTTAACTTTTCAGTTAAATTTAACATGGTAAACATAGGACAAAATCTCCAGTTTAATTTTAACTGGGCATGGTGGGACGCACCCTTAGTCTACTAAGGGTGAGTAAAGAACTAAGAAGAGGTTCATAATATACAAGAATAAACTATATTTGGGAGTGCCACTTTGAGTATGCGAGGGACTGGGGCGGATCTTCATAAGGGGTGCCTTCACACTTTATGACCTCAATATACCTAACTATGAAGGGGTGTTTTCAGTTTTTTGTACCCTCCTATGGAATGGGGCCGCGGTTTTTTACCCCAAGCGGAAGTGTATTGTCGATGGGAAAGAAGGGGATGAATTAAGGGCGTCGGTTTTTATCAACCTGTTCAGTGTTCACACCCGTTTTTATCGCATTTTTTACACGCCGATTGTTTGGGGTGGTTTCAGGATACCTATCAAAGGGTGTATTTCACAATGCTGTTTTTATTAACCTGTGTCATATAAGCGGATCAACCCCATGTCAGGTCAAGGGCTGCTTTTTTTACTCCTCTTCCCCAATAAACAGAAACTTGTATTCCTTTTTAAGTTTTTTTTTACCGACCTGTAGTTTTCACTGAAGTATCTATTGCACCACCATACTGCCAGAATGCAGGGAAGTCTGGACACTCCTATATGCTAACGCTCATAACTCCTAAAAGGGGCGCTTGAGGGAATTAACGCAGGTGAGTATCACAACTCTCGGCCAAGTCCTGAGTGGTCAATTTCAAGTCGAAGCCTCCTCTAACTGATAAAAACAAAGAGACTAGGGGTACGTAACGCCAACAATGTTGGAAGGCAGGAGCCTATGCAAGATCTATAAAACCAACCAAGGTTCCCATGTGCAGCTGAGGGTCGCAGTGCGACGTCATGCTACTCAGACCAACCACAGCCCTTCGCTCCAGAGCGCTAGAACATTCTCGTCACAGTAAGACCCTGCACCATATTTACGACACCGTATTTATAATTTAGAATAGACCTACGTAAAATATTAGGCACTGAGACAAACCAACAATAACTGTAGACGACCCGGCACATTCCACATAGGTGCCCACTGTAAACCGAGCTCCCACTTGTACTGACCGAATCCGAATCGTGCTTTTTTAACAGCAAGCTCTATCCTGAATGATCCCAGTCTATTCCGAGGGGTTAACCACTCGTTGGGAATCTCGTTGGGAATCGTTATGAAATCTCAGGGAATCTTGGAATTTTTTTGAGTGGTTACCCCTTCGGGGTTCATCTTTCTATGAATATCGTTGGGAATCTTTGGAAATCTTTATGGAATTTCAAGGAATCTTTGGAGGGGTTACCCCCTCGGTCTATTCATTTTATTCCCTGCATGATAGCTTTACCCTCCTTTACCCACTGTTTTCCTGATTGTGCCAGGGGAGGGTAACTGATTTAGATCCCTGTATACCTGGTTCAGGCCGCAAGAGATCTTCCTAGAACTCAAAATCCCAACTGTGACAAAAACTCAGGTTTTTTGGCTGAATGGGTCAATGCCGGACCAGAGGCACTGTGCCGAGCGTAAGCTAAACATCTTCCTGTAGCCAAGTTGAAGTTCTCTAAACGAACCTTTTCATTTTCAACAATTTTTTACTGTCCACAGACTCCACAGGGAGGCTGTACTGAGCCTTTATGCGAAAACTGCGCTACCCACCTTCGTAGATGAGCATTACGCACGTACGTACGTCGAACTGACATGATGCTAAACCATTTTTGTGCGTGTGTCAGGTACTTCCAAGGGGGAATCATTGGAAATCTTAATGAAATCTCAGGAATCTTGGAATTTTTTTTGGAGTGGTTACCCCTTCGGGGTTAATCTTTCTATAAATATCGTTGGGAATCTTGGGAAATCTTTATGGAATCTTTGTGGAATCTCAAGGAATCTCTGCAGTGGTTACGGTTACCCCCTCGGGTACTTCTGACACGCCTATTGCTACGAAAATCGCAGAATCCAAATTTTACACATTGAAATTACTTTCTCTTCCCGTACTTTAGGTACCTATATATACCTACTTATATAAGGGCGACGGGAAAAAAAATCATTACCTATCTCACTCCCAACAGTTAACCCCCCCCCCCCCCCCCCAAACTTGCAGTTAACGCAAAAGGCGTAGGTCCATAGGTACCTATATGGAAATGGTACTTACTTGCCAAAGGGAACTTAACACTGGGCAACCACTGACATATTCTGAAGACTGGTGGACTGGTAGTAAGTAAATGCCTATTTTCGACAGATATTTTATGACAATTATCTACCAGAACCAATTGCAGCCACCCACCAGGATATCCAACAGATACCACCTTCCTATATTAATGAGCAACTTGAGATAAAAACCGACACATCGATTTGATGCGGAGGTGGAGAAGTGCAATGTGGTACGTACCACTTGCACGGGTACCCGTGGTCAATCGCATAAAATGGTCAAGAACTTACCTATCTCCCGTATAATTAGCGCCTATAAGTTGCCTATATAATTAATTTTCAACATACTTAGTACCTTGTTTATTTTATGACTTAAAATTGAAAATGACCCTTAGCAAGGAGAAGAAGATTACGTATACTAGGTACTATAGGTATAGAAAGGCTCAGTAAAATCACGTATTGAGAATTTGAGTGGAATAAAAGGAGCATTGCAATGTAAGCTCCAATACCATTTCTTATCAGCAAAGGAGGCAAAGCACATAGGTACAAATATTTTTTTTTTTGGCATGGATGAATATTCACGTGAGTGAATATTTTGGCATTCTCGTGAGGTTATCACGATTTCAATAACTTTCCAATAAGCTCTCAGAGAGCATGCACACCGGTATTAATTTGGCAAGGCAAGCAGTTCACTTTTTTATATGTACCAAAAAACAAAAGGATCTGTAAATAATGTCGGAAAGTTCTACCTAACTCATATACGTGCGACTGGCTCCTTAGCAGTGTCATCACTCAAAAAATGAAATAAAAACCTAACATACCGAAACTTGTAGGCTTCTTTTAGAAGTTAAGTACCCAGCTGTATCATCCGAACACGAAATGACCGGTATGGAGCTGTAGGCTTGTCACACTAACGGGAGAGGTCGACTTATTCAGCTACAGCTCCACACAAAACTGACCATCGCCACCACCCTGAACCACCACCACCCCTACTTACAGTACACAAAGCATGGGCGTCATCCCCCTTACCACGCCCCGTAAGCTAAACATAGGTGCGACCGCCTCCTTCTCCCACCCCTGGCTCCCCAGCTTCACTTTCGGTTTTTTAGGGGCTGTTTGGGGTTGCTGGACTTCAAATGACAAGCTATAGGCTTATACACTCCTAACTGCACTCACGATAAAGGGGGCTCAAGAGGACATTTCTCGAAGGTTTTTTTGAAACAAGGTGTTCCTCAGGTTTATATGAGTCCACCACAGAAATTTTGCTGGCAATGCTGGCGTAATAAGAGCCTGGATAAATAGCCTCGATAGCCGAGTGGACTAAATGGACGACTTTTGAGGAGCAGTGAGAGCCGGGTCACACCGGTTCGATCCCGATCCTACCAAAAAGTTTTTCTGCTCGGCATTCACCTCTGATATGTTCAGCATGTCAAGTGAAATGTATATCGAGGCTGTGGTGGTTCGGAACCCACCTAAAACTGTAGGTCCCCATCGTTTACTCAATGGTTGGGGAGCTGGTATTTGGTAGTGCTGCCAGCTGAGCACAATGGATAGTTCTTGAAAACGGCCTAGTTGCTGGGCTTGTCCCCCCCAACCCTTCAGCTATTATTATAAGCTATAAGAGCCTGGATAATTAATATATTTGCATGTTTCTTTTTTTTTTAAATCTGTATGATGTGCAATGTTGGTAAAGTTCAAAAATATTTTTTATTTGTAAGATGACCCCAATAATCATCTACTAAACACTCCAGAACGATATCTACTAGCATTGGGTTATCTAGGTCCTACTGTAAAGGCAGGTCAATAATAATTACTGAGTCATTGCACAGTGCATCTTGACGCATGGCATTTCCGTTGTAGTTCAAAACTACCAAACGAGTGATAAAATAAAATGATAACAAACAAGATGACTCACTCAAAAACAACCCTGAAACCACTGGATAGCGGCTATCAATACGTTTATTTACAAGCCACAGACTCATTCCACGAAAAACAGCCTGATCAGGAAATTGTTTCCAACCACTTATTTATAGTTTGCGGAAATTCACCAGGATATACATGGATTACCACTCTATTTAGCCACAACATTCTACAGCATTAAAAATATATAAATTTCGATATTACTGCCGGTAACTTTGGTATATTCATATTTGAAGATTCTATAGAAGTGAATCTCCAAAAAATGTCTGTTTAAGACGAAAGCCTCCTATTTTCAAAAACGGCCAAGATCCGGAATATCACGCTGTTTTCCTACATCGCAAATGCATTTACATTCCTGTGTATTGTGTATGTCTAAGTGACCAATAAGTCCTTAGATTTGAAGAACCATAAATGGATTTAGCGTGTCTTTAAACGACTTCTGCAAGTAATAGCCAGTAATAGATTAAAGTAACACCGATAGCTTCATGAATGTATCTTCGACTGATCGCAGAATAGACTGACAGGTAAAATGAAAGGTACTTATAATTAATCTGCTTCAGTACTCTTTAACGACTCTATAGTGGTGGTAAATAAACATTATGGGGCTACACACGCGGTACACAAAACTCGCATAAGTTGCATTGAAATGCGTTTTATTTGGGCCACCATACACCATATACACTCAGAAAAATGTCCCGTAGATTTAACGTGAACTTCCTGTTAAACTGGAGCTTACTAGAATGCCCCCTTACAGTAAACGACCACATTCCAGTAAACGGTGCAGTTAAAGTAAGTGAGTCGAAGAAGAAGATTCCATTTAATTTTCAGTCACTTAAACGAAGTGGAGGGCTTCAGTAACAACTGTCAAGTGATGACGTCACGACAATTGTGACATCATCAATTTGTATAGTTACCTTTATTGTCGGGAAGGCATTTACTGAAAATGAATATTTATTTGAAGTGACGGAACCTAGACATTTCCATGAACGGTGCATAAAATTAAAGGAAATGGAGTGCATCCATTAAGCGTAAATGAACCCAATCAAACTCTGCTATTAGATGAGTAGTGTAAGTAGATTCGCACAGTAAACTTAAGTGGATGTTTCGCAAGGCTTCAGCGAAACATTTCCTAATATTGGAGGACACCTTTAGGGATAGCGTACTGTCCAGTAATACTCGTACCATCCATTTACTATTAGGGTACCTATCCACTACCTAGTATGGTACCTATCCACTACCTAGTATGGTACCTATCCACTACCTAGTATGGTACCTGTCCACTACCTAGTATGGTACCTATCCACTACCTAGTATGGTACCTATCCACTACCTAGTATGGTACCAATCCATTACCCCTACATGGGAAGGTCGTTTAAAGTAACCTACAGCAATCCGGTTACTGCAAGTGGCGCAATAGGGTGCTGCAGGCACCCCCTCAAGGCTAGGGGGCTCCCTCCACAGGGGAAGCAACCCCAATAGCCCTCCTTAGCCATAGGGATGGTACCTGCACGACCCCGATGTAGACATGGCAGCCACATAGCAGTAACATTGCTGGAGGCTACCTCTGGAAAAAAGTATACAGTTATGTCTCCAGTCCAGTGAAACAGTATATTGCAAAAACACTGTGAGTGCGGTACGCAGGATATGGTACAGTGACAAAATACTGACACCCAAAACCGTGACCGACAGTTTTTAGATGACGCAGAAGAAGCTGAAGAGTCGTCACGCTGGGGAGATGGGTAAATCGGTGGAGGCCTTTCTGTCATAAGCGGTAGGTACAGCAGCCCCGCCAAAGAACATCCTTGTTCACCACCTGAGAGAAAAACAAACAAAACAAAAACATTAATAAAATGCTGATAATAAATAGCCGATATGTAGGGGTAACATTATGCACGGTCATGGAAATGGAGGGATGTAAATATGCTTAGAATAAATACCATACATTGTGGTTTGATGGCTGGTCCAGTAACCCACTTTTGTTCCACTTGAAGGATGTTCCTCAACTAAATGTACCTACATAACTATTTTCAGTAGAAACTATTCAAAATTTGTTCTGCGATATAATGCCTTTCTAACGCCAGAACGTAAGGTGTACAATAGTACTTTTACTATGAGATAATTTTTGCCAGATTTTTTTTATGGCGTTAAAAAGACATAGACAACAAGACATTTCAGAACAAATCAACTTACCATTGAGCTCCTGATGGAGGTGTTCACATCCACACGAAGTCAGTACATCCAGTACAGATATCTCGGCCATTCTCAGTGTCTCCTTCGCTATCACTGTACGCGGGCAATTGATGAGACCCGAAGTTTTTTTTTAGTATTGGCTGGACTTTCATTTACACCACAACAAAAATAACTGTAGGTAAGTATAACAAGTTCACATAACCGCGGAAAGTGGCACTGGAAGCAACAGAACACATTACCCACCCACGGACGTTGACACTTCAAACTGTTCTGACGCCGCTGACGCGAAGGATGGATTTAGGCGTGTGACGCAACGCCAGTAACAGCGCCCTTAGCGGGGTGTCTGCAACTATTCCATTTACCTTCACCGCCTATGTCCACTTGCTTTAAATGGAATAGGGTGAACATTTAAATGAAATGAGCCCCTCCAATAATGTCCACTAAAAGTAATTGGAGCCCGTAAAAGTAAATGGATTTTCCGGGTTTTCCCATTGTCTCTTTTAATTTAAATAGAATTTTGACGTCATGATTGACACTTGCTATGGCACGCAATTTCCTGTTTCATCCACGCGCAAACTAAAGGGTGTCCTTCTCACCATTTTTTAGGGTAGTTATGTGTAAAGGGTAAAACGTTCACTCGAAAACTTCGTCTTCTGCTCTTCCTTTGTTTAAAAACCAAATTTCTCCGCTGTATGGGCTCAAAATAAACAAAACCAGACAATAAGCACCACAGGTACGCCATACGTTCCTTCTCTCAGTGATATATCTCGGTGTCGGCTGTGTATGAATCTTCTAAATGCAATTTTCAGAAAAATTTCACTGTCTTTTGTCATTTTTTTCGTCTACAATGACTTTCCCCCTCCAACACATTGCATAAACTCCGAATAGACCATAAAACACTACAGACGGTTCTCCTTGCAAACCGTTTTCCGTTCCAACCTAACATTCTAAAAAATCCCGTGTCACTTCTGTCCAAGTTGACTCCCTTCGTCCCCCGGACAGTGGACCACGAAAACTCCTGTTCTCCATGTCGCACATATTTATAGTAAAATGCACATTGTGGCCTTGTTTGAACATATTTTTGAGAAAAACAAACACCAATCAACTCATAAAAATTAGATGAATGCGCCTTTAGGGGTGAAAACTTGATCAAATTCCAAATTACTAACTTTCACTTAAGGTCACAGTGGTGAAGATTTTATAAAATTCAAATTTAGCGCCAAAAAATTGCAGGTCACGTGGTTTTTTATTGGATGTACCATTTAATTTAAGTTGAAGCCTCCAATTAGAAGCTCGTGACGTCATGGATCAAAAAAAAATTCAGGTCACGTGGTTTTTTTTATTGGAAATATCATTTAAGTCAAGTAGAAGCGTCTTTTGATGCTGGTGACGTCATGGAGGCGAGATAAAACCGACGTCACGTATATTTTTTATTGGATGCTTCACTTAAGAGAAGTGACTGACTCCATTTACATCTACCTAGATAATATACATTGTGACGTCACATCATTGTTAATTTAACCTAAGTGACAAACTCCACTATGAGGAACGGTAGGGTGCTCCACTTAGTGATAGGGAACCAAAGTTCCAGTAAAAGAAAAGTAAAAATCTATTTAGGGGCCACGTGACCTAAAAGTTCCACTTAACAGAAACGGAGTGTGCCTTAAATGGAGAGTGCATCCTTACTAAAAATGAGCGCTCCATTTCCACTTATTGGCCAAAAATTAAATGAGCTGATTTTGGCCTCCATTAACCAATTATTTTTCTCAGTGTACCCACGGAAGTGGGTAATTGCAACACCATTTCTCTACTTTTTCTCCTGTAAAAGCTAAACATAGTGTCCTACTTTCACTCGTTCGTTTCGCGTTCAAATAGCACACTAAGTTTAGCTTTTAGAGTAGACACAACCAATACGATATTGCAATTACCAGTCTCCGGCAGTACTAATATGTAAACATTAGTTTTGTCGAATATTTACTTTCGCACAGTGGTTTTGGTGGAGTTCGTCGAGAATGTATATACAGCCTTAATAAGACTTCTTACCAAGGTACATACATAATATTCGGTCGAAAACTTATCCTCTAACTCTAAAGAATCAAAAGCGAAACAGAGAGATATTAAAGGTACACGCAGGAAAGCTAGTGGGGCTGACACCGCCACTGCCAGTGCCTATTGTGGCCTATTGGTGTTTTTCGTGTGAAGTGTCGATGGGGAAAGTGACCGTTGCTTTTGTAGCGAACGACCCCAATCTGACCCATAAATCCAAGCTTTGTTCTCGTGTCCATATAATTAATCGCGGGTTGGACAGCGCGGGATCGAAGTTCAGCTGCCCTTTTGGCCCTACTTCTGTTTCTGCCCAAAAAATGGCCGAAAAAGGTTAATGACAGCTGTGTGGGTCAAGGGGCTTCAGGAGCAAAAGGGCTCACGAGTGTACCCTTTTAAAGCGGCTTAGGCCCATTTTCCGTGAGGGGTTTTGGTGATTCGCGTCCAGTTCGCACCCATAGGTCCTGACTTTTACCCTCAGCCCTCGCCATAACACCGGTTCCGCTATCTTTCTTTTCATATGGTGTGGCCATTTAATCTGTTGGATTTGTTATAGAAAATATAGAAATAAATTAGGAATTTAAATCGCTCAGTAAACGATCTTCCATTTCAGCACACACATATATTTGAATATAAAACAAACTTCCTAACCTATAGGCACTATACACATGTTCAAGAACTACAATAAATTGTTCTTTGATTAGGAAAAATAATTTAAAGAGAAAGCTGATGTCCATTGGGTGCCGTCTTGAGATTCACCTCAAAATCGCGAAGATAAGTAACTCTTTACATTAGGCGCTGCTTAGACATTGCCACCAAAAGTACTGAGGTAGCCTCCTCATAGCTAAAAGACGAGCCAAGGAGTTTCTGCTTTAATATATCACGGTAAAGCCAACGCACCCCAGAAAATGCGAAGGGTTAACCACTCGTTGGGAATCTTTGGAAATCTTTATGAAATCTCAGGGAATCTTGGAATTTTTTGGAGTGGTTACCCCATCGGGGTTCATCTTTCTATGAATATCGTTGGGAATTTTTGGAAATCTTTATGGAATCTCAAGGAATCTCTGGAGTGGTTACCCCCTCGGGAAAATGGTTATCACAGACACGTCAGTAAACAGAGCTACTTTCCTAAAAACTCTCCCACTTACGAGGTTCGATCCCTACGAAATTTTTGATACAGTACAGCAATATACAGCAACGATCGGCACACGACTAATTCAGCTCCTCATACAACCCATGTAAGTTACAATAGATTCTCGATTCTTGACCGTCATACGTGCAGTTTTTCATTAGAAATACTTTTCATTAAAAGCAACAAAAGGCTCGGCCAAAGTGATTTAAACGTTGCTGCCCCTTTGCAAAAACAGAGAGAGGGTGGACGCGTGGGGTGAGGTGACGGTGACCGATGGCCATCTCGCGATACGATCCCCATTTCAGTCCCCAATCATATCCTATCCAGAGTGATATAGCTTCAAAACTAGTCAATTTACAAAGGTTCAATATAGGCGTCGTTACTTTAGGAAATTATCACAAACTGTGAATCTTTTAGGAACCCCACCAAAGAAGCGCAGAGTGCTGACCCATCTGGTAAATGGTTAGCGTGAGAATGGCGGCCGCCCGCCTCCTTCACTTCACAAACATTGACCACAGTCTAGTCCGCAGATCAATCTGGAAATTTTCATCTGTACAGAAAAATCTATGTTTTTCACTGAAAATAGCGAGGGGTTCACCACTCGTTGGGAATCTCGTTGGGAATCATTGGAAATCTTTATGGAATCTCAGGGAATCTTGGATTTTTTTTTGGCGTGGTTACCCCTTCGAGGTTTATTTTTCTTTGAATATCGTTGGGAATCTTTGAAAATCTTTATGGAATCTCATGGAATCTCAAGGAATCTCTGGAGTGGTTACTCCCTCGTAATTTAGTTTGTATGGCGGTAAGACCACCTTGAAATTTGTAAACTGGCCAGGTAACTTTTTGGATGCTGCTGCGCTAAGGATTCAATTCTCAAGAAACATCCATTTTGCAAGGTACACACAAAGGCCCTGAACAAATACAAAAAAATCAGGTTTCTTTTTCAAATGGAGGGGTTCAGACCTGATTTGTAAAAAAGTCTTTGAAGCGGGGCTATAAGTTATGTTTGTTGTCCATTGAAAACCTATAGGGTTTTACTGCTGCCCAGGTTTTGTGGTTCATTTAACACATTGTTGTATCCTTTGGCCTACATTTTCTGTAATGCCAGATTAAAGGTGAGTTATACAAAAGGAGTAGGTAGATACCTACTGGACCAATATACCTATGTCTTTGGAGAATATGCAGAAAAATATAGACCTATTGTTAATAAATAATACTGTAAATCTGCGGAACATATTTCTGGTAATAGTTATTATTTATATGATAGTATATTATATACAATATACAGTAGTCTCTCTCTATAACGGCGGTCAACAAGGGACCATGTAAATCTGATCGCTTTAAAGGGAGTTCGCTATAGAGAAGGTTTCTCGTTATAGAGAAGCTCTCATTTTGAGAGCGACAATTGTAATTTTAGGTAGGTTTCGAAGAAATACTCTAGGTGCCGATAAAATTGGTCTACGACTTATCTACAAAGAAAGCAAATCAAAGTGAAATTTCAGGGAAATTTAAAACATTGAGCTGTTTCTCAGTGCTTGTAAATGGCTGAATTCTATAGAGAAACGACTTTAAAACAATGATGTTTGGTTTATACCACACGTAAGTTTAAAAGTCGAAATGTGCCAAACTTTACTGAACTGTAGTCGTTCACCTTTAAACCCAAAAATCTCATGGTTCCTAACTTCTCAACTTTTTTGTGAAAATGAAAAAACAGTTTTTGGGGCAGGAAATAATAAATAACTCGTGTAGGTGACACGCAGATGTGGCGGATCGCTGGACAGACCCCCGACCTTTACTTTTTTTGCCGCAAAAAAATAAGTGAAGGCATTTGGGGCAACCTCGACAGAGAGCCCCAGTGAGCCTGTTCCATGATTTTCAAAACATTTGCTTTTTGTTAGCTGCTATGTCTCGTAACTAAACAGGTACTGCCCGTTCACGTAAACACTTCCTATAACAACTGAAATCTCTCATGGCGTTCTAGATAAAAAAATACCTAAGCACGTTCATATTTATATGTATATATATATATATTTTTTTTATTATTAACGCGCGACGTTCAGAGAACATATGCGCCGCCGATGAGTTGGTTTGTTAGATATTTTTGGCCGAAGCCGAAGACGAAGTGGCCGAAGCCGAATATGAGTGGGCCGAAGCCAGTTTAGGAGTGGGCCGAAGCCAATACATCCATGTCGGAAGCGGAAAATTTTTCCGTTCCTCGGACCTCCCGGACCTCTCAGGACACAAAGCGGACCCCTTGACCACTCGGCCACTGAGAGGCACTACATACTTACACTGGGGTACCGATAGAACCCATAGGAGGATTTTCGACAGAAGTATCTACTGATCGCTACTTCCGAAAATATACGATGTTTTCAATGAGTTTTCGTAAGTGAAGTTGCCACCCACATTCAAATTCGGTTAAATTAAAATCATCGGCAGGGATCAAGTGCATTGAAAGAGGAATGATTTTTTGCTCCCGGAGTTTTTCAGCCATCATTAAAAAAGGCTGATAAGCTGAAGAGTATAATTTTAATGGCGGTCTTTGGATGAGAGGGGATGAGGGGAGAGAAGGGAATGGCTTGGCAGGCGGGATGCAGCAGGAAGGTGAAAGGTTGTTTTTTCCGGTGGAGGAGCTGTGGGCTGGAGCCACGTGCCGAACGCCATAAGAGAAGTATACAATGCAGGAAGTGTTTTCCAAGTGGCAGGCCACCCTTGTTATACCCAGGGTGGATTTTTCGAATTTTTATAAGTTTAAAAATCAAAGTGACATCTGCTTTTTTGCCAGCCTGTCTCCTCTGGAGGGGTCTGGAAGGACCCTTTGTCTGCGGCTGGTTTGGGACTCTATTTTGCTCTCTATGACTCGGATTTATTGTGGACCCTTTTCCCTTTTCATTTTAAGAAGCTACTGTGCAACTTCGTTCCTGGTCTGTGCGGCAAGTATCACAGATTTCGGAATTCTGAAAAAAAAAAAAAAAAAAAAAAATGGAGGATGTCGCTAAATGTAATTCTTTCTCTTTTAATCCCCCGCCATCCCCCCTTCTGAAGCGAGCTTTAACCACACATCTCTTCTATAGAATCAGGCTGGTTATACTCGCCGTGTATTTCAGATTAGACACTACCGTGTCACCCAAAAACTGAGCAAGGCGGCGATACGTACCCTATCCTTATACAAGGACACATCTCCAGATAAAATCGTCGGGAAATAAAGAATACGGCGGAAGTCGGAAGTATATTGTAGGTACATTATATACGCTCCCTTTGTAGCCCATATCTACAAGTTCCGGTAGCCCATATCTACAAGTTCCGGTAGCCCATATCTACAAGTTCCGGTAGCCCATATCTACAAGTTCCGGTAGCCCATATCTACAAGTTCCGACGAACCCACGTCAAAATAATAAAAGCCAGCATGAGTTGGTACAGTTTGTCAGCTACTCAAGCCGGATGCTGGGTCAGCGGGGGCAGGGGCAGGGTACAGGGCGTAGGGGTGGCCTTGAGGGTCGGGATGTGGGTGGCTGGACAATATACAGTAATTATTTCACCCCTTGGAACCACCCTATCATGTATCGGTGACTCACTGCCGCCATTTTAGTATCGCCGGTCCTCTCACTTTCCAGTCAGCTCATTTTGTATTTGAGATATTATGAGATCTAACCAAAAGGATAGAGAGGTAAAACCGAGGGGGTAACCACTCTAGAGATTCCTTGAGATTCCACTGAGATTCCATAAAGTTTTCCAAAGATTCCCAAAGATATTCATAGAAAGATGAACCCCGAAGCGGTAACCACTCAAAATAATTCCTAGATTACTTGAGTTTTCATAAAGATTTCCGATGATTCCTAATGAGATTCCCAACGAGTGGTTAACCCCTCGCTTCCATCGTTCCAGTTTAGACTTAGGTACACGAAGAGTAAGGAAAACTGTTCTGTTTTTAGAGGCAAATTGCAGATATTTTGGATTTTGACTAACTTTCTTTTCCTCTGCTATTCTTACAATTAACGTCATACAATCCGCTCATCGTATATCGTAACAACTCATAAAAAAAAAACCGTTTCTTATCGGTATTTCAGAACAAACATGGCCTATTGGACTTGCGATAAAACCTCAACCCCTGTCACGACTGCGGCGACTGTGGCACCCATGCACAAATACCCACCCTCTGTCCGGCGCGGCGGTCAACAGTCTGACCGCAAGCTGAGTATAGAAAATGTAATATTTAACATATCTATCTTTGAAAAATACAAAATTTCCTTGCTACCTACAACTTGACTATTTGTCACCTTCACTCGTTGTTACAGAATGAGGGGGTAACCACTCCAGAGATTCCTTGAGATTCCATAAAGATTTCTACAGATTCCCAACGATATTCATATAGAAAGATGTATCCCGAAGGGGTAACCACTCCAAAAAATTATAAGATTCCTTGAGATTTCATAAAGATTTCCAATGATTCCCAACGAGTGGTTAACAGGTTAACCCTCGGTACAGAAGTAACAATGAAGAATGTAGAACCTACCTACCCCTAATTTATTTCCTTCATGTTGTTTTCTGTATGTGCATGAAAATCACTGCTATATTCCTGATTAGATTCGTCACTGCTCTTTAAAACACGTTTCAGTTAAAACAATATTGTTAAAGAAAACACTTCCCTGAACTTATGGGAGGCAGGGGTGGAACCCTCACGCATGGCACGCCCTCCTGATAAAACACAAGAAAAAACTATTTTGGGATACGCGAGAAGATCCTTGTCTCTCAGAGAGATGTACGGTTTTAACTTTTTGGCTGGTAAGAAGTAAGGAATTCAAGAATATATGCTGAATAGGTACTTTCTCACAATAAACAAAATATACTTACGCTTTTCAAGTTTCTCCGAGAAGCATTTTACTTGACTATAGGTCCTATATACAAACCTGAAGGGCGCGTTTTAACCGCGCAACGTTCATTTCTCACACTGTCATATTTTCTCCTTGAAAACTTAGGACTCAATCCTTGGATATCTCGGTCTACTTAAATGCAGGCAGGCTTCAATGACTTCAGTCTGGCAAAACGCAGTTTTATTTTGAGTGGGGGTTGGCATTTGGTACAGAGTGGACTGGCCCGTGCCGCGACCCTCTCTAAACTGCAGCCGAGGGGAAAATACGATTACGCAGGAACCCTAAGCACCCGGCAAACCCTAAGCTCCGCAACTGATGATACCACTTCAATACACCGCCTCACCTATTCATTAAGAGTTTAAAAAACTGTTACTTCTAACGGTGAGCCTATTTATCTCGTACTTATAAATTATAAATATAGTACCAGTGCTTCATAGAAAATTTTGAATGCACAGTTTCTTCTAGCCGAAGAAACTCTGGGCATGCAGCAAAGATTGCTAAGAGTTCAAAATCATATGAGGAATTTAATATTCACTCTACTCCAGTCACCACCCCAAACCTCAAACAATGTTTCACGCTATTCCTTCTTCCGCCAAAAATGACAAGAATCTAAGACTTCTTGGCTCAGCAAAAAATGGTACGGCAGATGTTGCACAGTGTGTTCTGCATGAACCGCGAGCTCGACAACAGCAAAACAGTCACTCAAACCCTAACCATCATAATTAATTAAGGTTTCCGGTCGAGGGTTTTCTAATGAGCCCAAAAAATGTATCTCTGTTCAGGTTCGCGACAGAGAAAACCACTCAAGGGTCGCAGCCCGCGGCCCCCCGGGCCCCCAAGCTGCTGAACTTCCTGTATCCCTACAGCGCCTCAGCCCTACTCCGTCAGGTCGACAACCTCTCATCATCATTCATTTTAAACAACCTACACACACAGTTTTGCATCAACATGTAGGTAAAGAAGTTCTTAAAACGTATTGAAGACACAAAGGTGTAGATACTACTTCTCCATGCACATTTAATCGTGGGGTGTGCTTTCTTCCAACTCGTATTTGCCAAGAAAATATTATTTATCTGAGAAAATTCGGTTTTGAGACCTCGCGTTTCACACGATTCTAGTCCTATACATCGAAAAATATAGTTTCGTCCATCTGTTACCAACATAGAGCCTTACCCTACAGCCTACAGCCCTAAACCATTGACCGATGCCACACTGAAGGACTTGTCTTCCCTAAAAGAATCCAAAAGTTCGACAGAACGATCCCTAGTACAAAACATTTTTCTCGTTTACGACTGTTAAAACTCTTCATTTTCAGTTTCAAAAACGGAGTAACAGCGAACAAGAGAGAAATTCCACAGTTTTCAAAATAAATTTTCCCCAAATATCGATAATCAGTCGAGGTCCCCACCCCTCAAATGCAACCCACAAATCTGCAAAGATCGCTGACATAAGTAATAATGACAATTACGGTATAGGTATGTAGGCATACTCCCCTCTCTCTCCTTCAGTAAGAAAGAGGTCATATAACTTCGTTCTTGACAGGTCGACAACCTCAGCATGGCTTCTGCGAACACCGCTAATATACAGCTATTTCTGTGGTTTACCATAAGTAGGATAAGTAGGTAGGCACTTATACTTGTACCAATGCAGAGTGCAGACTTCCTACAACATCAATAACTGGCTGGAGGCCGAAGTACATCGGGAGTCCAGTGGGGCATTCAGAGGGGGAGGGGGAGGGCGGTCGGAGATGGAGGGTGAAAAAAGAGAGAACGTGCAATAAAAAGCATGGCGCTGCGACGCCCTCGCAAGGGTGCCTAATGAAAACAGCTACAGGGGAGCCTGCAGCCTCCCTCGCCCACCCTTCCCCCTACAACGCCAATTCAGCGTCCATACTTAAGCTCTCCGATTTTTTCCCGATGTCACGTGGGCTTCTGAAGGCGTGAGTCTCTATTTTGAAAAATACAGAGTAATACTCTTTTATAGGGTGAAGCTGAGAGTTGTTTCTGTCAGACGTCACCCCATATAGAACTTTAGATTTTGAGTTAAGGAAGGCTGCAGTTACAGGCTGATTTTGAGAAAGCACAAAGTAATAGATATCCTTCACTTCTTGGTTTTCATCCGACTTTTTTTTTGTAAAATATTTATTTTCGAATCTCTAAAGCTGCCCGTCCACTGGCCGGAACCGAACGACCCGAACGACCAGTGGACGGGCAGCTTTATATGACATGAGAAAGAAAAAGCAAGAGAAAATTCTGAAGTGTCTAATTTTCATCGATTGCTTTTCTCATTTTCTACGGGGGGTCTCCATAAACCGAGAGTTACCTACTATGAAAGCCACAGCCGGAAAATGCCCAAGCATGGGCGTAGCAAGACTAAAAACCTGGGGGGGGGACTAAGCCCCCCAGACCTTCTCCTCACCTGGGGGGGGGGGGGAGGCATGGCTTTATGTGACGTTATGTGTATATAGGTCAGAAAAATCCTAGGGGTGGCTAAACGGCTTCTGGGGGGGGGCTTAGCCCCCCCCCCTCAGATCCCCCCTTGCTACGCCTATGTACTCAAGCCAGAAACACACCGTACAGACCCTTTGGCCCCTACTTGAGGCTGGATAAGGAAATCTGAATGAGAAGGGAGGAGGGCGACAAGCAAGTGAAGAGTAGTGAAGACGTTTGTCCGTCATAGCGATTGGTTCGGCTTGTCTCTTCAGCCCATCTCGGTCTCAGTGTATCTTGATCACCGTGCAATTGTCCGTCCTTATTCTTTGTATGAATATCATTCTTTTTTATCTCCACCCTTGTTGCCTTGTTATTTGTGAAAAAAACACGTCAAATTCTCAAACGGTATAGTTTCACCGCAGCTGCGTTCTGCGCTCAAGAATAAATAATTTTACTTTTGAATATTATTCGTTAAATTGAATGGGTCTGCTACATCTCTATTTTCGGACATCAATTGGAATTCAAAAGAGTTACTTAATACAAAAACTTACCAAGCAAAATGTTGTCCCGCAGTTTCCTCCTCTTATAGACTTTTCGTTCTGAAAAAATTAAAAAATAACCATTAAAATATTATAAAATAAGATTTTCCAATGCGTAAGTATTATACTTACCTATTATGGTTTCGGTGAGACACATAGAGGTATTAATTGTGACCAAAATGACTATAAAGTAATAAAATATGATCGTTTGATCAGACTTTGACAAAAAGTAAGAGCACAATTTTTTGAGCCCCAAATTATCGGTGGTGACACCACTCAAGAAACTCAGGAGGTGAGGGTTTCACCCTGCCAAATTTGAGCTACTTAGGTAAACCAACTGAACAGTTCCGGCTCTAGCTTTTTCACCTTTAATGTTACTTGTCGGAAACCTCAGTCCACCCATCAACTTTTTCCATTGACTTGACGTAAAACGCCCGTGAGGGATTGGAGAAAGTGTTAGATATTGATTGCCTAACTGCAGTACCTACTGTTTGCATTGATATAGCCATGGTTTTGGAGTTTATTGTTTCATTAACCGGAGTCCACTAATTTTAGAACCACTCAACGTCTTTTAGTCACGTCTCTAACGGATGGACTATTTTTATTCAAATGAGGACCTGAAGGCATTTATACAACGAAACTGTACTGATGAAATGGTCATCTATTTTCAAACATCGCATGTTAAACCTATGCCTACATACCTAGAGTACCTGTAAAATTATGTAAGGACTGTAAGGAATAATGACAGCGAAATTATTCTCATGTGAATATGCATGACTTTAAAGCAAATCAATACCAGTGCTAAATCTGTAGCTTATCACCTTAGCTGAGGGTTGGGGGGACAAGCCCAGCAACTAGACCGTTTTCAAGAACTATCCATTGTGCTCAGCTGGCAGCACTACTAAATACCAGCTCCCCACCCATCGAGTAAACGATGGGGACCTACAGTTTTAGGTGGGTTCCGAACCACCACAGCCTCGATATACATTTCACTTGACATGCTGAACATATCAGAGGTGAATGCCGAGCAGAAAAAGTTTTTGGTAGGATCGGGATCGAACCGGTGTGACCCGGCTCTCACTGCTCCTCAAAAGTCGACCATTTAGTCCACTGGGCTATCGAGGCTGTAGCTTATCACCTTACCTAAGTATATTATGTAATTAAATTCCACAGGATCCAAACTACAGATCTGGTTTGCATATATGCATCACGGAGATCTGATTTGCCAGTGGGCCCTTATAGAAATCAGAGGGGGACCTCTCCTGTTGTCACATAGGCAAGCGTATACAACAGCAAACTAAAAAGATTCGTCTTATCAAATTTTGGCTACTTAATCCGAAATCCATAGTTCATTCAATAAATTTTTTGAAATAAACTATTGAAGATGAAGAAGCGTCGCAGAGAAATATGAAAAATTGCTGACTCACGGACCCGCATTTGGGTAATATTTTGTTATTTAGTGTGGCCTGGGTGGAGGGCCTTGGCAATCCCGTGTAAATATCCTATATGTCCCTGAATGGAGGTGATTGGTGTAAATAAAGAATGAAATGGCAATCTATCAATATATCCCCAGTGGGTGACAGACTCCTGTATTTTTGGGCAAATCCTCCCACAATACCTCCAGCTTCCCTGCCATATTTCCTTTTTCTGCAAAATGTAGGGGTGCCGGACGGTTTAGATGTGTGCATATCTTGGAAAGGTGGCGAGAAATCGTCGCACCTAAAGCGTCAGTTCGCAGAGACAGCTTAGCAAAGGTCCACTATAAGGCAATAAACACATGCACTTATCCACCTATATTATTTATGTTTTATTTTGATTAATTAATTAAGAGCCCAGCAGATCAAGCTTATGGGAGAGAGTGGTGTTTAAGGGACTGGTAACACTTTTAGTGTTAGTAATAGACAGCGTTCTATAGGAGAGGTGCATAAAAATGTGAGAAAAAGTCAGAAATAGTGAAGGCGAGGCCGCAGGTGAACCAGGGGCCCCGTCAAGCTGAGAATCCACTTAGAAGAGGTGCTACGCTAGACAGGAAATTTATCTAAATAAACAGATTAATTTCCAGAAGAAAAAATGACGTATTAAACAACAGCTAGTTAAGACAACAGTTTCAAAAATTATAAACAAAAAAAACTGAAAACTTTTATTTAGCTATTTTAAACCGATATTCTATCAACGGCTGGCGATGAACCGTCGCAGTAAACACAATGCGTTTTTTATGGAGACCGCATGCTCTCCCCGTCTTCTTCACGCTCTGAAAGAAATCGTATGAATGCTTGGCTCGAGCAAATAAAGTGCAGACTGCCACTGCCAGCCCTCCTGCGGCTTCTTGCCCTTCGCCCATCTTTATCCCTACCAACAGCCTTTCTGACCTTTACTGGGTGTCGCAAGGCCGGTCTGCAGGCACCACCTGCCTTCTTTTTTATTTGAACCTTCAAAACTATAAGTAGGCATATAAAATCCAAATAAGAGCGACGCCGACGGAGCCACAGAGGTAATTAACGGCCCCCAAGCTTCCAACCGCAAGCGCACATTCTGTTTCTTTCCCCCCTCCGTTCTATGAAGAAATTTCAGGGACCATTTTTTTCAGGTTGGGGAGTCCTCATGCTCTTGGTACAGGACAGGCTTTTCCTTTCTGAGCAATATAAGAGAAAAAGCAACCATTTTCTTCTTTTCTATCGATGGGATGAAGAACAATCCTCTAATTTCTATTTTTAGGTACTTTCTTTGCAAAAATAATTTTTTAACGGCAGCTCCGAGCACGTACAAATAAAATCACACGATTTCTTAGCATTTGAGAAATCAAGTAACAAGTTGAAGTGATGTAGTTAATGAAAGAATATTTATTTAAAACTTTAAACCAGGTTATCTAGCGGTATCTCTAATTACTTCACCAATTTTTCCCAACGAGGCTACGAACATTTCTTCATACCTTGATGGTATTTCCAGCTGGCTTTTAGAGGCTATAACTTCACTTCATGTTCTAGTGAATAGAAGACATTTTAGATGTAAGTAGGCACAATACTACTATTAGAATAGCCAGGTAGGATCGAGAAAATATGAATTACTTAGTAGCCGAGGGGTAAACCACTCGTTGGGAATCTCGTTGGGAATCATTGGAAATCTTCATGAAATCTCAGGGAATCTTGGGATTTTTTGGAGTGGTTACCCCTTTGGGATTAAACTTTATATGAATATCGTTGGGAATCTTTGGAAATCTTTAAGGAATCTAAGGAAATCTCAAGGAATCTCTGGAGTGGTTATCCCTCGTTAGTAGAGGTCTACAAAAGTAGAAAATAGGTGCCATATTTGCATATCATAGCAATGACTGGAAAAGTTGCAGTTTAACACAGGAATGATCACGATAGGTTCACCTACAACTACAACAAGCTTCGATAGGTAAGAAGTTTTAAAAACGCGTCTGGCTGTTTAGCAGTACTGCAGATCCCCACGGTTAAGCCGTTCCCACAGAGAAGAACCAATCTGGAGCTAATAAGCTACTGCACAATTTTTCCCAAAGTCCGAGCAGCGGGGGCAGATGTGTGATGTGTGCCATTTTGGTTTCCAATAGCAACCACCCCCGATTCGGACTTGTCACACGAATGAGCCAAGACAAAGGGCGCAGTGACCACTCGACGCACGCGGGGGTGCAATGTTTATTGTTACTGTACCATTTCTATTTCATTCCCAGTCCCATTCCATTGTCCCACCCCTGACCTATACGGATCTAATCTGCATCCCCATGTCCACCGCGGTAATCCGTCGAAAGAAGTAGACGCCCAACGGACACGCACCCTTGGGTTCCAGGATGGTGGTTACTTATCCACACTTCGTCATAGCCACTGCAAAAACGTTTTAAAACTTATCCATGGGAACGTCTCTTCTGACATTAAAATCTGAGAACGCTTCCCCCTCTGTTACCACATAATATGTTTCTAAAGGGACAGCTCCTGTCGTTCATCTCAGTGACTGCGGAGGAGTCTTGGGTATAGCTGGGTAATCTGGAGGCCATGTTAATTTATAACCTTTTTAGGAAAATGGGGAATTGATAGTTAATTAGATAATAATTTAATTTCGGCACGAGTCGGGGTGTATAGCGTCAGGTGCTTCCAGCAAACCGCAAAAAACACAAAGCCCTCAGTGCAGACGTTTCCACGATAAGAGTATTAGCCAGCCCACCTGGTGAGGGTTCCAAAATCCCTCAAAAACATTATCATGAATAATTATAGTCGTGTGTACGGCACGCGCCGTAGAACTGATTAAAAACCACACCGTCCCAAAAGCTCAACATCCCCCAAACAGCCATCTTAGTTTCCAAAACATTATGCAACCCCAACGCGAAAGGTTCCTGATATTTTTTTCTATAAATATGGATTTTTTTTCAATGCTGGGGTAAAATTAGGGGTCGTTGGGTATATTGTGTATAAAAAATTGAATGGATTTGGGGTGTTTTTTGAAGAGGGGCGGCGCACAATGCGAATTGATATATTTCGTGCCATGTCAGAGGTCAGGTTTGTGCCGCACGCATGCGCTAACGGCTACTTGGCTCCGAGCTGCATGATCGTATGACCAAGACTATGCTCCCTTTTTTCAGCTGCTACTTGTAAAAGGGACAAAAGGGCAACCGACGAACCTGAGGGCAGCAGCAGTTGGATCGTGAATCTACGCAACGTAGGAGTAGTAAAGACCTCGAATTAAAAAAAGTACCTAAGATAAAAAAGTAATAACCTCAATATTATCGGCCTATATCGGGGATGTCTAAAAATACACTGTTCAGCTGCGAGTGAGCCTCAATCTCGCTGAGCCGCGGAAAATTGAGTTACTGAGGGCGTGGGGATCTCATCGGGCCTCGAATTTGTGTTGTGTGGCGAAGGTAGGGCGGATTGGTGGAAGGGGTACTTTAGAACCTAAAAACAGGTCTTTCCCGCTTTGTAACTCGAATCTCAGATGGTTGGTGATTGCTTGGAAGTTAAAATGGTGCCTATCCCTGAAATCTCCACCTTTGTGGAAAATGCCTGCCTCTCAACCGATATTAAGAGAGTAATGGCGGCCCAATTAAAAAACCAACGCAACCCTTTGAAAGCTTGGCAGCGATTGGTGAAGAGTCTGGGCCAATGAGATCGCGAGACCCAGCAATTGATAAAAAATCGAGGGATTTAAATGAGGGTGCGCAGGGTACGGGGCCCTCCTTTTTTCATTTTTTATACCCCACTTCATTATTGCCGTACCCCATACACACTTTCTAATACGACCTACCTTTTGGGAACTGAGGTAGGCAGTAAACATAGGGAAGTTTGGAGGCACGCACTGGTGGTACTGATGTAGTCAATATTTCATAGTAAATGTTTTAGACGTCATTCGGAAAGCTGGGAAGATATAGCGACAAAATAAGAGTGATGGGTTCGAAGGGGCCATAGCTATACAAACTGATACACCTATAGGTACCTATATTTATACGTGTGATATAGAGACTGGTACTGGTAAGGGGTCCGCTATACCTGACGGTGCATTTTTTGCCGCCCATAAGATTAACATTGCGAGCGGCGATTCATTTTCAAGGTTTACCCTTGGTTGGAAAGACACAGAATTTTGCCTGTAACTAGCCCTAACAATGTTCTAGGGAGTGTTTGAAGCAGATTTCCCATTTTTTTTACTGGTTTTCGAGATACAACACTTTTCTTGAGGTATGCGATGCTAGCATTTGCAAAACAGTTGCAATAAAAGAAACCAGTGAGAAATTGGGAAATCTGCTTCAAACACTCCCTAGAACATTGTTAGGGCTAGGTACAGGCAAAATTTTGTGTCTTTCCAACCAAGGAAAAACCTTGAAAATGAATCGCCGCTCGCAATGTTAATCTTATGGGCGGCAAAAAATGCATCGTCAGGTATAGCGCCCTCTTAATTGATCATATTATGATCATACCCACGACTTTTCTGTGATGTAAGGTGTAAGACAGTGGTGAAGGTACTCTGGCTGGACCATTTAGCATTTACGTCCATGTCGTACAAATTTCCAACACTCTTCGATTCCCATGAGCGCTTGCCTTTAATTATGGCTGCCTTAAAACTAGTGGTTTCGAGAGGTATAGCCAAAGCCATGAGATAGACCGGGTGTTGCAGGGGAGCGAAGCCTCCCCTCCCATCCCCCGCACAACGTTCTCGGCAGTGCTGAATCCGTCCCAATGCTTACCGCATTGAACCTTAGAAATTATAATCAAAACTGTCAGGGTAACACTGAGTGACCATTCACATAAGTTTATTTACGTTTCTTAAGGGTAAAAACCGACGATGCTTTCTTGCCGCCCATTAAACATAGATTATTCGATTGTTTGAAATTTTTTCATCGGTTGGTTGGTTACATATTTATACTGGCATAAGCAAAACAGTTGAAATCGACTAAAAATCAGTAGGAATTGGTCCTTAATTATGGACAATATATCCAAGTGGAGTTTAGAGTCTTTCCAACCAAGGGAAACATTCTGTTTTTCATTTCAAATAAATTATTGTGCACCTATTTATTAATACCTACCACTGCAGGTATTGTAAAACATTACTTTAAAAACTGCAAATGTAGATTTATTTACTTTTAGGAATTGTAATAATGGGCGTAATAGCCGAATATTACTTTTCAGAGTGAACCACATGAAAGAAAGGCAAAAGCAGAGACTGGAATGCTGAGTTTCTGAAACAGCCGTCGCAGCAGTTCAGCAGCTTCGCTCGTCCCACCCTCCTTTTATTTTTTATGTCCGTTTTTCTAGAAAATATATAAAAATCCAGAGAGGGTGACTTTTTTCATGGGGGTCTTTTTAATCGCATCCTCATAAGATGCTGTAGGCTTTTTATACGCCCAACACAGAGCTGCTCATTTTCTAAGGGTCCGTCACTCCCCCTGAGTTTCAGCTATTTTCCTTCGTAGGGGAACTTTCGTCTTCCCAGGAAATCGAAAATCACATTTCGGAGATGAAGGAGATTGAGGGCTCTGGAGCTCCAAGCGCGTGAACAAGCGCCCATATGGAAAGGTGCACCAATACCCTAACCATTCACAAGGTATACCGGCTAAAAAAGGGTCCGAAGTAAACAACAGCCCTACCTGGCATTTTTTGAGCACTCATTGTGGACCAAGGGGGTTAGGCCGCTCGGACAGATGGGGTTCGGCCCATTGCGAGATACAAAGATACAGGGTAACCTCTCAAAAATCCAGAGGCTGCAGATATTTTAGTTTCATCAGTGCAGAAATGCACTAGAGTAAGTCTACTTCTGGTACAGTTACATACAGCATACAGTATATTCGCTTCCATTCCAAACAACGGAAATTCTGATAAATGAGAAATCTTTTAATGATTTGAAACTCGAAAGGTACCCATACAGGTACTTTCTCTTTATGTAACGGGACGAACGCTACCGTGAACTAACGAGGAATGCAACCTATCAAGACGGTATGTGCCAATGAGAAGCTGGAAGTGTCTTTATCCATATCCGTATCTAGAAAGCGACCAGGGGGGGGGGGGGGGGTAGTAGGTATTTGTTTATTATTGCACTCAAGGGTTTGAAGGTAACGAAGGAAGATTAAAAACAACAAAACAGTGGGAAACCCTCAATTGAGGCTGCTGAGGCTGAGGCAATAGAAGGGGTACCGCTGCTTTTATTTATTATTTGCAAAAATTATTTATAAATTATTTAATTTAATGGGGGTGCCACATGCCACATGCGATCTGCGACACAGCAGCTGAGGAGGATTGAGCCTCCATGTCCAAAGTCCGTGATATTTTGTCCATTTTGAAAGGGACACCCTGTAGAGGCGAGAGGGTTGTTTGTCAGACTTCTCCCTTATTTTTTCCCCAACCCGATCAATATGCTATTTTTTCCCCATGGTAGACGTGCTATTATTTGGTTCTTTGGGCCCAATCACAATGTACCTACATCCAAGATATTTGATATTTCTCCTTTCTGTCAATAACAACCAGTTCAGATAGAAAAATAAATGCTACAAAGATACCGGATGCTGTTTTCCATCTCGGCAGATGGTCAACTCTATAGGACAACTACTAAATATCTGAATTTGTTATCAGGCAGCGCCACCATAGTACCATAGCACATCGCAAGGCCAACCTGGCTCAAGAGGTTGGCATTAAAATTTTATAGTAATTTGGACGCTCCATTATAGGCTGTATACCATAATTCATCAAATACACCTATACCTATACAGGATGTACATACATGATGGAGGCATGTCGGGTACGTCTTCTCTTCCCGGACTGACAGACATTATGCAGAAACCTCCATTGTCAAAAGATCAAAGGACATAGAAACATTGAGCGACTACTTTTACAATTAATTGAACTATACAGTCACCAGCGAGGGGTTAACCACTCGTTGGGAATCTCGTTGGGAATCATTGGAAATCTTTATGAAATCTCAGGGAATCTTGGAATTTTTGGAGTGGTTACCCCGTCGGGGTTCATCTTTCTATGAAAATCGTTGGGAATCTTTGGAAATCTTCATGGAATCTCTGGAGTGGTTACCCCCTCGGTCACCAGTGATTTAGTATTTGGGGTACTGTCTGTATTTCAGTTTTCTCAGAAACAGACTTCCTTTTCGTGCTAGAAGATGACGTTTTGGTAATCGAAATAATAGACTGTGAAATATAGATAAGGGGTGAACGCATCAGCCCTCTCATGATAGGTCGAAGTACTTAACATCACTTCCAGGCAGCATGCAATATGCACAAATCCCTTCACTAACTGACTTATACTTTTTTCCTGGCTGCTTTGTTGTTCTTTTGACTATCTATAATTTTGTAGGCGTAGATTTACGACAAATTGTCTTTTGATTTCTGTTTCAGACGAATACCAAACAAGGGAAAGAATGAAAGAGTTTGAGGTCAGTGGGGGACTGGGGCTCCGTGAGCTACCTCAAACAAAATCCAAAATCCTGTGTGACCAACAAGAATCGAGAGACAAGTCGACAAGAAAATTTAGTCAGAATAGGTTCGTTTCGCAGCCAAGAGGAAATGTTGAGATCCGTCACTTATATCTTCTCAAAAAAATCAACGTATACGATACTGATGAACGAAAGACTACTTAGGTGAAGTTTATAGGGCGGTTTGGCAACTGCCACAAACTAAACACACGCGTATTATTTTGATAAAATAGTCATAAGAAATCCACCTTATTGAAGTGGAAATATCCTTGGACCTTCGTCGAACGTAAGATTGAAGTTCGTATGTATAGGTAGGTAATACCTGCCTTTTGTGGTGGGGATTATCATCAACACTAACACCATCTCTATTGGTCTCAAAACCTGGGCATTGTACCAGTAGGTACATTGTAATGTGAGTGCACGAACAAGCAACTGCATTCAGGACTTTTACCACCCCCCACGTTGTGTCCACAAGGGTTGCTTCCCAGATCTGCCGCCAAGACGCCTTTCAACCCAAAGTTGAGGTTCCTATCTAAGAAGTTTTCATAAATGTGGGTCACCACTCAAAATTTGATCCCCCTACGCACCAGTGACATATTATGTCTATTTTTTGTTCAGCAACCCTATTTATTCCTCTCGAAAACTCAGCTTTTATTCTCATTCAAGAATCCGGCCCCTACACCTGTTGCCTGTTTTCAGTTGCACAAAATGTCAATTGTTTCACAACCTGATCTACGAGTGAACGGGAAGCAGACTCCACCAGCAGCGCTGTTTAGCAAGCGGACGCTCCACTCCATCTAAAATTAGCATCGTGTTTTCAAAAATGGCTCCGTGACAATAACGGGCGTGTTGCTTTCTATTTAGCAGTACATGTAAAGGTGGGTATACACTGCTTATTCTGTTATGCCTCATTGGTAAACTGACCTACATTCAGCTACTAAACAATAACATTTTACGTAGGTTACTAGCAACTTGTCCTTGACAAGAAAGTAACTGTATCAGCAGCCTGTACGCATGCACGTTGGCTCTGGATGGGGAAACCATGGTAATTTGCGTAGGTACTACGTAGAAATGTATAGTAACGACATTCGTTTTGTTTTTCAGATGACTACTCTGTTATGTCCTTTATGCTCAAAATCCCAGTTTGACACACTGGAGGCGCTACGAGGTCGCTTAGTGAGGGCCGCAACGCAAAATATTTTATGTCCTATTTGTGGAGATGTTCTCTTGGGACTGGACAAATTTACGATTCATTTATTTGGTCATTCTATACCCCCGTCTGAGCCTCCTGACCCTCCAACACCTGTACAACCCCCTGAAACGCCTCTACCTAGCACAGTCAATATGGAAGATCTGTCATTCCTGACGTCATGGGAAAACTGCTGGAAGCAGAGTCAACAAACCCCAGTGGATACAGACGAGTCATCTTGTAAAACTACTAAAAATTCTGATGGGAAAATAAAACAGTTAGACGATCCAGTCGACCTCTTCCTTGAGATAAAACACGAAAACTCCGAGCCATATCAACCCCCAAATGTTAAGATTGGGGGCAAAGTCAACGCCACAACGAACTGTAACTCTTCTCCAACATCAGGGGCAAGGAATAAAGGTAGTGGCTACCACCTATCACCTGAGCTGCACCAAGACTTTTCAAATAGCTTACCAAACAACCAAATTCACCAATATTCAAATGAGCACCCACTCGTGATGCAAGCTGCCATCGATGGTAACTTGATTCACCAGCAGCTAAACATAGAGAAATTCATTGACCCTCGACTCTTACATGAGCCTTCAGTTTCAAAGCTGATCAGTTCAGGTGGGGGTATTTTACACAGTGGTACAGAAAAAAATAAACTGAGCCAGTTTGATGAAGCAAGGCTACAATATAGCCCAAATACAGACTCCCCACCCAGCTTGCAATATGACGGGGACAGTACCTTACTCATGACGCCGTCGCCTAAGGGGGAAGAAGGACATGAAGGACCAGAAAGAAGTGGGGAAGTGAAGGAACTGACCCAGTATATGGCGGGGTTTCTGCGACTGGAAGGTATGCCTCAGCAAATCACAAAAAGAGACCCACTGGAATTGGCGCCAAGGTTTCAGCAATGTGATCATTCTGAACAGGTGATGGACCAAAACAGGGAGCGGATACACAGGGAGTTGCTACAACACCAACTAGACCCTTCACAGAAAGACAGGCAACAACTAGATATAAGCCAGTCAGTGAGGAAGAAACCAAAAGAGACATCTCAAGGGATAGCAAGAACTCTACTGCCCGAGGTGCCGTCATTTCGCCATGAAAGCACTGGCTTGCAGCAATCGACGCGACACCAGATTTTACGACAAGAACGAGGAGTACTCGAGGAAGAATCACTAAATATTCAGGGCTTAGCGCAACGCCACATAGGACGAAGTACCCCAAAACAAAAACAACGGATGACGCCACAAAATGCACAAGAACTTCTGAAGGCACACAAAATATTGGAACAGACAACTCAGGACATAAAGCCAACAGGCCAACAGGAGCTCCACCCTAAGGGGCCATTGGGGTTCATAGCCGATTTTCTGGAACAAAAACAGGATTTTCAGGAGCAACCAAAAGAAGACGGACAGCTGCGAGAGGAAAGAGAAGTCAACAAGGAAACATATGTATGTCCCGAATGCGGAAAATCTTTTCGGATGCGGGGCAGTCTGGTGGTGCACGTGAGAGTAGCGCACGCCGGCAGAGGTATCAACTCATCCTCGGAGCCCAGAAATTTTCTCTGCTCCCTCTGCTTGAAGGCGTTCAAGAAGGTCTGTGCTATTTACCACACAAGACTCTCCCTCAGATCTGTATATTTTATGGGTTATCTCTTTTAATGAGTATAAAAGGTGTCCCAATGTCAAATCACCCTGAACAATCAAACAAACGCTTTTTTTTGCAGGAGCAGCATCTCAGTCAGCATTTGAAAACCCACGACGGAAAGCAATGGCAGTGCGAAACATGCTCCAAATTTTTCACGACAAAGTACTTTCTGAAAAAGCACCAACGGCTACATACAGGTACAGTTCTTGCAGCACTATTATTATCCTAGCCGACGCTAAAAATTAATATTTATTCCAATCTCATACCAATTTAACGGACACGTTCTAGGGGAGATGCCATACTGCTGTGAAACGTGTGGGAAGACGTTTACTTTTCAACAGTCATACCACAAACATTTGCTGTACCACAGCGCGGATAAGCCCCACGAGTGCCGCGAGTGCGGGCGAGCCTTCAAAGAATTGTCCACCCTCCACAACCATCAGCGCATTCATTCTGGTGAAAAGCCGTTCGCCTGCGAAACGTGCGGTAACAGCCGGAATTACCATTTATTTATTTATATAAGTTGTTGTTCCTCCCAGGTACAACGTTCAGTAAGCTTGCTGGACATGTAAGCTAGCAAAAAAAATACATATACGAGGAACAATACTGTACCGAGGGGGTAACCACTCCAGAGATTCCATGAAGATTTCCAAAGATTCCCAACGATATTCATAGAAAGATTAACCCCGAAGGGGGAACCACTCCAAAAAAAATTCCAAGATTACCTGAGATTTCATAAAGATTCCCAATGATTCCCAAAGAGATTCCCAACGAGTGGTTAACCCCTCGTACTGTACAGACAGTTCTAACCTGAACGACGCGCTACAAAAGAAACCACTTGATTTCATTTTTTAGGAAAATGCTTTCGACAGCGAGTGTCCTACATCGTTCACCAAAGAATTCATACCGGAGTTCTGCCGTACCAATGCACCGCATGCTCAAAGAAATTCCGATACAAGGTAAGATATGGGCGACGGGGTAACCAATCCAGAGATTCCTTGATATTCCATAAAGATTTCCAAAGATCCCCAACGATATTCATAGAAAGATGAACCCCGACGGGGTAACCACTCCAAAAAATTCCAAGATTCCCTGAGATTTCATAAAGATTTCCAATGATTCCCAACGAGATTCCCAACGAGTGGTTAACCCCTCAGATATGGGACAACGAAAAACAAATAAGAAAAGTCCAACGATGCAAAATAGCTTTTTCGTAAATTATTACGTGGTTTTCAGGTGAGCCAAAGGAGCCACAAGTGTACAGCACAGCCTCCAGGGGTAGTAGTGCGACAACCAGGGGATCTCATACAGCGTCTTCTCGAACAGAGGCGCCTATTACAGTGTCCACAGTGATATCAGTGCCATTACATATTTTACTAGTCAAAAAAAAATTCTATGTCCTTTCCACGTATGGAAATTAGGTAAGTAGGTGTAAACAAAGAAATGACTCATTAGAGTCAGCTGGCCATGAAACCAAACTGCTGACTTAGCATCCACATGCTTGCGCAGGGTACAGGGTGTTCCGCCGTGGTACGAAAATATTTGAGTCTCCACTAAAACTCTCGAAATTGTAAAGCTGGCCACATAGCATGCGTTCTGGAATGGAGGGCTTGCAAGTCAGGGATGGAGGGTACCCGCACAATCCTCACGAACGTCCGGGGATGCCAACTTGCCAGAACGGCCTTCCAAAACCGCATCACATTAGACCAGCATTATGGCCATAGTTTCGCTCATTTAACAGGGGTACGTATATTGAAGGGCACAAAGTATTTGGTTTTCTTCCTTTCCAATGGGAGTGCCAAAAGTCACTATAACTACCTCGCCCTCTGTGCAACAACCCTTTATTCTACCCCATCTGACAAACAAGGATGAAAATGTCATCGAAGTACGGTGAGGCACTCCTTTTACTGTTTCTCTCAGTATCAAAGAAAAAATTAAAAATTCGCGTGGGGGTTTTGTATTTTTTTTCTCCTTCTCTTTTTTCTCCTTCAGAAGTTTGGGCAATCTATAGGGAATGCCAACACCTGAGAGAAGGCGACGTTTCTATCGATCTTCCAGTAGCCTCAAAACTTGTAAAACCTTTGGAAGAATCCTGACAAAAGATCACAAAGCAAATTTCTGATGTCTACATTTTTGCAGTGAGAGGAACAGTAAAAGAGTGGTTGCGGAGGTATATGGAAGTTTAGGGTTTTCACGTTCCGTAACGAAGATGGCACCTCTAGTCCATGGACACTCTGTATTTGTTATTGTTTCGTGACGACCTACAGCTACTCGACCAGGGAGCTCTCAGCGTAACCAACCCACAGTCTTCGACCATCCACCGTCGTCACTACAAAGACAAAGGTACGCTCTTATCATCCCAAGCTCCCCACAATTACTATTCGTCATTCTTCATTAAATAAAACCCAAAATTGAAGCTATTTAAAATACTTCTTCCCATGATATACAAAGCTTCATTAACACATCTCCGTCCTTTCTTTCAGGCAAGATGATCTGGTCACTCGTCACCTTTTCCCTCATCCCAGCCTTGTCAGCAATGTCAGCTGGCGACAATATGCTGCTCGGCGGACTTCAATCACTTCCTAACATGGCCAGCATGGGCAGCTTACCCAGCGTACCCAGTATGGGTAACATGCCAAGTGTCGCTAACATGGGAGGTCTCAACTCATTCAACTCATTGGCTGTACCTAACTTTGGCAACATGCTGGGTGGAAATCAAGAGCCTGAGGATCGCATCCCGTGTTCCTGTGGCGTCTTCCTCAATGGCCAGTTCCGTCGTGGCAGCAACGAACCTCCGAGAGGAAATGCGGCGCTACTACAGGAACTAGTAGAGCCGTTCGCGTGCAATGCTGTCGGAGAGAAGCAGTGCACCAACAAGTGTCTGGAGACGGTAAGTTATGATATGAAACACTATATAATAAACAGTTGGATGAGTCATAAATTGGTAATATCGAAAGTTTTGGAATACAAACCATCAAATGAGCTGTAAACACACAATGCATAAGCCTCGTATGAGTGTTTTTCCCTATTTAGCAGAGTAAAAATAATCTCTCGGTGGCTACATTTTATGATTTTCGAAGAGTTAGCTAAAGCCAATAACAGTCCTTGAGCGCTAGGAGGGGAAGGGCTCTAAAAGGTCCGGTATTTTGAGAATAAAAATACATGGATGGAGGGAAATTCAAACAGTCGCTGGATATAAATGAGAAAATAATAATTGATATTTGGATTCCAGATCATGCGGCACCTACCCAACAGCCCTATAATGGTGTGCGGCAGCATTGATCGTGACTGTCACAAAGAACGCGCTTACCTATTCGTCAAGAACTGCAAGGACAGATGGATAAACACAAACCTATCAGCAGGGCGAGAGTATTGCTGCAAAGACGGAACCCCGTACAAATGTCCCCCTAGCTGACTCGCACTCCTGCCTCCGCAGCAACAAGCTTACTTTACTCAGCTTCAACAACAAGACGACGGCAAAAGCATTGTGGCTCAGCAACACGCCTACTTACTACAACAGCTACAACAACAACTTCAAAACAACAAGTTGCTGCGGCGGGCGCGGTGGCTACCTCAGCCCCAGCTGTAGATCATCAGAACATAGCGTGTAGTACGATTAGCAAATTAGTAACTTATTATTTATTTTAATTGTTGAATAAATTCGTAGTTTTTACAACCAGCTTCTTGGTTTTTAAGGTTACCCTTACCCTACCGTATGTAAATGAAGTATCGTAATTACCTTATACTTTAGTCTGGAACAACTTTACGTCGCATCCAAACTTCAGGGCTACTCCTGAAAATAAAGATAAATCGATCATAATAATTGTAGAAATCGGCTTTTTAGTCTGCCTTTAAAGGACTATTGAGGGTCATAGGGGGAGACTGTTCAGTCTAATCAGCCAAAGAATAAGCGACACTACAACGGTTTTTACTGACGTCTTTCCACGAAAATTGTTGAATGTTTCTTCGATCTAAAATGTAGGCTAACTGGATTAACTTATGAAACTAGTTAGAAGGAGGAAGCAAGTTAAGATTTCACAATTTCCGTCTTTTCCTTTTTTTCTTTTTAGATAATATATTCCATAGATACGTATCACGGTATCACACATAGATACTTCCTAATCCACAGTGTGTTTTAGACCAACCTCATTACTAGTTGAGAAGGTAGTGCATACCTAAGCATCAAATGGTGAAGATCAACATTGCTTACAATGCGCACCTCCATCTTCGGTTTCATCACCACTCTGTCCAGAGTCTTCAGTTCCGCTTTCAAGAGAATCAGGAAAGGGGCTAGGGAATAAAAAGTCTTGCCGTCCCTTCCAGGACAGTTCTACAGGAAGCAGGCACTGTCACACTGAATCGCACGGACACAATTTTTCGTACCGAGGTCACTTCCACACGAACCTCCACCTGGAACAGAGGTGATGATGGTATTCTTGGGCTACTGACAACGTATTAACAGATTTACAGCGAAGCTTCAAAATATACATCAACAAAATGGACAGTACTGGATAGTCTTTCCCACTAATATCATGAGATATAATCCGTTTCTGTCGCAAGACTCAAGTGACCTCAACATTGCTCAGGTAACCTTTGGAAATATAGACGAATTATGTAAACATACAAATATTCACCTCTTCATTTACATAACACGGTTTTGGGAACCGTAGCGTCTGGTCAATGACAAGACAGCCGTGCCCCGGAAGTGTGGTGCCGATAACCCCAGACACGAGCCCGTTGAGCAGCGCCCCATGGACAATTGGTTTATCACCCTCGCAATGAACACGGTTTTGGTCCCCAGTCAGGGCAGCAAACTGCTTCACATCGGCCGCAGTTAACCTCCGTGTCACGGTTACGTCCTGCCCAACTTGCAGGTCATTAGTTTTGTTTGAATCTGTAAGCACGGACGCTGGATCAGTTCGACTAATGTCGGGTAAAGGTGAGCACATCGAGTGGCCCATTATCTCCTTTGACCTGAGAGGTATGATAATTACAGATTCATAACGGATTTTCTTTTATGTATATTATACTGAGGAGTAGAAATTTCAATGTTTTGACTCTCCACTCACTTCCGTCGAAGTCAAAATTCTACATCCTCTGCGTTTACCATAACGCACTAGGATCCTGCACCAAACTTTAATACAGCAAGTTTACTTACAGAATCGTTTCAGGTCCACTATCCTGAAAGAAAAAAAGAAATAAACTTTTATTAATATTTTGTCAACTATGAACTATTGTATACCAATACCCAGGACCACCAGTAAATTTCCATTTTTTTTTTCGCTCCAAAATGACACTTACCCAAGCAGGGAGGGGCTTATATTTCTTTCATTACAGAAAGCACCCGGTTGCCAGTAATGGTAAAAAGTGCGGCGAGTGGCGAGAGTCGACTCACAACGTTCGGACACAACATTTCTATCTATATCTATTTCAAAAAGCTAGGACGCACGTTTACTCTACTGCTGATTACAGCTTCTAATAGTAAGCACAGCCATGAAATATGCCCAGCTGATGGTGATTCCACAGGTGGGGTTGCACCTTCAGGGGATGGCGCCACTTCGTGACTTCAGGTCACTGCAGTCTGGGGCTCACTAGTAAGCTTAAGTAACGTACCGGCTAAGACGACGCCGTGGTATTTTTGACATCAGTGCAGAGGTCTTCAATAAATATTGTAGCCATATTTCGCACACGGGCGTCATTGCTTTCCCTTAGACGCCTCACAATTCCGACGTTTTCTTCGGAGGCAATGGCTAAAATAAAGAACAAGAGTCGTACCTTCTGCAAGTATTTGATTTATACAGATAATTTATTAAAAATATCAAGCGAATAACCTCAGACTAGGGTTATAATCATAACGGTTAGCGGACACTGGTGACGTGTGATACTGTAGCCTCCATTTAATCCCAATAACTCACAGAAAGCCCAAGAGAACCAACTAAATAAAACTCCAATCACCAAATAAAAACAGTTAGTAAACTAAAATTGAAGTTAAATCAAGGCAAGGCAATGGTAGAAGACCAAACAAGGCAATTGTAGAAGACCAAACAGGGCAATGGTAGAAGACCAAACATGAGTGCACTGTACAGAAAAGCTATTGCAATTTAAAGGGTTGCGGTTATTACGATGAGAAAAAAGCTAATACAATAATTAACATGATTACACCTACGAAATGCACTAACTGGTTTACATTACGCAAGAGTAACAACAATGAAAAAGGTGTATGCGAACAGAGAGAGGTATGTTTGCTTCAGAGTTGAGAGCTGCCAGGCGAACACTTCCAGCCAAGCAGCAGAGAATAATTCTAAAGCGCATTCTGTAAGGCTACAAACTAACAGCTCCGCCAGCTTTCGACGGAACTGCTCACATGCCACCCATTCCGCTAACCTCAAACCTTTTACATTTCATCATAGGTTATTTGCTAGGTCATTAACTTTCGACCACAGAGTAGGACGTGACACTCCAGCCACCTTGAGAGAGGAGGAGCTCGTGTAACATTCACTACAACTTTTTAATATTTTCGTTTTTCATTTACTCAATAATTTACTTATTTTTACGGGTCTACTTCTTTCAAAGTAATATTTTCTCCTCTTCTGCTCACTGTAGGCATAGGTACCATTACTTACTTTTGTGTGATGAAGGGGCAACGAGGTAAATGAGTGTGGTGAGAGCCGCCAACACAATGCCGTTGTCGGAGTTCGTCAGCAACTTCGATATCTTTTCAACTCCTCCTTTACTGATTATTATTCCTTTGTTCACAGGATCTGAAATTTTTTTAAATTACGTTTCAGTTCCTCCCCACTACCTTCGATTATCTGGGAGGCCTCTGTCTCAGCAAGGTTTACAATTACAATAATTGGTAGGTGAGAACCAAATCCTCGTGTGATTCACAATGACTGCAATATCACATGGGCACACGGAGAGGTGCTAAACACGACCAAGACGCATTCGTGAGTAGAAAAAGATGGCAACGAGCCATAGAAGAGCTCTGCTTCCATATCATATGTACGTGTGTTTTGGATTAGCGGAGTGGCAAGGCAGAGGAGCCTCTGCTTCCGACTGACAATGTACAGGATGGCAGATGGCCGAGAAACCTTTCTGTATCCCAGCTCCCAGCCCGCTTTCCTTCTCGGGCTGAAGCGCCAATGAGAGTTTTAAACTGGAGCTCAGGAATATCGACTTTGGAAACGCGAATGACGTCTTACCTGGTGAAAGATTGCAAAGGCCAGCAACAGAGGAGCGCAATACATCTTCATCACAATTAGAATCAGTCAAGTTCTCCAGAAACACGCTTGAAATATTGAGCTGTCTGAAATATTCGTAGTTAATAGGGTTATATGCGAAATTGGCCAGATTTGCAATAACTTCCTTTTTAGCACCTGAAAATCAATAAATTATGATAACTGAAACGAATAAACCGCCATCCGAAATCTAGCAATTTTGTGAGTGTTTGTGAATGCAAGATATGGCGTGCAAGAACTTACCAAGTTGATTAGAAGTGTAAAATTCTTTTATCAAAGTCTGTAAATACTCAAATCTATCATCAGATTTTTTCCCGTGCCTCCTCTTCATGGGAATTTAGTATTTTATATTTTTATATTTCTAACCTTACACCTTACACCGGCTTGGCAACCATCTCATTTCACAAAAACAGTTTGTCCAACATGAGAATAAAATTTAAAAAGCCCAAAAGCCCGCCAAGTTATGAGGATTTTTTTTTTCATGTGTTGGCAGTGCATCATAATAATCAAACATGGCTTCTTTGGACTTAAAACATTTCTACGTGATAAAATGACTGAAAGTTTAAATTGTCAAAAACTTATTGACATATGTCATTCGCCTGTATAGTATTCATCCATTTCGAGTACATGCCTACTGTTGACCATAGTGCCATGTTGAAGAATTTGTTTCGAAAATTTTCTCGAAAGAAAGATGCAGTGAAAAGTAATATTGACTGTGACAGTGTGCCAGAAGCGCCCAGAGATAACACAGCAGCGCCTGTTCCGATTCCATTGAGGGGTCATCTGTATGCTAACCATCCATTATATGAAAAAATTGCTACTTCGCACTCGACAGAGAGGGCTCAAGATAGTGGACCTTCATCGCAGGATCCGGCTTTAGTGCTAGGGGGGAGATCGCAAAGTCTTGAAACTGAGACCGCTGCAAACAGGAATCATGAAATCCCACAAATAGCTCAAAGTCCGTTGCCATCGCATACAGGTGCCTCCATACAGTTATCTATTAGCCACTCGCATGGGTTTCAAATTGGCAACGTTCAAAACGTAACGGTAGCAAATGGCTCTGTTGCGAATTTTAACTCAATCGGATCGGGGCTGTCCCAGTTAGAAAAGTCACTGAGCTGCCTGAATTCAGAAAAATCTACTTCCAGCAATAACCTTGATCGCATTGAGAACATTTACGATGTAAGTACTAATAGCGTTAGATTGGTAGAAACACAGAAAATTTGTATGGACAACTCTAGGAAACGTTTTTTCTGTGATTTAGTAGCTTATTTCATTGGCTACTGCGATTTTTATTCATCGGCACTGATTTCAGATCATTAAAGACTGGGAAATAAGTCTGATAAGTGAATACGTTAGTGACGACTGGAAATCTTTAGGAGACTGGCTGGAGTTTTCCGACACGAAACTTCAAATTTTGGAAGCGGAAAATCGCGGAGAACCTAAAAAGGCTGTGCTAGAAATGTTGCGGACTTACTTGCGGACCTTTCCCGACACTTCTGTTGGGTTCATTTCGTCCGTTTTACGTCAGACTGGGCATTGGAAAGCGGCGGAACAGCTTGCAAAGTTACATTAAATAAAGGGTCCAAAATGCTTCATTGTGAGTGCAGTCTTCTTATTAATAACCTTCATATTATATAACGGAAGTTATTCTTTAAATATCAGAACTCAATAACTAGATAAAAAAATTCTTCAAGAGTGTACACAAATACGTACAACAGTTTAAAATTCGCGCCATTTTTCATCTGTCTTCTGCTTGAAAAGATCCACCAATAGGAGAGAACCACATCGAAAGCAAGTACAATGGCGGCGGTTTGTCAGTGATTTCAGAATTTTTCAATCAAATTAGTGTGATGTGTCCAGATATTCGGCGGTTTATCTTAGTTTTCTAGCAAGTAGTCATGTATCTTGACATTGATTGCTGGCACGCAGCATCTGGGAGGGTTTCCACGGCCTGGCTTATCCTCCTGTTTCTAGAAAAGTTTCAATGTAAGTTCCTACTTTTTCAGTCTGTTGAAATCAAATACAAATTCAGCACTTTAGTGGGAGAGTCACGCGTTTATATTAGGTGACTTACATTTAACCAAAACTTCTTTATCTTTCAGTGACATTCAGCGCATCACAGTCGCAAGTGAATGAACACCTGGAGAGGGGGAGGGAGCTCCTGGCTCGTGGGCAGCTTCAGGAAGCCCTGTCGCAATACCATGCTGCTGTTGGTATGTTTCTGTTATAAAGCAGTTATTTTTGGGGTTTAGATTACTTTTGTGGAAAAGAGTGGTTGCTTGCCACTCCGCATGGGTCTGCACAGCTACATGTGCAGATCCCTAAAACCTCCATATTTTTCTTTTGATGTTTACAACACCTTCCTGCTTTTTCAGAGGGGGATCCGAAAAATTACTTGACACTGTACAAGCGTGGTACTGTGTACCTGGCCCTTGGCCGCACGCGTCAGGCCGTAGCCGACCTTGACCGTGTCCTCCTGCTGAAGCCAGACTTCTACACGGCGCGACTGCAGCGGGGAAATATTCTTCTCAAACAAGCAAAATTGGACGAAGCCGAAGAAGACTTTAGAGTCGTTGTAAGTATTGGAGTTTTTAAAATTTTGTTAGTTTTATAAAACATCTGATAAATTTGTTTAGGAACACATTGGATCCAAGCCTCTTGTACTTTGCAGGCCCAAGTTACCTATAATAAAATAGATTTTTGTTGTTTTAGTTGCAGTATGATCCAAACAATGTGGAAGCTTATGATAACTACTACAAATTAGGGCCCATCAGCGAAGACCTACAACTTGTTCGGAGATATCCACGTGACTCCGATCACCAATACGTCCTATCCATTCTTGATAAACTCATTGAGGTAAGCATGCCAAAATAATATTAACCGATGAAGGCGTTCACCCTGTTTGTGGAGTCCGAGTTGCGAAGGTTTTAGGTACCTACTGCCTCTAATATTCAATAATTGCTGAAAAATTCTTGTTTGTTCTCCTAGTCTCACCTCTCACCTACCCACATAGATGGGTGAATCAGAATTGAGTAGTGTCGGAGCTACTCTGTTAGTCTCAACGATTTCCCCACTGTTTCTTCATACACCCTTGTGCTTCCACGCTATTATTGGACTCAATTGTTAGAGCTAAGGTGACACGCTTGATACGTTCCAGGCGTGTCCATGGTCAGCGGAGCTGCGGGAGATGCGATCAGACAGACATTCAGCATTGGGAAATGTTGAGCTTGCGATATCAGATATCCGTCACACCACCAAACTGGAGCCTGACAATACAAAAGGGTTCTACAAAATATCCCTATTCTACTACTCACAGGGGGACACCAGTGAGAGCCTCAAGTATGAATTTTCATTGCTTTTACTTCTCAAGGAAAATGATGTAGTTGTCGTAGGTACATAATTTCAATCAAGATATTTTACCCATTTATTATTAATCATTATTGTTAATTGAACAACACTTTGACCGTTTCATCGATTTCAATACATTTTAGTAGGGCTGCCACACGACGTGTTCAGATCTAAACAGCGGATTGTTCCATGGTCTCCTTCTGACGTTCATTTTATTTTTCACAGAGAGATTCGGGAGTGCCTGAAGCTGGACCCAGAACATAAAGACTGTTTTCCCCACTACAAGAAGGTCAAAAAAGCAGACAAGCTAATGAATGATATGGAGATGGGTTTGGAATCGAAGGAATATGATCAATGCATAGAAGCCGCAAAGAAGGTATCTCCATATTTTGTGTAAAAAGTGTATAAATTCTTCTTACAGCTGCTACAAAACTCAATAATTTTTTTTCACTCGACCGAAGTCAACAGTCGAGTCATTAAAAAATGAAGCGAATTGTTTTGCATATTATATTCATCACTCATTTCCTTGTTTCAGCTGCTACTTCTTGAAAAGAATGTTCCTATGATTCAACACAGAGCTCACAGCAGGTTGTGCAGCTGCTACCTGAAAAGTGATCAGCCAGCTATGGCTATAGCCAGTTGTACAAATGCTCTCGATGTTTTCAAAGATGCTGCCACCTACTGCGATCGAGCAGAAGCGTATCTAAGTCAAGACCAGTATGATGATGGTAAGTTCTATAAAATGGTCCAATTTCTATCCAACGTACACAAAATTTTAGAACAGGACAAAATATCTCTGTTAGAATTTTCTCAAGTGTCTAATCTGAGTTTTTAGCTTTTTTGAAAATACTGTTAAATTATCAGACTTGATTTCAATTGGGATGGAGTTGTATAAAGGGAATCGGAGGACTGTTGAAAGGAGGGATTTAGTCATTTTAGCAAAAGCCCCGTGATTCATTCTTCCTACAGCTTTACAGACATTACTGAATTTGGATTTTTTCAGCAATATCGGATTACCACAAGGCGATGGAGCTGGACGATACGTTCCAAAGAGCTCGTGAAGGAATCCAGCGTGCGCAGCGGATGCAGAAGCAATCGGAAAAGAGGGACTACTATAAGATACTAGGAGTGTCAAGATCAGCGACCAAAAAAGACATCGTAAAAGCTTACAGGTGCGTTCATATTTACATAGCAAGGCTGAGAAAAGAAAATACACGTTCTTTTTGTTATGTTCCCACTACCAGCAATAGCCAAGTCTGTGCTGTTTAGCTTTTTCGAAGACATTTATGTACTAAAGTGGAAAGCTGGGTTTTTATCCTCAGATACAATTTATTTATTTTATTTAAAGGCGAATCCTGTTATGAAACTTCTTTTTGAATCGGGATCAGTGTCACCAAGTATGAATTTCTTTTGTTCAGAGCGCTTGCGCAGAAGTGGCACCCAGACAAGTTTGAAGATGAAACTGAGAAGAAAAAGGCTGAAAAGAAGTTCATGGATATTGCGTCCGCAAAGGAAGTTTTGACGGATCCAGAAAAGAAGCAAAAGTTCGATAATGGTGAAGACCCTCTGGACCCCGAGTCAGGAAGGTACAGCAGCGACAATGGCGGGTTCCCCTTCAACCAAGGTTTCCACCACTTTCACGGAAGCCCGTTCCAATTCAAGTTTCATTTTTCGTGAGGCCTCTAGTCTGAGTACATGTTTGCTTTCTACCCTGATCTCGGGGTTGCTCCACTTCAGAGAAAACACAATGTTTCGGTCAGCTTTTTTATTTCATGGAATGACTCGTTTGTTCAAAATAAACCCAAATTCGAATACGCAGTTTTTAAGAAAAAATGGAGTGGAGCAGACATGAGTTTTGTTTGCCATTGTATGATTGATAGTGTGTGCTCAAAGTGCGATGTGTAGGTATGCAGTGTTAACGACTACCTGAATACCTACCACCTAGTTAATTTTTATAAAATTTTCTATAGTCATCCAGTCTCGCGCAAGATTGTGACTGCCTCCATTTTTGGGAGTAGCTAGTGTAGATAGTGCATTATTATGTGATACCAGTAGGAAAGGAACCCTTGCTCTCATGTTGCACTTATCAGCAAAAATAGAAACTAATGTCATTTGAATAATGCTGGGTTTGGCTAACCCTTTTCTGGGCAAGGTCATAAAAAACTGAAACGTCAGGAGCCATGTCATGTGACACCCTGTTGCGAGTTAACTAAACCCAGTCTAGGGTCTAGGTAGGTGAATTGTGTCTTCTCAGTTCACTCTTTGTTTCCGAAAAAGGCGTATTTCCGGGTTTAGGACAAAAACTTTACAGACCGGGAGAAATTGGGTAAATATATAGTTATTTTGTAAGATTCACACCATAAGCTGAATATACGCGTGGAGTGATTTTAACTTAGGCATGAAAACAGCTGTTTCCTGATTTTGTTTGATAGACTTGGCTAATTTGTTTGCAATACACTTTCTTAAGTACAAACATACAAGGGGCCTTCTTGTTCGGAAGAATTTAGATAGTTGCAAATAAATAAATATATTAGATATATGTTAATTACATATTGCCTAAAGGCAGCAAAGCTGTGCAAGGTGAGCATTTTCGGGATCTGCAAAAGAAAAATTCACAGCGTTATATTGAATTGAAACTGAAAAGAATTTACGCAGGGCAAAAAAGCGGCGAGTTTAACTCCATCTAAAGTGTCAGAGTAAAACCCAGCCACAAGACAGCGGCAAGAATTGTTAATAACAGAGATTATACAAATATACTGATTTACATCTTGGTTGGATATTTTGTCACTCCCAAAATACTGAAACAGATTCTGAAGATAAAAAGTTACAATATATTCCAGGACGAAAAATTTTCAAAGCTTTCTTATGAAAGACGTCATTTTCACAAAAAATGGAAAGATAATTAGCGAACGTACCACAGCAGGCAGCAGGAAGGGTTCTCCACTTGTCAGTCGGCCGGGTGGTAATTCGGATCCCCCGGCTGCGCTGGATGGAATCGCATCGACGCGCTGTTGATGCAAAACCGCTTTCGGGTCGGCTTGGGGCCGTCATCGAAGACATGACCGAGGTGGGCGCCGCATTTTGCACACGTCACCTCCGTTCTCACCATACCTGGGTTCGCGATTAATAATAGTAGGTTGCCGCCGACTGGAGGGAAAGGGGAGGAGGCGCGGGGCCGTTCGGTTAGAGCGGGAAAATATGAAGTTAGTGCAAGCCAGGGTGAGGTGGAGATGGCGTGTGAAAAAAAGACAGAAAACAAGACGATGAGAACCGGACCACCAATATAGGGAGCAAACCACGCACATATCAAATTGACTAGTGATGGGCAAAATCATCCTGAAGGCTTCTTGGGCTGGAAGCGATCTAATAAGTTCCAAGTAAAAGAAGCGAAAAAATGGTCACCTTGGTCTCATTTGCAATTCCGCTGACCAGACTCTGAGTCAGCAGTCACTACTTGTCAGGAGCCTTGTAAAATATCAGGTCACACTCACACATTGCGAAATCTGGTTCAGAATTGTCAGGAAAAAATAAATGAAAAAATGCTCATCGTAAACTCCAGGACTGTGCCACGCCCGATAAGGGTTAAACATATCAAAGGACCACTTACTTACGCAAGGTTCGCTCCTCATAGACATAAAAGGGGAGAAAGCTGTTTCATTGCCACCATGGAGTGGTGGGGATGGGATCGTTTTTTACAAAGAAAGTAGGTGACTAGCCTCAGCAGGAAGGTATAGGTATACGTACGATAGTGCCTACCTACACCGTTTACTTTATATGAGAACTTTATCTTTACTGTACAAATCCTTTAACAGAATGGCAGTGCTCTCCCAACATGCACGACTTCAACCGCAGTGGATATCAATAAAAAGTGCTCTTATCAAATAGGTATTCTTTCTCAGTTACAAAAGAGACTTTCCAGGCAGAGTAATTGTCTGGGTTTGAGAACCAGGCATAGGAAACTACTCCGTCATTGGCACGGGTGGCGCATTTGAGGCTTTGGCCAACTACTCTTTGGCTTCGACCAGCAACCCTAGCTGCCAGGCCTCACAGCTCACAGCCAAATAACATCCCTCCCCCTTGAGGCATTTTCATTGCGTGCTGATACTCACCATGGGATGTGTCCGCCTTCAATTTGACTTTGCTAGATTCTAATACTTCAGTAAAAGCTGGCCATCCACAACCGGAGTCGTACTTCGTCTGCGATGAGAATAGTTCTTCGTCACAGACTACACACGTGTATGTGCCGGAGTCTTTGGTTTTGTAATAACAGCCCGAAAACGGTCTGAAAACCCAGGTGTACACAGATTTAGGCTAAGATATGGAAACGTATACAAGATATACTTTCGACCTCTAGGTGTACGATGACCTTGACAGGAATTTCCCTTTATGGCGAATTTATGATTTAAATAAACGCAGGTAAGTAGGTGGGTGTTCACACTAAATAAATCTTTTCCAAGCTTACCTTTCTGTTCCTTTCTCCTGTGTGACATGATACTGTAGGGGTGTCAGTTTCTTCAGAAGTTCATCCTTGTTAATTTCGGCCATAAGTGCTACTGTCACCGATAGTGACCTACAAGGGCCGTAGGACAACTTGCCAACTTCGGTACCCAGTACCCTAGTAAGGGAATTTACCAAACTGAGGACTCGTAGACGCGCAATTTTGACGAATTTACTTACGCCTAGTAAATTAATAAATATTTTACAGATATACAGGAAATTCAAAGGGTCTGCTTAAATAAGGAATTGAAAAAACTATTTTTAAAACATAATTGACTGCCGGAGCTAAAAATAAACCTCCATCTTTTTATTTTATTATTTTTTCTTGACGCAGTGTCGGATTTTTTTAATGTTGTACTCTTCAAAACAAAATTATTTTCGATAAATAAATAATTTTTAATTTAAAATATAATTATTATAGATACTTTTTATATAAAATAGATTATTTTAAAAAATAGATCGGTGTAAGTTGCTCATTTGGTATAAGCCTATGGCGCGCGCGCCATTTCTGACAGCCGCGGAAAAGTTCAGAAAAGTTCTTTGCCTTATTACTATTATTTCATTGGAACCGAAAATAATGAAGTAATGGCAACTGAGACTTTTATAAAACGACTTAATATGGATAAGGAAATTAATAATGGTGGAAATGAAGGTTAATTTTATAATTAGGTAGTAGGTATAAAATAAATAGTACTTATGTAGGTCAGCAACCAATAATATAGGTTCGATACTGATGGAACCCGTCAGCTGACAATAGGTATTCATGATGTCAAACATCAACAAGTCACTCAGCATATTAAAATCAGTGAGTTCCAAATATGACACAATTTAGTAATCGCTATCGCTTTTCTTACCGGTGTTTTTAAGGTAGGTATTTTTTTAAATTGATCCTATCTGAACGCAATAAAAAAGTTTCTTTGTCCATAATCTTGGCTATTAGATCTGGCTTCGGTTCCCCCGCACTGGTGCAAGTGTAACGTGAATCAGTCTACACTCACAAATAGTTTAGGTAAATAAATGCTAATATGAGCTACCTATTACAGGCACACAGGGGATGAATGGCAGTAACAATCTAAAATATTTCGTCGGCCAGCACAAATATTCTGGGGAATAAATTCACCTTTTCGAAATTTTTAAACATGTAGGCTTGGATTTGTGAACCTAACGTACTTGAGAAGGGCTTCAGAATCTTCGCACACTATGGGTTTTTTGTGATGGCAGGCAACATCGTGCCAATGGATTCCATCGCCGTAGAAGTTATTCAGGATGGCCAGGCATGTTTCAGGAGCCCCATTTTGCTGAATAAACTCTCTGTTGTCAGGTTGTGGTTTCCCAACTCTGCGAAAGGAACAAAAGAAAAATATAGGATAAGTTTCCTTGGAGTTCTTTATACGCTCCGATTAGGGTCGTTTCGGTGTTCGTCAATTAATTGCCGCGACACTGCCATGATGTTATGTTAAGTACATGTACCTACCTACGACCTTTGTATAGGTACCGAACCGGTAATTAAACTTTCTACGTTTATGTACCGATTAACCTCCATGCAGTGAAACGTAATATTACAAAAAGGCTATCGCAGCCAACACTAAATACTCCATCGTCATCATCATGGAAATATAGATATGTAAATAATCTCGAGGATAAGGGGGGAAATTATACCCTCCAGAGTGACTCCAGTCGTTTTGCAGACGGTTGGTAACTGGAGCAAGTTTTCGCAGCTCTCCAGACCAGAACCAACCATTCACAGACAGCGGCTGAAGATCCTCACGTGTCTCACAACCCTTGAAGTCACAAAGCCGTCCTGATGTCCAGATATATTTCTGTTGACCTGCAAATTACATAGGTGATTTATTATTATTTATTGTTGAGGGTTCCTCCCGATAAATTCTTCCTGAAAAGCATATCACTATTAAAAGTGATGCCACATATGTTTTTTCTCTGTACAAAACCTTACTTTTTACTTACTTTCAAGTATTCTGCTCTTGATGAATTCGTTTTCCGGAGAAGTTTCTAGTGATACCAAATCCATACAACGCTGTCTGCAGAAGTTGCGACCATCGAGCCAGTCGCGCTCCTGGTTGTTGGAAGAGTCTTTCCATGAGAACCAGTATCCCTTCCCATTGTAAGTCTCGTGAATTGTTCCTGAAATAAATTAGGTGTCAAAATTATAGGTATAGGTATTTTTTCTAAGTGACATGTAGGGCAAAAGCACTGCGGTATTTCACCGAAGAAAGGCAAAGAGTCAGCTTCCATATGCATCCAGACCGGCAGTGGAAACCATTGAAATATGGTTAAAATTGACCTAAAAGTAAAGTAAGTAAAGTACATCGATTGTCTGTACCTATTTCACTACATTATGTATGAAATCAGAGGTACAAATCCAGAACTAGGTACCTACTCCCGAAATAATGCCATTGTTGAAACATGAAACAAATAAATGAACAATTTAATTTCCTGCCACTTTCACCAGTCACCTATAGTGCAAGGTAGGTACAATGTTGTCCCGCGTTGTTTGGTTTTCCAGGCTTTGTCGCGCTTGTCACTCTCTCTCTTGTGTTTGCTCCTTGTACTATAACTCCACTTTTCTTAGAACTAAGTACTGTTGCTAATCACATAGGTCTAGTTTTGAGGTGTTCCTTCCTCTTTACGAGGATTTCCGCTATGCTATAAAAATGGAAAGTTATCCGTCCCACTTTACAACTGCATGGGTGAGAAAGGCCTCCCTCAGTATAGGTGCCCTAAGTTATATTAATTTTTGTATAATATAATACATTAAATAATACAGATAACATGATGAAAGTGAGGTGAGAGTATAGACAAAAAAATCGTGTCATTTTCTAATAAACTGATGATTTTTGTAACTTACGGGCAGCGCAAAGAGATGGAATAGGGGGCTCAAGAATTCTCGGTGTGGTTGGCTGTTGGCTTTGGAACTGTGCTGCAGCCGATCCTGCGAGGATCAGTAGATACGCCAATGCATTCATTATCTGCAGAAAACAAATGTAAAATTCCTTTACTGCATTAACTCAAGGCACAAATTCATTATTCGCGGGACTGTGTTCTGGACGAGACGTTGCTCAACAAGTAATTTGGGTCGGGGAGGCCTCTAGGAAGCAGGCCGCCGTTCACGAAGCTGCCGGCATTACACGACATAGCACAGCGATGCGCCAGAATTCGTCACCCCGCCGGGGCCTGCGCCGCCCCAGAATAGCGGGTGAGGACGCTCCGCTGCGGGCCAAGGTCGTCCCATCGCTCTCGACCATTCACAATGTGTCAACCCAGGGCAATCCAACTTGGACGGCTGTGACTCATGTCAGTCAAGTCGAGTGCAAAGAGAAAGGTTAAGTCCAATAAACTATATCCTTCAGAGAGATAAGGATATGTCAGTAGCATCTCTTATTAAGCGTTCCTGACTATATAGGAGACATGCAGAAACGACTCGAAAATTGATATGGAAATCCTCATAATATTCCTCCTAGAGAAGTAAGACTTATAATTAGGTACCTACCTACTCATCGGAGTCTTAGGTGGGCTAATGAGTATGTTCAAGTATAGGGCATAGGTGCCTCCTGAAGAGGAGGGAAAAAAATGATCAGCTCTCAAAGCACGTAGGAAGACTAAGCTTGCCCTTGGGAGAAAGCGTCTTGTCCTTATTACATAATTTTGAATGGGAGTGAATGAGTGATTGGTTTTGACGCGCCATCGCCCGTGTGGCCTTGGAGAAACGAGGAAGCACCGGGGGTGATTGACTGGAGATTGCTAGTTGTCTGATTGGTCTTTATGTTTCGAATCTGGACCAATCAACAGTGCGCATTGTTTCTATTGTGGTTTGTACTTTTCCTTTCGAGGTGGGCCTTTCGCCTGACGACCACCGATCAAACTTTAAGTACCTACTTAGTACCTATCTAAGTTTCTATCGAAAGGCAGTCTATATACGATCTTAACGAGATCTTCACGAACAGCTAGTCAGCAGGGGCACCAGGTTCTAAAAATACCTACATCTATCAGGAGAGAGAATTCGAGCAGTTGCCAGGGCTGAGGGCTTAGGTATAGCAGTTATAGCACCCCTTATTTTGGCACTTGCCAGAGCTCAGGACTTTGGCACCCCTTTTAGCTTCCAAATTGTTGTTAAAATTAGAACCCGCATTTTAGGAGTTTTTCGGGACTGTGCCCTCTCTCCCCCTCACTAACCCATATTTATTTTGCGATTTCACGAAGGTCCTTACTCATGCAAAAGTAGGTATATATATACGAGTACAGGTCCCGAAGAATTTTGGCATGCCAAATGCAGAGGTTCGCCCCCCCCCCCCCCCCCCCTCCCCGGTGGGCCTGAGTAGTAGTAGAGTACCTATACCTTAAGAAGTTAGGCCATTAATAAGTACTAAATAATTTTCGGAACACTGTTTTTATGAAAACGGTGTGTGAAGTTACCCTCATCCAACGGTCACGTGGAGTATAGGTATAGCAGTTACATGCAGTTGTACCCAATAGGTGAGTACTTCAAAACATGGGGGCCCACAGGAAAAAATTCAGGGGGGGGGGGCAACCTGACCAAATTTTTTAAAAATACCCTACCCCTCATACCTTGAGATCGGAAGTACGACGCGCGCCCGTCCTGCCCGTCGCTTAGGTACACCTATTTTTTTGTTACCAACAAATGACGCAATTTTTTTGTATTTTTGGGATTCCAGGGGAGGGGGCCTCCTTTATTTTCCATTCAGTTGCAGATGTACTTACTTATGGTGTACAAGTATAATAAAAGAGGGATTTCAGTTGTCAGTATAAGCATCATGGGGAAAATTGGAGTTTCCACATTCGCAATTTGTATTCAACTACGTTACCTACCTATACCTATACATCCTACTTCCTATAGTTATCTATAAAGTAACACCTAAAGTGACCCGTGAACAAATCTCTGCGCCTCCTATGCATTTATAAGCCGTCAATTCTCACCCTCCCTTCAAAAAGGTTGAATGAAAAAAACAAGCAAAAAAACCTTACCTTGCTTCTAGAAGGAACTACAGCACAATACTTGGTAGTTGCGTACCTGCGCAGGGTCATTTATAGACTCCAGGTACAACTGCGCCATAAGCGTAACATGAGTGGAATGCTATCCGCCGCCAGGAGGGTGGTTCAGTCATTACTTACCTATTGGTTTGAGTGTTTAGTGGTACAAGAACACATCTCAATACCCGAAATATGTAGGACCTTAAATAACAAAACTATTGAATAGGTATATTATATTTTAATCTGAAATAAGTATAGTATGTCTTTTTCAAGTCAGAAACTAAGTAGGTACCTATATATACCTAGCTCACTAAAGTACCTAATAGAGGTAGTTAAGTAGGTAGGTAACTACTTACTTTACGATTGAGTGATTTTAGGTACCATAGGTACCTACCTACTGTCAAAAATTCATACCTACTCAAGGTAAATATCTACCTATCGTAAAATTGAAACTTTTACAATATAGATATTACCTATGCAGCTAGGCGGACATTAAAATTTTTTAGCGGTAGTTTAGGAAGCTTATTGATGAGACATTGCGTTTTTCTTTGCACGTGCACACGTGGTTTTAATGATGCTATACACGTGTATTTTTGCACGTGCACTCGTACATTTTTTTGCACGTTCATTTTCTGAATGTGGTCTGGAGGGTTTGAGAAATCCCCCCCCCCCCCGCCCCCCTAAAACCGGTCTGGATCAGCGCTTTGCATTATGAGCGCATGAGTATAGTTGCATGATTCCTCTACCCCCCTTGCTGATGCGATAAAACTCGGACGTAGGTACTTTTAATTTGAGTATCTATATCTATATTCAGTACCTACCTTACTTTGATTTGTGTAAAGTACTTAGCAGGTATACCTATATAAGTACAGCTTGATGTCAGAACCCCATGCAGATCTTCATGGAGCGGCGGCAAAGGCACAACAGAGAAGCGGACCAAGGCCGCCCATGTCGACCTTGCTCGCAAAATATTCTTGCAGTCTTGCAATCTCTGCAGCAGGTCGCCTCCACAAATACTTCCATGAATAGCAAATTAACCTACTCTGCAATAAAGTTTTACTTTAATTCGCAGTCAAAAAGAACTTTTTCCACCTTTATAGTTTTAGTTTTAAGTGTAAGTATTGTATAGGTAGGTATAGGTAGGTACCTACTCGTAAGTTAGTGATAAACCTACTTTTACGTGACTTATTAGGTAGGAAGGTAAAATACGTGTATACCTACCTATCCAGAAAGTGGTCATGGGGAGGGTTTTAGGGTCATGGGGGCCCGGGGGGTTTTCGCCTTCATATTTTTTGCTTCACGTTGGCATTACCATGTTTAATATTCCGTTCATGGGGGGGGGGGGGTAAACCCCCTAAACCCCCCCCCTCCCCCGTGCACGGCTATGAGTATTATACCTATAGGCAGGTACTTACATAGGTACTCTATAAATTAATAGGTACAGGCGGTATATTATATCGCCAAATGTGTACTACCCTACCTACATGCATGCATGAAATTATCGAATGAGAATGAAGAGTGAAGGAAGCCATACCTATAGGTAGGTCCGTATCCAGAAAGCGGTCATGGGGGGGGGGGGGGGGTTGGGTCATGGGGGGGGGGGGTTCGCCTATATTTTTTTGCTTCACATTGGCATTACTATGTTAATTTTCCGCTCATGGGGGGGGGGGGGGGGGGGTTAAACCCCCTAAACCCCCCCCCCCCCGTGGATACGGCTATGGTAGGTACCTACTAATCGCATTAAATAAGGAACCAGGTCCACTGACTGCGAGTGACTTGCCCATCTATAAACCCATCTTTAGTTGAATTTCAGGCTTAAATGACTTGTCAGGTTGTGGCCTTGAGCCTGCTGGAGCCGGAGGGGTGGTTTCTATATACATTCCATTCCCACTGTTCCCAGTGTATTTTCGGTTGACCTGTATATGAAGCTTATCTATCTCAAATACGTACCTACTTACTAATGCACCTTAGGTATTTCTACAAATTAAACAAGAAGGAATGACTATCCCTACCCTTAATGCCCGAGTTTAGGGTACGCAATAGGCACGTACCTATAGGTAGGCTGGTTGGGGTAAGTACCTACCAACCTAGGTAGGTACCTATAGGTAGTAGGTAGGTATCTGTAGTTTCCATTCGGAGAAGGTCGACCTTCAACCTTCACACAATTTTTACCCTCCTCTTCGGTATACTTATAGGTACCTATTGTGCCTAATACATGCGGGTAGGTATGGTAGTTTGAACAAAACCACGGTGGGACAGGGCCGTTCCAAGGTATCGTTGTTGCCAGCAGGCGCGTAATCTCATTTTTTTTCAGGGGGGGGCAAGGTTCAAGCAAGCCAATAGTCGGTAGGGTTCATCCGATTTTGCTCAAATTCGGTATGTAGGTACCTAATCGTAATGTAGACATGTTTTTTGATAAATTTTGATAACTCAAAAATTGCGCCTGCTATTGTCAAAAAAAGAAGGAACCTTGAAAATTTGTAAAAGTGTTTTTGAATAGATGTTTTTAGGTCAGTTACAACCATTTGGAGGTGGGCTAATAACTTGGCACGGTTTTGGCCAAAACGTGTTGGTCATCACTCCGGTGGCACTGTTCAACCGATTTCAATAGAAATTGGTAGGGAGGTGTACTTTAACCTTGTTTGAAGTTTTACCGAACGAAATTTTCTAACGTAATAATTATGGCCAATATTGACATTATCGTAGGAAAATTTTCCAAAAATGGAAGTCACGTTTGTGATTGGTTAGATCACATTTGCAACAACGCTATAATCGACGGATTTTCTTAAAAATTTGTGAAAGTGGTCTCAGATAAATGCTTCGAGGTCATTTTCAATAAATTTTCAATTACGTGAAAATTAAGACCGTGACATGCAAAATAGGAAACATGTACCTACTTTGCGCGTCGAATGACACATCACTGTTTGACGGATATGTTTGAAATTCGGTACACAGGTGTCTAGAATTGTTGTCCAGCGTGTTGCAAAATATTTTTCAGAAGAAGGTAAAATTCTGGCCAAAAAAAAATAATTGACTTAAAAAAAAATCAAAATTTTCGATGCCGCTGGCGTAAAAATTGCGAGAAAGTCAAGTGCGACCATTGTCGGACCATTTATTTCAAATTCACTTCATCCGAGGAGACAGATTTCAGGGGGGGCAGTGCCCCCCCTGAAACATTTCAGGGGGGGCACGTGCCCCCTTGCCCCCCCCCCCAGATTACGTCCATGGTTGCCAGATTCAGGTGGTGTCCTGAGAAATCTTCTTCATTCAAACTTGCCCCGGTGTAAAAGTGATTATGCAATAAGTAGTCTTAGCTGCTAGCTTTTCCTTTGCGGTAGGTATAATCGAGTTTTTATAATCAATAGATTTATTGGGTATCTAGGGCCGTAATTGTGTCAGCCCTTGAATAAAAGTATTTTTCAAGGAGATACATTTTCCAGATTTTTCCATTTGGATACATCTGAAAGATTGCGCGCGTTTCAGTAAGTTTCCACTTTTGATATTCAAATAAGTAACTTAAGTTCTCTGTATTTATACAGATCCCTACAAATACCTAACCTAGGTAGGTAGGTAAGCTGGTGAGGTACCTACCTACCTACTATCGAAGTAATCCCTTGAAAACTAGTCATCTGTTTAGAATTATTTAGATCTATTAAATACTCGAATATACCTAGGTATCTACTCGAACTATTTTTGCATTAAGTATATTTATCCTACGTCTGACTAAATGGGTACCTATGTAGGTATACCTGTATACCTACCTATATTGCACGAAAATTCAAGTATTTAACTATAACTTCTTACCTAGATATTCTTAAGAATTTAGGGTTGGCGTACCGGACTTTCATTTTTGCCTCTACACTCTACCAAGAACTTTTGCCCTAAAAAAACCAAAAACTTTTGCCCTAAAAGTACTTGTACCCGAATTATCTTCCAAATTTTATTCGGAGTCCATAGGTGAACCTGTGAGACACTTTACTGTGCAGACAAAAGCTTTAGGTATAGGTAGGTATATATGAAACTGGGGTTGAAAGGAAATGTAGGTACAAAAGAGCCGTAAACGAGAATAACGATAATTCTAATACATTCGTTTTAGATATAGGGCCTTAAACCCAGGTACCTAGGTACTCGTATCTTACTTTTCTATAATGACTTGATGAGATGGGTAGGTATAGGTAGGTAGGTACTTACTATCTATCGTGGGAAGGCTGAGGCAATGCCAACCATCAGCCGAAACCTTTCTGAATAATTAGGTAGGTAACGAATGAAGAATTGCAATTGAAATAGCCCGATATGTGTACCTCCTAATAAAAAGCGAGTAAGCAATAAGGTACCTTCTGTGATTGAGACGATGGTAAATGTGAGTGAGGTGAACTATACTTTAACAATAAGTTACTGCAAGGTAAGTAGGTAGTATCGCATTCATTTGCCTACCTAACCTTAATAAAAGCCACAATAAATGTAAATCTGACAATGCAGAGAACATTATATAGGTAATAAAATAATATGCAGGCCATTAGGCGTACTTTACTGGACGGAATATTCAATTGATTGAGCACTTCACGAATAGGTAATATCTCAGATAATAGAGGCAAGGGTGGCATCAATGCCATAGTGTTTTCACTATATGAATTTCTGCAGAGCTGAGCCTCATCGCTCTTCAGCTGTAACAAGCACTTCTCGGAAGTCAAGCGAAGTTCTAGACTTGGAGGCAGGAGGACTCGAGGGGGCGCGGCCTGAGGGTGGCCTGCTTGATGATTTGGTGGAAAGGAGTGTCCTTTTCTTTGCTGTCCAAACTGAGGCGCTGAACAGCATTGTCTAATTCCACAAACCCGGACTCATCACTCACCACATCCTCCTCGTCCTCACTGGCACTGTCTAAATCCACGTCGAAGGTTTTCAGAAAGGCTTGAATGCGCGTCACTCCTAAAGCATCTGAAATCTCCTCCCGATCCTCACTACCTCCAGAGCTAATGCTCTGTAGACTGGCACAACTTTCGTCACTTTCTTCCTCAGGCTCCCGAGAACGGTATTCAGTACAACGCGCAAATTCCACGTCATCTTTTGCTTCTATCACCGGGATCTCTTCAAAGGTAACGCTCTTACGCGGCCGTCGCTCAGGAGGGTCTTCGTCTGGACGTTTCAGAATCGACTCCTCAGGACGACGAGCAGGAAGCACCTCTCTGCTGCATCTTCGATCTCCGAGCCGCTTACTCGTCGACTCCACGAGGTTCTCTATACTTGAGCAAAGTTTCTTTACAAAGTTGAGATTTGTTATTTTTATGTCAACTTTACGGTTTTTGGGTAGGAGCTCCGCTGGTTCTTCAGTCTCAGAAGTCGGTATCGGATCTTCTTCCTCCAGTGTTTCCTCTATGGCCATGAGTTTGGGTGCAGATTTGGATCTCTCCAGAGGTGGTCGGTAGTTGTGGCTGCCAGTAGAGAGCAGTATCTTGCGCCGCGGGAGGGATGGATTGTCGTAGACAGAGTTAGCTAGGGAGAGTCGCGCGTTCTGCCGCAGAAGTTTGTCGCGCTTGAACTCGGATAGAGCCTGGGTGAGTCGCACGCGTAGGGTGGACGCCATCCGCCTTGCAGAACTGGCCTTACCACAGAGCACGGCGTGGCAGCGCAGCTCCTGCTTCAGCTTGCGGCCTTCGTGGCGGTAGACCCAGCAGAAGACGCGAGGCATGGTGGCGGGGGCTGCGCAGTGTGTGATGCGGTGTGACCAGTACTCCGTCAGCCCGTGGTCTTTGGTCCATGCCTTCAGTCCTGACAGCGTCACTGTCAGCTTCATCTGCACGTCTGGCTTGGATGAGGTCGTGTAGTTCTTCCAAAGAGTGGCGAGAGGTTTTTCAACACAACCTTCTCCTGTTGAAAAATCATGACATAGTTTTGAAAAGGTACGATTATTTACAAAAATAAATACCCGCACGGTATAAGTAGGAAAGTGCCGATATCTATTCAGTTTACGAAATTATCAAACATCTGACGATTTACGAACGAGTTGGGTGCTTTCTTAAGAAAAATAACCTAACACGGGAGTTAGTAAATTTCTCGTTCGTTTATACACTTCTACAGGTATACCTATTTTGATTACTCTAAACATAATTTTTATTTGTTTTTAACTCACCTTTTGCCCAGCCAGTGAGGACGTTTCCCAGGTACGCGACCTTGTACGAGGGGTCTGCCTCCGTGATAGTAACACAACCTCGGCGTCGTAGTTTGTCCAAGCCAAGCCAGAGGGGCCATGGGGCGCGGTCTCGAGGTGGTCCTCCAGGGGTCAGCAACGGAAATCGGCCTAAAAGAATGAAATAATTTTGATAACTTAATAAGCACAGTTTTTGGACCGGTTTCATGGTTCAGATCACCAATTGTTACGGACATTACAAGTGACCCTATAAGGTAAGGTAATTTTTTGTGAGCCTACTTTTACTAACTTTTCATCGGTCCTATTTTCACACTCTTCTAAATACAGAAGACTGTCTCACCATCTTCCAAATTAGTTGGCGAGGCGGGCTCATTGGTGCTGGCCAGTTTGGCGAACCAGTCGTCGTCGAATTCGTCGTCCTCGGTAGCATCTCCGTCACTGGGCAGATCGTGAAGAGGAGGTATCCTGCTGTCGTCATAGCTGCCGACGTTGGTTTCAAGCCGCCGTCTGTACCCGGGCAGACTAGAGTCGGAGTGCCGTCGCAAGTTGAGGCTTCGCTTACCATCCCACATCTTCATCTATAATAAAAATTTGGAGTTCATAAGAGTTCAAATAAAAGTAACAGTAAGACCAGGGTTGATATCTGACACTGAACTGTATATTATTTCCAGAAATAAGGATTTTTTACTTTGTCGACCGTGTCGCTTCCAAAAAAAGCTGGGTCTTAAATAAGTAAAATGATACATTGAGAAACTCGTCTAGAATATAAACTCAATTTATATCGCTAAATTCCTGGCATGACCCAGAACACATTCCCTGTGGCAGAATACATAGACTTTAGCTAGCAATCATCCGCTTGTGGTCAACCTGAGGATCAAGGTGCACCTGCTGGCTGGTTATCAGTCTATGGTATGTAAGAGCAATGTGAAAGTGTAGGTCTGTATGTACATACTCCATCTGTGGTACGCTGACCTTACGTTACATAATTCTCTATCCGTCTTGCTTAACCGCACCTGTCCGCTGGTCCACATCTGTACCTACAAGCCTCGGAGGATGACAAAGGAAGAAGAGTAGAGGTACTTAACAGCACGCATGACCTAACATCAGTCACTACGTAACACCTCGGTTACCACTGATTGTTGTTTGGCTAAAAAAAACTCACAGTCTTAAAAGGGCTAGAGGACTTCGTGGGATGCAGGCTCCCACCTTCCTCTTTACAAGAGGGGGTTATTGGATCAAAATCATACCAGACAGTTGAGTTTTTCCTTGGCCGGTACACTGGGAAGATTCACAATAGTGTAATCCTGCCCACGATCTCCTTAGAAATATTCACGAAAATACCAAATACGCTGGTAAAAATTTTGTTTGGGAACGTTTTTATACCATTGGCTTTTCATTGGTGTTTATATCAGCTGTAGGTATTGGTATAATCTACACTATATGCCTATATGTATACAATACGTAGAAGCTTTATAGCAAAAGGCGTTAATTAAGCATTATCCTGATCTAGGATCGACTAGATGGCCGTCACTTAAGCACTAAACGACACCCATTACGTTTGTGCGTCAGACTAGCCGCCCGCCTCTGGAAAATACCGAGGGACATATTCCACTACCTCCCTGATAGTCAAGGATGAGCGAGAGGATGACGTTAAATTATAGGTATACATGTCTGACACAGGCACAAGGCACAAGCTTACTGCACGGCTTAATAAATTATATGAGCCTGTATACAGTCACAAATGGTAGATAGATAATGCCCTGATGATAATAATAATTACTGTAACAAAGAACTATAATATTGTACTATAACGATAATACCATTTACGACAATTGGAAATACATATTTTTTAAAACCAAGTGAACGTACAGGATTATAAGGCTGGCCATGGGTCAGGGGTTGCGACCTCACACTTGCCTGCAGAAATTTTTTCGCTGTTTCAAAGGGCGTTCAAAATTTCATGCTGGGTGACCCAAAGGCCAAGCGGCTACGGCGTGATTTCCAACTCGTTCTCTAAAAATTTCCCCCTATATTGTTGTCTCTTGGTACTGTGTAGATGAGAAAACCTCGGCTTGCCTTGGCATAAAGGTACAAAATTGCCAGGGGAAAAATGTAGTGAATAATTCATGAAACGGTCACCCCTACACCTGTTTTTATACCTTAGCCGAGAATATGAACCTTGATTCGGAACCAATGAAACTTGATAGACTTTAAATCACGGAGCACAAATGTTGCCGTAGCCATTTGAGGAGGCATCGCGCGGGCCAGCTGGAGTTCGACCCCCGTAACCGCCACTGGTTTATTCCAGTCAGGATTGAAGTCAACGATAAAACACTTTGCGGACTCGACAACCTTGGCAGAGCAGCGGAAGATAGCTGGACGCAGGACGCAAGAGTCAGGATGGATACCATCAGGCTCCAGTGTGAGATATCACAAAAATTCCACAGTTGTGGGCAGTACGAGGAGGGCTAAGGGGAAACATCTTTTCCAAGCCATGTTTTTTAATGGACGAATTATCAGTTATCCAGCGATAATATGATGAAATCACAGAAAGATGAAAATATCGAAGGGCTGGAAAATTTTTACGATGAAGACCACGAAACCGGACAATCCTCTACAACCGCTCTTTTGATGTTCCTCTCCGTCAAAGCAACAGCCTAAATAGGTATTCCATCGCATTTGTCAAAAATATCGATAGCCTTCGTATCACGACCAACTTTCATCGTTAAATTCTACTTCCAGATACAGTTTTTATGGGATGTTACATACATGATCCAGAAACTGCGAGAATATTGCGCTGTGTCCACTGGTGTTATTCGTGAAGAAGCCGTAGCATCTTTCCGACTTACAGAACAAGGCCCTGGAAGCAAACGCGGCGATACTTGTAAGGGAACTGACGTCGAGCGGATGATGGAAATGCTATACAAGGCTATAACAATGCCACTGCCACACACAATGCTGGGAACATCAAGTCCTTGGAGACAAATACTTGAGAATGCATTCGACCAGCTAATTCAATATTTGAAAGATGTTATTGGGCTTATATGAAGGTTACATCTATGGATAGAACCATGCACGATGATGGCATTGCCCCCGGCGTAGAAATGGCTCCAAACATCGTGGAATCAACGAGTACACTCGAATCTCGTTTGGAATCATTGGAAATGTTTATGAAATCTCAGGGAATCTTGGAATTTTTTGAAGTGGTTACCCCTTTGGGGTTCATTTTTATATGAATATCGTTAGGAATCTTTGGAAATCTTTATGGAATCTCAGTGGAATCTCAAGGAATCTCTGGAGTGGTTACCCCCTCGGTCGAAAATGAACCTATCCATATGTAGGTACACAAATCTTTCGCGCAAACACAGCGATCCATCAAAGCATTGAAACAAAAAAGAGACCCGCAAAAAAATGACATTTTGTCCCGATACTAATGTTGGTTTAATTCCTAATTCTTCCACTCTTATTCGGTAATAATAACTATCTTTAGTGTCTTGACAATTTGGCCATCTGAGTATTACTCTGGTAATCATTAGTAGGTTGACGTCAAGTAATCTGGTGTTCAAAAATTTTCCGAGTGGTTAACCCCTCGTGCAGAGATCAGGTACAGCGGAAGCGGAACTGGGTATGGACAGGAAATGAGCTACTGTCACAACACTCACAACAGAATATAAAGATGGCGTCTCCTTCACACGACCTACCTTCGTAGGACCGAACGTAACACACGGAACAAGCTGTATAATACTTGGCCGGATTCAGGTCCATACTCCACATAGTATAAGATCTAATACCTGTGCTTCAGCCGTCAAGGTGAGGCAACTCCTGCTAATCGGTCAAAACCGACCTGACGGCCTCACCACACCGCCTCACTAACAGGTGGCTCAACTATTTTCTTTTGCGTGTGTACGCGCCGGAACATAAAAATGTGAAAGCTGAATGTTGCCGATAAAGATACAAGGGATCGTCCTAAACATCTGCCGCTGTTTCACTTCTCGGTTATTCACTGGAACTGAAGAAGTCTTAAGGCTGAATATACATTCGCTATTTTTTTATTACGTTTGGACTTCAAACTTTGTGAGAGAACTATTGGATATTTAAATATTCTGAAATATAATATGACTTTTTAACGTCATTACTCATGAGGCTATTTTGTAATTTCACGATCGGTTAATTTTGGACAATTTTTTGTGTGACAAAAATCACTCGATAGTAAAATCACAACACAGCCTCATGAGTAATGAAATGACGTCAAAAAGACATATTATATATTATATTTCAGAATATTTAATATCCAATAGTTTCTCACAAGTTAGAAGTCAAAACGTAAAAAAATAGCGAATGTATATTCAGCCTTAAGCTTACCAGACGCTACACTAGATTATATATGCAAAGAAAGAGTGCACTTACGGCATAACTGATACTTGTTTATGATCATATGAAATACACACGGATGAAAGGACCACATTGTAAAGAAGATTAATCCTCGCCCCATTTTCCGCAGCTTTAGGTAAGTAAATAAAGGATACGAAGAAAGCAACTCAAAAGAAAACACTATGCAAGTGCTAAATACCACTGTTTTGCCAACTGGGTTTGTAGCTTTATTTTGGACATAGCAACGCACTTCGCACAGTCATTTCAGTGTAGGTGCCAAGTATGTTTTCTAAGGTACCGTTTGGAAGACAAAACGCTCCAAAGCGGACAGGCAATCGTCAATCGTGACACTTCTATTCATTTGACCTCATCCACAGTTTGCTTAAGGCATTAGCACCACCACTAGCTAACAATAAGGGCTATTTTTATGGTTTAAGTAATTTTGTCTACATAACAATCCATTCCCCGCCACGTGCAAATTTTATTTTAATATTTTCTATTTTTTTTCGGTGCAGGAAGCAGGGACCGAAAGGTTCCAGCCCCACCAGTGGGGGAGGTAGGCGCAAAGAATTATTATGGACGATGCATCCGGGATAGTACACGCGACTGACTAACAGATAAGTATATGGAATTTTGTTACCTCTCTCCGTTCTAACAGCCCTCAGAATATACAATAGGTGCTTGTCTGCAAAACACACCCAATTGAAATCAACTTGGAAGGAAGTTTAACAATTTTTTAAAAACAGGCTAAAAGCTCATATTTACTCGATAGTGTTTTTTATAGTTTATGGTGTTTTATATCTAACAATTTTTTAGGAGGGACAAGGTCAAAAAAAGGCTTACAAAAAAGTGTCGGACCTTTTGGAAAATCGAACAAAGCACGTGTACGCACACGAGAAAACACTTTGTATCTCATCGTCCTAGTAATGTAATTATTTCGTGTCTATAATCACTCCCTAACCCTAAAAACAATTTCCATTGCCCTTGTATGCAAATGTACCAATTTAGCTAATTTAGGCGGATTCTTCGAACTGTTCGGCAGTGGCCTGTGCGACCTAAGCCTGGTTCGTACACAGGTAACCTCTATACCTACACAGATAACCTCTACCTAGGTATAGAGGCACCTATCCGGAATAGGTATAACAAAAAGCGTCCATAAAGTTTTTCGATGCCCTGCGGTTGGATTGTTGAACTCGCATGGAAATGTCTGGAGGTCTTAGGTTAAGGTTGGATGTGAATGAATGATCTAAAGTCCAATTGCTTCAACGTGATTCCAATTAGCATAAGAGAGAATATGAAGACGCATCCAACAGTAGAGTTTAAAAAGTGAAAAATAATAATTTTCACTCGCTCCTAAGGGAATACGAATAACTTCTCTTGCATACCGTTGGCCGTTAGTTATTGCTAAAAAAAATGGCAGTAAGGTACACGCACTAGAGGCGTAAGGCTGAACCTAATCCACACGAACAGGCAGAAAACAGTTACTTAACTGGGATTTGAACCCAGCCAGATAGCGTCCAAGCTACAAGGCCCAACGCTCTTCAGCACTCGGCTACAGACCTTAATTGAAAGATTGGTTCAGTGAAAAGCAAAATTCCTCCAGATGTCTCCTTAAGTGTTTTTTCTTGTCATTCTTCCCCTTGTTGTGGCTTGAACACATGAGTGGGAAATTTAAAACATTTCCGTTCACAGACACACATACCTGTGGAGACATTCTGTAAAAGTACCTTTTTTGGATTCAGGGGATAAGGGTATAATCAAACCTCGAAATCAGACTTTCACACTTTGCACAAACAAACGTGCCACTGAATACGGCCCTGAGTTGTAGGAAGATTTCTGCTTGCGTGACATGTCCCTGTTGATGTCAGGCCTGAGAACTTCCTTGGGAATGCCATTCCTGTGATTAGGTACATAAACCAAAAGTGAATATTAAAAGCTCTGTATCTAAGAGATAATTCTATAACTGAATTTCATACCACTCCCCTTCCCTTGCGTTTTTCTCATCTCCAAACATAATAGTGGAAATGGATACGATCCAGTAAAAAGCAGGGGTAGGTTTCTCCCCCGAAATCCTAATTTCCCGGCTTCAGTGGTAGCAGCTTATATCGCAATGGGGCACGTAAACGCACAGTCAGTTCTGTTCAGTGGCAAGAAAGGAGAAAAGATAAATATAGGTACATATAGGTAATAGGTACCTGATTAACGGTAAAATCAAGGCTAGAGATGAAACCCTTGAGTTTTTGACCTCTTAAAACTGAAAGAGTTGTCAAAAAAGAGCGATAAATAAAATGTATGTACACTTTGTTGGTATCAAACGTACATAAGTGGTTTTTTCTAGGCACAAGCGTCAGGTCGTAGGTATATAAAGTTATAGGACTGTAAGACCAGTTGAACCAGTCTGGCCAGTATGAGGGTCTGCTGGATTAAAGCACCTATACCAACGTCATTTACACTATACACCAAGCTTACATCGTGCCTTCACATACATCCGTTAATCTCAAGAACCTAGCGCAAAACGTGCTTGACAACAGCTTATACTGCAGAAGTGCCCTTAAACCGCACCGGGAGATCAAGTTATTAGTACAGATTGCTGGGATTATCGAGGTAGCTGTGAAAATATGAAAATTTCTAAGTAAACTTTTTTCCCTCCGGTTATTGTACCTATATGTTGTTTTCTAGCAGAAACATCATTTTGGATGTCTTCCTCTTTCTCTAAAAAATAAGGAGGTACGCTAAGGTACAATACATGGTATTTTAAGAAGCGAAACTATGTTACGAGGAGTAACCACTCCATAGATTCCTTGAGATTCCCTGAGATTTCATAAAGATTTCCAATGATTCCCAACGAGTGGTTAACCCCTCGCCATGTAATTTCCGATTTGTCCTCGTATAGAGCCCTCCCTTTCCCCCTCCCCAGCTCATAGTTAACTTCGCTGAATACAGCTAATGTTTCGCAAAGAGATGGTTACCGACTCGCTTTATCCTGTATACCATGAGGACCAGAGCCTGGACCACCGTGTATTTACGATATAGGTATCCTCACTTAATTATTAGGTTCCTACTCCAGGCGGTCTCTGTAAAATACAGGCTCGCTTAATGCCTATTGCTGTCCGTGTAACATTCCAATCCAACCCTAAAAGACCTTGAATTTTCATATTGGCTGCCAAATATCCTGTATAGGTACGAGGAGGATGAGAAACAAAGAAATATAGGTGAAATTAGTGGATACTAGATAATGAGTAATAATAAGGAGTGCTGTAAGTTGGTTGGTTGCATCCATAATCGCTACTCACTGAAAAAGAATGCAGAACGAATATTATACCTACAGCAGTTGCATTAAGATTGTGGCTGCACTAGTCACCGCTGCCATTAACTTCCATGCAAAACCAAGATCCAGATAAACATGACCATTAAAGTAGGCACCAAATACGAAAAGAAACATGGAGTATGAACGAGTATAGGTACAGTTGAGGTTTGGAGCGAAAACAAATAACTATAGCTTTCTCAGGGAGATTAGTTTGCGTCGATACTGTTGTAATGGTGGATGGATTTCAAAATAAATACGCGCCAAAAACATACAACATTCTCTTGAACTTTTCTCAACGGCGTCACGCGAGGGGTTAACCACTCGTTGGGAATCTCGTTTGAATCATTGGAAATCTTTATGAAATCTCAGGGAATCTTGGAATTTTTTGGGGTTCATCTTTCTATGAATATCGTTTGGAATTTTTGGAAATCTTTATGGAATCTCAAGGAATCTCTGGAGTGGTTACCCCCTCGTCATCACGCATGTCAACTGGAGCAGCTGGCTCTCTAGTCCGGTAGATTGATAACATGTGCGGTGCATCAGCTAGAGGAGCGCCTACGACCACGAGCTAGAGGATTTGTTTGAAACTGAGTAAAGTACCCTCCTTCCGTCTAATCGATTTTTATGAACCTTTCCAAAATCAAAATCCGTTTTTGTTTCAGCATCTTTAAGTAAGGGCAGAAAGTGAGGTGTGTGTATTAGGTAGTTATCGGCAGGCTTGTACAAGAGCACTGCTAGTGTGCAAACCTCAATCCCTGCATGAGGTTTCGTAGGTATCCAAAGACGTATCTTCTAAAATGTTTCTTTGGGCACTAGCGATTAACCGCGAACTATGATAAAACTGGTTTAACCACTACGGGTCCCACGAACCATCAACTCCGTGTCTATGATAAAAAATAATTGCACGAAATGAAGAGGCTAAAACATGTTTTGCGGGATTATTTTCCTCCACGAAGGTCGCTCTGAAGGACCAACTTAGTGGGTACGATATCCAAAGAGCAGGGATTTATGTTATACGAGAATGTTTTTCAGTAGAGGAACCTGAACCAGACAAAGAATTCTACCTATTTCGTGTGACATTTTTAACTACCCCCAAAAAAGTGATGGCGCATCAAGTGTCGCTTCTCTAAAATTTTCTTGACTGTCTAATTTTGCAGATTCTAGACAATGTATCTAAACGCCTGATATTACAGGATACACCTCAGCCGCAACCTTTATAAGGTGAACAATGTACTCACCTTTGGTCAGTCTTCCATGGTCTCGGCAAATCCCGAAGTCTCGAATGAAATATCGAGGGCCCTGAAACAAAGAAAAATTTGCATAAATTCAAATCAAGCTAGCTGTCGATAAGGTGAAAAATGATTGTTTTACCAGCGATCTCTAAAGTCACATGGCTGCCACGTTCGAATGTCATGTGAGTCTGAAGACGACGCCAAATCACTTTGATCGATCTATATTCTTAACCGCTCCAACTGGTCCAAGTGATTTGACATCGCACTGAGGGTTCCTACTTCACATTCAAACGAGACAACCTACAGAAATTAAAGATGTTGATATCTACCTGAATAATTGGTGTTTGTTATTTTAAACATGTGCGGCGTTAGGTCTTCCTGGACTAAACGATGAGCCAAAGTGAGCAAGCATCCCGTGATGCACGACCTGGACGTGTTTCAAGGTCATTAATGCCTGATTAAACCAATCTGATCCAAGCTGAAATTGAATGAGTTAGCACCAATAAGCCAAGTCTTTCTTCCAAACGAATGCAGAATTGTTTCTCCCTGCACAAAGGTAGGAATAGGACTCCCAAAAAGAAATCGCCTCTTGAGCTGTCGAGCAACATCAACATATGTGTACCTATACCTTCCACAACGTGATGGTAACTACACGATACCATCATGAAAGAGGGCACTGGATTGGACTCAATCCTCGTGGCTACAATATAGGTTCTATCTTTATCAGCCCCCAAGCGTGCAAACTGAAAACTTAAATTCCACCTATTTTTGGACGCAGAGCTCGTAATCACCGACCAGAATAAATTAATCAGTTTTTGCATGCAAATCTCCCATCGCTCAAACTATACCTGAGTAACGTGTGCACCCGCACCTAAACTGCCTTATTACGCTTCTAAAGTCGTGCCTAGGCATGCCAAGTATACCTGCAGACTGGAACAGGAAAATCCGTGACTGTGCTTAAACTTGAAAACAAATGGGAAAAGACCAGTTAGGAAAGGCTCTGATAACCTTCACTAAAAATGACAATATATGCACTTTTTGGATTATAGGTTAGGCGAAAAGCGCGTAAGGTAGAGTCGGGCAAAGATTAAAGCCTGCGGTTGATGGCGGATGAATTGCGTGAGACCTGGCCATGTAAGGTAAGAGCGACATGCCGAGGAAGGTTCCAAATGGCATCATGTTCCAGATAACTCCCATACAACTAGTTTGCCGTTAGCGCCACCAAGCCCTCTCGCTTGGTTCCGCTGTTTCAGACATATCCATCTCACAAGGGCAAGAAATAATCTAGCGCCTATGCGTTTTTATATGATAAATATATCAGGAAGAAGTGCGAAAATATCCTCGGGCGTTCACAAATTGCTCGGTTGCAAGACTCGCAAGCAAACGAAACGGTGCGCGGTGGCATCGTTCAGCGGATTTTATTCAGTATCAGTATGACCGCGTCTAAAATAAATAGGTAGGGTTTCTTGAACATTTTTTTTATCCATCGAAACCTACCCCAATTGCCGTCGAAAAAAGGATGAAAATTAGTACCAAACCAACTTGTTCTCTGATCAAGGCGAATTACCGAGTACATGTTTTAGATTTTCAGGTGATGACTCAATGACATAGCAAGTGATTAAAGTGCAAGAGCCATTGTCATGCGTCCAGCAGTAGCAGTGCATGGAAGTGTCGTCAAGTGCATGCTGACTGCCAATATCCAGACCAGACACAGGAAGACCGAAGACCGGTCTTCTGTACTGGCGACCCCGTGCCGTTCTGGGCCCAGGCCAAACGCGGGCGGGATGACACGGCGGAATCCATTCAGATCAGATGGATCGGGAAGGTAACACAAGGTCTCGACAGGGCAAAGTAAGCCAGGAAAACACTGTAAATGCTAACCTTGAAAACTTGCAAGGAGAAAAAGAATGGGCTTTAAAAGAGAATACATTGTACTGTAGTTTATAGCTGTAGTAGGTGAGATGTCAAATTGGCCATAAGTGAGGTTTCACACTTTGATCTCACTATGATAACACCTATACACTCACACTCAACAATAACTCTAAATCCGGACCTTATACGAGTTATACGATACTGTCTAATGAGTAAAAAGGAATAAACTGCTAAGTACCTGCAAATTTTATATTTCTAGCTTGAGAAGTACCTGATCTGCAGATATCAGGCAGAAGCCTGACTACTTTTTAAAAACTTCAGGGTTCCCTTCCCTCACCCGCGTCGAAAAGAATGAAGTAACGCCGGCGCTGGCCGTACCCAGAATAGGACTGTATTGAAGTGGATCTGGAACACCATATTGTCAACAGCCCAATTTGGATGGAAATAATAACTGTCCAAGTAGCTGCTTTTGTTAGTCTATTTGTGTTGGTGCTCCCCAATCTACTATCCGTTTCGCTTCCTATTACCAGCAGGTGCTCCGAATCATGGCTGCGGTTGTCGCGGTCCACCAGTTTCCGTTAGTGGAAGTTCTATGACTTCAATGTTCGCTTTATGACACATTTAGGGACAAGTTTACTGCAACAATTACTTAGTGACTTGATACAACAAAACAAGAATAGAACTGGGACAGAGAACTTTGGTGTGCATAGAGCTAACACAAACAAATAAAAACGCGTTATCATTTGCACCAGATAGCGCAGAGCCAATCAGAGACGCAGAAGCTTAGGCATCGCCGAAGTGAAAATGAAAAGCCAATAAGGCACTCGAACGCTATAAAAAGACACTTGGTTCGGCTTAGACTCAATGATCAGTGCGGGAACTCACCAACGCGTCTCAGTCCTCTCAAAAGAACATTCCCGAATCGCACACTTGAGAATCTATTCAAATTCTCAGGGAAGAAGGAATTCCCACTTTTGCTCATGTCATGGATATATCTACAATGCACCTTGAAAAGAATAAACAGTCACTTACACAAACAACCACTTAGGGTCACTACATCAACATTCCAAAATGTTCTCATCGATTTCAGTGGTGTTTGAAGAAGGTCCTTCCAGTTGCGCCGCCGTTTTCGATAGCATGAGGCAAGATAGGGAACGCAATGCAGCAGTGCGCATGCATGCAGCGCTTCAGCTCTTTACCCTATCTCATGCTACCGGAAGCGGAGACGCGGAGACAGACCTTCTTGAGAGAGGACGGTAAAGTAGCGAGTTTTCCTCAAAATGCCCGGATAACATTAATTTCTCAGCCCATCTAGGTAGTTATTACGTCACAGGGCGAAAAGGAAAAACTCCTTCTTCAAGAATCAAGAAAAATTTCATCAATCAGAAAATTGATATACAAGACACATCTTAACTAATGTCCATCTAGCTACCCATGCCCACTAACTGCAAGGTAGCGTAGCACCGAGGTGGTAACCACTCCAGAGATTCCCTGAGATTCCATAAGGATTTCCAAAGATTCTCAACGATATTCATAGAAAGATAAACCCCGAAGGTTCCAAGATTCCCTGAGATTTCATAAAGATTTCCAATGATTCCCAACGAGATTCCCAAAGAGTGCATGGTTAACCCCTCGCGTAGCACTATCGTTATCAAGGCAAGGAGTAGGACAAGGATCATCTCAACTTCACCAGAACTTAGTTCCAGCGGAGAGGATAAAATATATGTAATGTGCTGCCTGTTCTGTCCTCTTTTCTCCGCCCAGTCCATGGTCAACGACGTCTACAAGGTTGCCGGCTTCCAGTGCAACCTGCTACAGAATGCGCCTAGTGTGGGTAAACTGGACGTGTATTGTGGATGTTGTTCCTGTCTTTGACTGAACGGATGTCGGCTTCAAAACATGTTTCTGAGAGCTACAATTCGGAAAATCAAATACATACGAACTATTCCGTATTTTGTAATAGGTGTGAATGGAACCTTCAGCCCTGCAGAATTCAGAAAAAATGTTTGATAACAGTAAGTATAGACAGTAGTGACAAAATACATAAAGGAAATATCTCGAATATGATCATAATAATATGAACAGTAGATGACGAACAAGACTTCTTGTAATTCAGATGACGTAAAGAGGAAACCTATAGTGTATTAGCAGGCTTGCTGGAAGAGGTACATTCACAAGAAGTAGGAACGTCTGCTTGGAAGTAATACATCATTAATTACTTCTATACTATTCACAGAATACTTCAGTTGAAATGAACAAGGTCTGGAACAGCCAACGGGAAATCCCTGATGAAAAAACTAAAAAAAAACTTAATCGTGTTGACCCCGGGGGTAGCCCTTTCAATGAAGGTGTCAAGAAGTATAAATAACCATAGATAGGTACGCAGCTGAAGAAAGACCAGAAACCTGAACTTGATGGTATGTTGTGCCCTCATACGCGAAAACACCCAGTCATGGGCTGAAAAGGAGCCAGGTCACGCCGAGGTGTCGGGGGACCTGAACCTGTATAGTGTACAGGAGGTGCCTGCGGTTGTACGGTACTACATTTACATGTTGGTCGTTTGCTGCTTCGAGGCCTCACTGCTAGCACACGCTACTCTGTTATATAAATTTTCAGTAGCAAATAATTTTGCGCCAAGATAGAATCCATATAGAAGAGAGGTTCGTATTGCTGTGTCATTCCGTCATCCATCTCTTCAAAATATAATTTTCACAAAATTGTTATCATTATCAGGTTATCATTCAGTCAGTTAACAGGAGTCAACTAGAGCCAAACCCCCAGCCTTTTGTTATTTCCTTTGAATCTATAAAAATCTAGAAACCATAAGAACGGGAAACAGGATTCCAAATAGGATTCTATAAGGCTTGATCCGTTGGGGCAATTCAGAGCGATTCGTTTCCAAGCGCCCGCAAACACTGACTGGCCAGAACTATTGATGCGAGCCCAAAATCATTTGCGAAACAAGACTTACATGCAACCTTTGGATCAGGGAGACCTGTCCTAGCTGTGTCCTTAGTTCCAGCACCAACAGCAAATATGATCTGTTTACCGCCTCAAGTGGCTTCCGGAACCTTACAGCGGCACCAGGAATATGCGCAAGGTCGAAGTGGTATATATTTGGCCCCAATTCAAATCAGGTGTCGTTGGGCCCGACTGAAGCCGAAGGCCGACGAGCACTTCGCATGCCATCCAACTACACTGGCCACAAGAAGAGAAGTGAGTTTTTTGCCAACTTGCTAATGAACAGGCAAAAAGGTTACCTATACACATTATTCAACGCAGCTCCCCTGAGGTAGAAGTACACATAACCAACTGAATGCTCGCTTAAGTCTCAAGACCACGTCTTTTTAGCGAGATAATATCAGCTCAGGTCAAACAAAAACAGCTGCTCTTCGTGTTGATTATTATACTTTTAAATTTAATGGCCGGGCTCACGTATACCAACCACGTGACAGTAAGTACAGATTCGTCAACTTTGGAGCCGTAGACTTCATGCAATCAGAATGAATCTCACTGTCGTCACGGAGTTTGTTCTTACTGCTCTTGGAATAAAGCACCTCAGCATTAACTGAGCCGTCGCACTCTGTTATCAGGGATTTCATACTGTGTGCATATAACCTCAACCCCCCCTCCCAAAAAAAGACAGTACGACATGCAGAACCACCAAGGAACGGGTAGTGTGTCTTCTAGATTCTATAGAATAAGATTGTACAGCAATGTGCCTTTGTTTTCACTCTGTCGCGTCGTCGTCTCCTATATTGAGTCCTAGACCAAGAAATGACTCCTCATTTCCGCACAATGAGACAGTGAAGTGGAGAGATTGATGAGAGCTCATTACGGATTGTGATGGTGATGGTCAGTTGGATGTGAGAGCGCAACAACATTTGTCCTGAATCCTGAATACGAAATTGCCAACGCCAATCGCCAGCTTCCACTTTTACATCGGATCACTCACAATTCACAATACCTGGTTTCACCTTATTTCACGCAATGAAATTCCAAATATTTCAATTGAGGAGTGACATAGTCGTAAGTGAAGTGGGGTCATAACAGTCGCCTTCGGGCTAAAATTGTATGTAGGTCCGCTGGGGACGTTTTATAACGTTTTAAAAGTGCATGGAAGGCAGAAAAAAACTTATATATCCTTTCTTTGCCCACATTTGAATTCTTCCAGTGTTTTTCACGATAGTTTCTAGGTGCCAAACCTGCGCAGGTAGTGCATGCACTACCTTACGTACTCGCACAACCATTTTATAATTCAAATTGCCAAAGACCAGGAACCTAGTTCGCGCAATGAATGGGGAAGATGGGTAGGTACTAACTATTTATTGTCTTCCAACAAAGAACGCTCTTCGTATTTCATCTTCCATGGTTAGTACCTACCTGCATACACAGTATACCTAGGTATAATAATTACAGATTCACTGCTACCTTCGTGAATTTGTTACGAAGTGTCCGTACCTACTGATGCAATCATCCAAAGTGGGGTCGATCGATTTACCTCAGAATAGTTAGGTATAGGTACCTACTAGGTACCCATTTCGACCGTAATAATTGGGTATCATAATAAGATGGGACACCTTTAGTATTGCATCATCATAACTTCATCATTTCGTCGGTAGGTACCTTTAGAATCCTCTGTTGGAGGTATAAACCTAAGAGTACTTCCCATGCAGGCGCTGCAGTAATTTCCCGGTCGACAATAAGGTCCATTTATAGACTTCTTCAATAATTTCACTTGTTTATGCTCTTTGCCTCATTAATTATTCATTGATTAATGAGCTCAAACCTCACCATTCTGTTAATTTTTAGGTACAACTTCATAACGAAGGAAATATTACAGCATGGCAACTATCTGGAATGGGTATTCAGAACTGAAGTGAATTGTCATTTAGCAGATTAGCAGACAAAAGAACAGAAGGCAAGGTGCGGCACTGAAACGCTGCTGATTGGACAATACAGCAGTATATTCATTATACATATACAGCAAAGGCGTAGGTATAGGTTTTTATAAGGGGGGCATCATCCCCTATGTACATGCAGGGTGCACCGAATCTCATGAAAATTGAAGATGAGAAGTTATTGCTATAAAAACTCTGTTAGCTAAATTAGAAGGTGGCTTATACGTCTGGTCAGCGAAGAAGGATGTGAGTCGGATTTTCAAAGATCTCAGGTAACAGAAGGGGGAAGTAGGTATGAAAAAGGGAAAAGAACTACTTCGGGAGAAATACAGTCTCGGAATGGTAGAGAACGAAATCAGTATACTCGAGCGATAAGTAGCTTTAAGGGTTCTCCATAAAAAGTTCAGAACTACCGAAAACAATGGAGGAGTTATAGGCTCTTAAACGATCGTAAGTAGTTTGTCCGACACAGACATTGCTTCACTTTCTACACGAGATCACTGGACTACGTCTGCCTGTGGTCCGATACAACGCCCACCTTCACCGCACACTTCTCGCATGCCCATTTACCCGGTCGTTAGGAACTACCTCGAACAAAACCACGGCAAAAAACGTCAGCCAAGAAAAAGGAGAGTTCATTCCAATCAAAGCCAACTGAATGGGATTTACTAGGAATCGGAAAATACAGTTTTCACGCCTTGAAAAAAAATAAAACGATTGGGGAGACCTCCACTGACATTTCACGTGAAAATTCCTCAAGCGGACGACAGTGATGAAACGCCTTTTGTTTCCCAAACTGTGTTCATATTCTGTACCTCCGAAAGACATTTACTAACTGAACGAAGGAACTTGGGATATATCAGATTGCTAAGGGTGCCTCTCCAAGCGCATCCTTTGTATATGAATGCCACCCCCTGTGATGCTCATATCTTCTTTAGCTAACTGATAACGCAGACAGGGCCGGATTAAGAACTTTTTCTAGGGTAAACCAATCTCCGTTTTGGCGCCCCCCCCCCCCCCCCCTTCCCTCCTGCATTCAATACAAGCCTGCACCCTAACTTGGAAGGGTAGGTATTGTTGAAGGAAAAAAGGTATTAAATTGGTTCCACGTACCTACCATCTATTCAGTCAATGCACTAAAGTTCGTCCTTCTTTCTTAAACGGAAAACTCTTTTTTACTTTCTCGCTAGCCATATATAAAGGGAGGGAAAGTATTGTTTTCGTGCAAAATTTCGAAATTGAGATTTTGGGTTTCCCATGATCCTGCATGGGGGTCCCCTGAGTCCAAAAAAGTGGTTTCTGGAAAAAGTCTGTCCGTCCGTCAGTCCGTCCGTCAGTCCGTGCAGTGCTCTAGCGCCTATACCGTTCTTCCGATTTTGATGAAATTTGGTACGGGCCTGTCTAAAATTACTGCCGAGACAAATTTTCAAGGATTTTTTGATTGGTCAAAAATTGCGGCCGTTATTGTCAAAAAACCGCCAAAATAATTCAAAAATCGTGTTTTTGGTTAGTCGGACAAGCGCCGACTGTACACTTTTCAATCTATAACACTTAAAATTGGTAAGTGTGTTAACAAGTAGATGCTTCGAGGTCATTTCCAAGTAAAATTTAATTGGTTGAAAATTACGGCCGTTCTGGACCAAAGTTCGATCCTTTCGGCGCCATTCACATATTATATTGACCGATTGTCATGAAATTCGGTACATTTGTTTAAAACTACGTAACTTAAACATTTGTAACAGAATTTTGTTATCTTGAAAATTACGGCCGTTTTTGTCAAAAAAGTGTTGAGAATGAGAAACCACATTTTTGAATGGTCGGAACGCATTCGGGACTACAGTAATAGAATGACAGCCATGAAACTTGGTAGGAGTGATCTCAGATAGATGCTCTTGGGTTATTTTCAACCGATTTTGGATTGCGTAAAAATTACGCCCGCAAAAAAATATCAAAAAAATCCCCCCCCCAAAAAAAATCATACGGGGCGAGAAAGTTAAGTGCGACTGTTGTCGGACTCTTTATTCTTGATTTGGAATGGGTGAATTTGAGAATAGCACTGTCAAACGAAACTTTTTTTGTGAATTCACTTTCGATCGAGAGAAGCGCCGCAGCCCCGACAGTTTGGCTTCCCCCAGTGCAGTTCGGAAATGATTCTTTATTCGCGCTAACGCCGAAAAGCTCCTTTCCGCTGAGCAGTTCGCCACTGGCAGAGATTTGTAAATTCGAAGTAAAATCTCCACGTTCGGGTACACATCTTCGAAGCTCCCCATCTTCATCCATGACAAGAAGTTGTTGACATTACTTGGTTTTTCGGTGATTGATAATTTGGAAATATGAAGTCTCAAATGCCGCAACTCGCTATTCCACAAGCGCGGGAAAAGTTTTAAGTGTTCGATTATTCCGCAGAATTATAAACAACGAAATATAATTAATTTATTTCAAGAAATCACAATTATTTTATTTATTTTTGCCTTCACATGGCGCCCCTGCGACCAAAATAGGGTGTCCATGCACACACCTGGTCATATGGCTAATCCGGCCCTGAACGCAGACCAAAATTCCATTACGTTGAAGGAATGCATCAATACGGCTTTATTTCCTTGTTTGTCTAGAGCCTCTTTTTTTTTGGTCCACGCAGACATAGGTCAGACTATAAGGAAGAAAAGCGGTGCTTCTCCGCTAGTTGATTTAGTTGACAGTTATTAATGATCGACCATGCCCCGAGCAAGGCTAATACGAGTTTCCCGCCAACTCATCTTCAACAGTTTCATGCACTTCACTTTGGTAGGTTTATTACCAACATGTAAACCTACAACGGCTAATAAACACACACAAACGATGGGTTACAGCTGATCCTCTTTTAAGCGGAGTTATAGTTACAGGTAATAATAACAATAGCTGAGGGTTGGGGGGGGACAAGCCCAACAACTAGACCGTTTTCAAGAGCTATCCATTGTGCTCAGCTATAGCAGCACTACCAAATACCAGCTCCCCAGCCATCATGTAAACGATGGGGACCTACAGTTTAAGGTAGGTTCCGAACCACGACAGCCTCGACTTGATGTACATTCCACTTGACATGCTGAACATATCAGAGGTGAATGCGGAGCAGAAAAACTTTTTGGTAGGATCGTGATCGAACCGGTGTGACCCGGCTCTCACTGCTCCTCAAAAGTCGACCATTTAGTCCACTCGGCTATCAAGGCCGCTAACTAGTTACAGGTGCGGTTCATAGTTGGGATTTTCTCAATGGGAGGTTTTACTGAAAAGCCAGGGGAAAAATCTTTTTCTCGCTCGCTCACGTAAGAAAGTTTGGTGTGCTGAAAGTGTTTAAAGGACTTTCTCCACCCGTCTGACCACCACCAGCACTACACCAGACAGAACACACAACGCACAAGGCCCATTCCCGCCCACTTTCGGTGCGTGCTGTCTGCCTGGGCTGGAGAAAGGAGATGATCACTGGACTGCAGCGGTATTCAGCCTTTACTTTATGCTCTACTATGCCTAAACTTTGCGGCTTTATACAAGCCACACTACCTAACCACAACTTGACCGTGACCCTATGCATCGCGTGCAGACCGCCGCAATTAAAATTCTCTCGTGTTCTAAGAGCTCTTTCCACGTTATTCTATCCAAATGAATCCTGCTATCTGGTAGTAAAATATGCAAACCAACATCCGTGTGTTCGGGGCTGATTTATGGGATCTGTCCTCCACAATGAAATAGTACTCCTCCCTCCATGGGTCAACAGCAAAAGTGCCACTCCTGACCGAGGGTGGGCTCTTCCCGTGCAGCTGCATTTAGCAAAATTTTCACATAAACACAGCCCCCCCCCCCCCCCCCCATGAAAAGGGGAAAAATACAAATTTTCACCAAAAACAAGGGAATGAAGAAAAGGTACCTGTTCTCTACAAAACAAATAAAAAGATTTAAAGAAGTTTTTTGTTTGTTTGGAGTGAATCTCTCAAATTGTTTCGTCGGTTACTTCTTATTTCCACTTCTGACATTTTCCCCTGAAAATCCCCGTTCTTTTGGGGAATGTTCATCTCGCTCACACGTCCACTAGTTTGCCTTTCATTTTCCTGGCTAAACTTCCCTCTGCCACTTGTTTTTAAAGAGAATAGGTACATACTGTAAAACTGCCGTCTCTTCCATAATTTTCGCCAACCAAAATCTCATCCCGCCCCAGCCCATCCGGAGTGAAAGACTCCCCCCCCGCCCTCCTTTCACCCCGAAGAGTTACCTCTGCCCTGCTCTGTAGCAACACTACAACAATCAGTAAGATAGTATAGGGCCTAGGCAATAATCTTTTCATTCTTTTCTGTGGAAAAAGACGTGTATACACCAATACGTGTGGACAAGCCCAAGTGGATAGTGGCCAGTGGTTATCACCTGATTTTGTATATTTACTTTTCCGTTCGATGACCTAACAGTCTGTGTCTTATATAAACAAAAGCAGAACGACGGTGGACAGTGCGGTGTGGCGCAACCACAGCATCGCCGCAAATGTCACTGAATCCGCGCTTTCCCCACAGGGCGTTCAACCTATTCCACGACTTTTCGTCTCTTCACCTAGTCCAGAATAAGCAATCGAGATCACTTATCTTTTTCCGCGTGCTGCAACATCATTCAAAATCGAACAAACTATGGAAAGGGACAGTTCCTCATTTACGTATAGGTATAGTCCAAGTCAGGCTGGGAGCGTACCGATTAGTCATAATTTTTTGAAGATTTTCAGTTGACGCCGATCCAGATTTGGGTTCCATATCCTACCATAAAAATGCCAATCCGACCCTGAGCAGATATTTCCCTACTCAAGCAGAAGTTTTGATCAGCCCTAGATTTGCAAGAAATTATGACTTATCGGTATGCTCCCAGTCTGACTTGGACTATAGACGAGGATGACCTCCGGGTCTCCTATCCAAATCCTATAAGCACCACACATCCTTCATTTTATTCATTCACCTATTTCCCTATACACGCGCGAAGTCTTTCCAAGCAATTACAGTATATAGGTTTAACCTCAAGTAGCCCTTTGCGGTCTGGAGTGCATTTCCTGGTCCAGGTTGCACAACACCTCAACGAGCTCTCCGCGAGGCCGGTCGCGGAAGTATAGCGGTTATAGGTAGTGTGCTTGAGGCGCATTCTATGTTATCTGGCACAGCTGAGGCTTTAGGCTATCCCACAGTGCACGGGAGAGAACAACAGCGGGTATCTGAGTGCAGCAGAATATGGAGCTGCACCGAAGAGCGACAATCTTTTAACAAATTCCTGAGCTGATTTCTCATGTAATCGTATACTAATGAACGATGAAGTCGTTACTCAAACGGTTCTGAACAAATTCTGCAGAAATTAAGGGCTTGTTATCTAATAAATAAGAAATTAATAATTCTGTGCCTCTCAGTGGCCGGGTGGTCAAGGGGTCCTGAGAGGTCCAGGTTCGAATCCCGGCGGAACGGAAAAATTTTCCGCTTCCGACATGGATGTATTGGCTTCGGCCACTTCATCTTCGGCTTCGGCCAAAACATGTAACGAACCAACTCATCGGCGCATATATTCTCTGAACGTCGCGCGTTAAAAAAAAAAAAAAAAAAAAAAAAAAATTAATAGTTTTTTGATGAAAGGAAGTCGTGTTCGAGAAACAAGTAGTAGTACAGAAACTGGAGGAATGGCAGCTAAGAACAATTGGTTCGGGCACCTGGAGAAAGGTCAGAAATCGAAACTAAATGCTAAATGCAGGTGAAGTGAACCAGATGGTCTGGAAGGTAGGGACGAGAGCATCCCTGACACTGTAACGGGGCAGAGGAAGAGACAAAAAGGAGTAGTAGAAGAGTTTTCGACTGCGGGCTAATTTTTTTTTGCAGGTGCAGGTGGCTACAGGGCTCGGGCTGCCGCAGGTACCTAAACCTAATAAGCGAATGAATGGTCGGTATGTTGACTAACCAGAGCGTGGGTGCGGCTTATCCACGTACAGCAGCCCATGCGACCCCTTGCCCTTGACCGACCAATCATCTCTCATCCGCTAATTCCTGAGGTCACTAGCGGGGCAGAGTGCTGTATTTAAGTAGGTAATTTAGCTTTTTGCCACCAGAGCACCATTGTCTAACGTCACCTTTGGTTGAATACTTAAAGTGCCATTATAAAGGTATGCAAGATTGCGTAGAACCAACGTCATTCGGATCAATAAGAACTCAGGTCTAACATTATGGTTAGGTGCTTCTGCCGACTTGAGCTGGAGGGTCCTTAGATCACCTAGTCTGGAAAAGGTGCAAAGGGACACAGATATGTACGGGGCTGCTTGGACTTGAAATAATGAGGGATACAGGTTAAATGAAAGAAGATGTACCTGACTACCCACAGGTGTGGCTTCCACAAGACCGGAATTCTCAGTAAGAGTCATTGCTATGCTGCTCCTCTTCAGCTTTTCCTGACGAAAATCAAGATTGTATTTATTTGTTCATTTTCAGCCTGAGGAAGGAATGACCACTGCCAAAGGTCTCTACAGGCAGGTACTTTTTCAAAGTACCTCAATAGCCATGCAGCAAATGCGCGTGGGAAAAAAACAGGGTGCCTTCTGGTCGTATCCTGTATACTCTGCGGTACCTACAGGTATTGCTAAGCTAGTTATTTATGACTCCCAGAAAGTTCGCTAATGACTTGAAATTTTACAGCCAAGCTGTATGAGATTGACAGTTCTTGACTGGGTCTCCACGGTACATTTTGCCACAATAACATCCGAGTGGTAGTAGTTGATATTTTTACCGTGCAGTAGGTGGGTACACGGTTCACGCCAATTCTCAGGCCTACACTAAACTACAATAAGTATCTTGGTTAAACGTAACAGCAACAAGGAATAGGTGCAGCCTTCTGCCATGGCGACTATAGTTGAAGTCACCTGCTTGGAATGCATACAACAATACATTCACACGACCCAGAAGCAACCTTCACTTACCTATTCACAACAAACTCCAAGTAGGTATTCCTTATCGATTCCGATGTACGGACCGATAAACCTCACGGTTCACAAAATGAGTTACAGATTCGACTGTATGTTTTCACACTGTCACATAACAATCAACGTTGCACCTTCTTCCTTCCAACTGAACAGGACTATGGCGTTACCAAGCGGGTGTGCAGGTACGGGTGACCGGTTCCGAATGATTCCATGCAAGCGAGACGCTGTGCTGCTATGCTTGCCTTACCGAGGAACGGTCTGTCTTGTTACCGTCTGTTGAGAGAGCTGGGGCTCCAGCCGGCAGCCAGCTAGAACCTGATAAGTCTAATCCCACTAACTACTTGGTAAGCCCTACGTTAATCCACTATGTTGAACATAATATTTGTGAATTCAGATTTTTAATACGGCTGGTACTTTTGTACACTTGTTTCCTTTTCTAACCAGTACCTTGACATAAAAATATTAAGTGGGAAAGATTCAGACGCTTGGATTCGAAACTGACTTCTACGGCATACCGAACATGACGCTTTATCATCTCTCCCACTGTGCTAAGCTTTTTTATGCATAATAAATAATAATTTTACTTTGACTCTTATGTGTGATAGTAAAAATTTCATGCTAAGAAACGGTTTGGCTATCTGAAGAATCAGATTATTTTCTGGGCTATTTGTAGTATTTTTGATAAAACAGTACAAGTTTAGGCTTGTGTAAGTACTTACTTACTTTAAAATGACTTACCTATGTCGGTTCTTCAGGAGACCATGTCAGCATCTTTTTCGGAAACTGCTGGTATATTCTAAAGGACGTAATATGACGGGTAGGGGGACCAGTATAGGTTTGCTTCTACCGTGATCTCCATGCAGCTCCGGACTAACTCTGCGAAGTTCACATATTCTGCAAACCTGAAATCAGTTCCATAATACTGTTAACTGTACATGTAGAACGTATTCAGCATAAGGCAGATCATGTTCAGGGCCAAGCTCAGGTATTCCTCAATTGGGGGTCTATTAATCCCCTTACCCTATTTTGAATGAGTACTAATTCTTATGGCGAGCAACTGGCGCAACAGCTGGTTAGTTCAGGGAGATTCCAAGAGGACGAGCGTCGAATAGAACTCAACTAAGTACGTTACAGCTTTTAGTTTAATGCTAGGCATCAAAGCTCACTCTAAGAAGGTTCCTGTGAAGTGGAACTTACCAGTGCTGTTAATTATTCTTACGGGCCCCCAATCTCTCACTGATGTTGCACCTTCACTGGATTAAGTATGTGATTAACGACTCTGTAGCACTGTTGCACTGTTCACTCCTACAGGTTGAGCAGGTGCGGTCGCTCGACAATATGGCAAATCTCAAATACTTGCTTGCCAAATTGTAGACAGTCCTTTTATGAGTCCTCAAGATAATAAAATATTAATAATTTTTTCTTCGTTGTAAAATAAACTATTATAGGTACTTTTTCGAATCCGTGCATCCGTTTGAATGTTTGTTGTTTATACACAAATCAAATCGGCAGAAAATGGCGGATTCAGTGTTGAGAATGAAAATCCGAATACCTTCATAATTAAGTATGTAAAAGTAAATTAGTATAAAATTTATTAAATTAATTATATTTAAATAATCCTTTATTTATAAATTTTGAGGGTAAACGGAAATGTAAAGTTTAACTTTATATGATATCTGTGTTTTCATTGGAATGTTTATGTTTGGGAACTACTGCGGTCAGTCCATGGTCACTCTTTTGATCAATTTATTTTAAGATTATTTTATTTTGTCCCGTCCTTTGCTCATTTTAAGATGGCATTTAGTATTAACGAGCCGAAGTGATGTTTATGGCATGGCTTTTGGAGGAAAATGGTGCAGTTTTACACTTGGAGGCTACACGGCGATTTTCTTGCTGTCAGTGGCCAGCAGTGGAGGTTCGCTTTTCGGCGATTTCGTATTTGACGATACAGAGGCTGTTGTAAACAATAAAGATGTATATAGCGATTCACCGCTAGTAAACCTTCTGGAAAATGATTTCTGGGGGACCAAGCTGACGCATAATCAGAGCCACAAAAGTTACCGACCGCTGACTGTTCTTACATTTCGTCTCAATTATTTGGCATTTGGAAGACATGTGGCGTGGAGTTTTCACCTTGTCAACATTTTGCTCCATGTATTGGTTAGTCTTCTGTTATGGCGGGTTTACTCCACCGTTATTGGAGAAGAAAAATCCGTGACGTGCCTTTGGGCTTGCTGCATCTTTGCTGTTCACCCGATTCACTCTGAAGCAGTGAGTGTTTATATCTACTTACATTATTTACCTAGATACTGATTCTAATTCATATTCAGAAGGTATATTATATTAATTCAGAAAGGGAAATCTTTTGAGCGACCAAGGGGGTACCCTTGTAGTAGAGCCGGCTTCTGCCACTCCAGCTCTTGACGTGACATGACAACCATACTTTTTGGGGTAAGGCTCAAAATTGTTTTCCACCTTGTCACATTTACACCGTAATTGATAATCAGCTTCCAAAGTTTGAAAAGTTTGAAGACGCTCGTCATTCATTTGTCTCTTCTTCATGCAGCTTTGGTTGCAGGTGTGCGGGATTGTGGGACGTGCTGATCTACTAGCTGCAGCCTTCTTTCTGCTGTCCTTCTTAGCCTATGCCCGTTCTGCCAGCTACCCTGGAGTAATTGGTGGAGTAAAAGGTTGTTGTTGGTTAATGCTCAGTATTCTGCTCGCCACAGCTGCTATGTTTTGCAAGGAACATGGGATCACAGTTTTGGTAAGTTTTCTTGTTAAATGCTGCAGGTGTTGTTTAGGTAAGAATAGTTACGCAAACCAGGTCAGTTGCCGAGTATTCTAGTCAGGGGTCTGGAATTTCCTGACGGGAGTGAGGCCAACCCTTGTATGTTTCTCAGCATACGACTTCGCTCCTACCAAAATTTATATGGATTATATTTTGTACCAAGCCACCAAAACTAATTGTTTCTTTGTAGGGCTTCAGTTTCGCCTACGAAGTGCTGGCCGTCCAAAAACTTAATATTCGCTTAGTTTTGAAACGCCACGGGATCGTGACTTTGCAGCTCTCACAATTAGTGAGAGCCTGTCTTCTGATGATAGCAGGTGTAACGCTCCTATGGCTCCGCTGCTATCTCATGGATTTTCGAAGTCCTACCTTTCAGAAGGCTGACAATCCGGCTTCTTTCGAAGAAAGCTGGCTTGTGAGGGTAAGTGGGGAATACCTGAAACATTATCAAAGTATCCCTCAATAAAATATAACTGTTAACATTAATTAAATTAATTACTGAGAAACTGTTTCCCAGGAAATATATTGTTTTGAATTGCCGATCTGTATCTCTCCTGACCCAGGATTTCTCATGAATTCGTCATTTTATATATGCAGGGTTAAATGACTTAAATGTGCGTAACTACCATTATTTGACTTCTAACTTCGGTCATTCTCATGTTCTAGACATTGACTCTACAGTACTTGGCATGTCTGAACCTGTGGCTGTTGCTGTGCCCTGATTGGTTGTGCTTCGACTGGTCCATGGGCTGCATCCCTATGATTCGTGGTTTTGGTGACGCCAGGCTGTTACTCTCTTTTTGTTGTTGGCTGACGCTGGGTTCTCTTGTAGCTACTGCCAGCCTCAGTCGCCGCCTTTCTTCCCAACGGTTGGTGAAGTTTGTCTTTCTATTTTGATCCAAATATGAGAGACAGGAAAGGTTTATCTCTTTTAAGAATAATAAGGAACTGTTCGTGTACCTAGTGGCTCTAGACCACGTTAGCATGGGTATGCTCTAACAGTTGGTGCAATATCATCTGAAATGTTGGGTGTTTTGATATTTCACACCATAAAGACAGTTTGTAATGTACTTTTTTTCATCCTTGCCTACGAGATTCTGTTTTATAAATAAAATGTAGTTAGAGGTAATTAATTACCTTCTGAGAGAAGAATTGAGTAGGAAAACGGTGACTCCATTCACTTGAGTTTCCGCAAAGTAGTAAATAAATATTAATTTCTATATTTATTTTATGTAGTGAAATCCTGCTGAGCCTGTCCCTGCTGGTCATTCCATTTCTGCCTGCATCAAATATTCTTTTTCGTGTGGGCTTCGTGGTTGCTGAAAGGGTTCTGTACATACCATCCGCAGGATTCTGCCTTCTTGTTGCTCTGGGCGTGGAGAAACTCTATACCAAAAAGGTAACCCACCTGAATTCTAATAACGTTTAAACGTATATCAGTTTATTGGTGAATTTCATCAGGGTGAGTGACTGAGACTGAGAACTGTCATTTGATGATTTTTAGGATTTAACGTTCCCCTTCGGACTTTTGTTGCTGGTGTTTCTGATTAAGTCGCACCTGCGGAGCCTTGAATGGCGCTCTGAGGCTCAACTCTTCACCTCCGCACTTCGTGTGTGCCCTACTAATGCCAAAGTCCGGTACAATGTTGCCAAGTCGGCCGCTGATCGAGGACTGACTGATCGTGCCATCACTGAATATCGCGAGGCTATCCGGTGAGTAGGGCTGCGACTTCAGAGAAGTACAGAAACTGGTTTGAAGTGAAAATTAAAAAATCGTCAATGCTGACGCTATTTACTTCGTCAATTGTTGAGCATTTTTTATGGCATGGCAGTAGGTCGCATCTTTAAAATATTAACTATCATAATTTAATAGTTTTCAACTATGAAATTTCCACTTTGCTCTTGGGACTAATGAATAGGTCGTCAAAACGGTTTTATTTTTAGGTTATTTCCTGAATACGACCAAGCTTTGAACAACTTAGCGAATCTACTAAAAACCCGAGGAGAGTTGCCAGAAGCGGAACGGCTGCTGAAACGAGCGCTCAAAGTACGGCCAGACTTCCCTGCCGCCTGGATGAACTTAGGAATTGTGATGGCGGCACGTCATCGACACTCCGAGGCGGAGAAATGCTACCTTAACGCACTCAAGCTACGGAAACATTATCCAGACTGTTATTACAACATGGGCAACCTGGTGGGTTTATCTTCATACCTAGGGCTTCTGTTTTAGTGGTGTGCAGCAAGGACAAGCCAATAACGGTGAAAGCTCGGAAGTGGAAAAATGTAAAGTATAATGGCGTAGGAGAAATCTTGAAGAACTTGAACCTCTAGACCCTGTCACTAGTCCGGCGTTTCAAAGTTAAGCCATGACGCTCCCTTCTGAACCACCCACCCACCCACGTATCGTTTTTTTTATTTTGCACATCAAAGTCCGATCTTACTTAGAAATCTATTTTCGAAAGAAAAACAACTTCTGAAATTTTTTCAGTACTTAGAACAAAATCGGTTTGCTGAAGCAGAGGATGCATGGTACTATGCCACCCGTCTGAAGCCCACCATGACGATGTCGTGGAACAACCTTATCATGGTGAAAGACAATCATGGAAACCATAGTGGCGCCGTTGCGTTGGCCAAGGAGGCTATTGCCGCTGCTGGTGATGCCCCATCTTTCTACTTCAATATGGCAAATGCCTATGGAAAGATGTCTGAATTCGTTGCCGCAGAACAAAGTTTTAAGCGCGCTCTGGAGCTGGATCCTCGGAACGCATTGTATCACGTCAATCTCGGTGTGCTTTACCACCGATGGAGCAAGTATTCACAAGCTGAAGAGTCGTATCTTCAGGCTCTGAGACTGAACCCAAAGCTAAATAGCGCTAAACAAAATTACAGTATGCTCAGAAAAAAAATTAGGAGAATGAATGACACAAGTAAAACAAAACCGAGGCTAAAAGGCTAAGAATTTCAAAATAGGATCGCTTGACGTTAGATCTAAAAAGTAGTGTCTTGTTCTATAGGGATCGTTATTTAGTAATTATTTCTTTGATAATGGCCAAAAATTTCTTAAAGAATAATTATCAAAGAGATGTATGGTTTGGTTGCCGCTTGCACCGTTGGTAATTAGTACCTACAGCACACCCAGTACCAGAACGAGTGTAGGGTACTCTGTGCCCCATATACCGGACGATAGGCATCGTCCGAGTGTCTCAAATAATGCTCCAGTGGTTACGCAGAATATCATTTTGAGAAAATAAAAAATCAAAATTTTCATTTGTCTTTGATTGTGACAGATAACAGCAGTGACTCCAAAAATCTGAGTCGACACCACTGGCTTACCTTATGAAGTCTAAAGAAGAAAGTGAGGTGCCATCACTACCATTATTTTAAATTAAAGCGGGAAATGATGTCAAAGCCTCTACAGGGAAAAATTAGAACTTCATTTCAAGAAATGTCCGAAAGCAAAAAATAGTTCGCCTTCAAATCTTTCATAGGGAGTTTAATTTAAAGAAAATTATTATAAATAATTTTTATTTATTTAATTTAGTCCTTGCTCTATGCTCTAAAAGTGTTTCAAGTTTTTACTATTAAAAATCAAGGAAAATTTGCTGCACATGTATTCTTTCGCCGACGTCACCGGCGGAGTGATGTTTACAGAGTGAGACCATTCACGTCAACTATTTTATTGGTAAAAAGTATCATAAAAAACGTAAAAAGACTTAATTTGTAGCAATAGGTAAGTGGATTAATCTCTGTTTTCACTTTTGGTAAAAGGGGAAACCTCTTGCTGTCAGTTTGTGACTCCTTTTTGGTCTTTATAAATTGGCATGATAATTTTCATTTTTGGACGCCATCTTGGCAGATTTTTTGGTCTTTAGCTTGAAAAATTGCAAACAAATAGATTGTTTATTGATTTAACTACGTAATATTATTCAAATGTGGACTCAAACCATTGCGTAACATATGTAACCCCTAATAAAAGAGGTGGGCTTGTTGTACAGCATGCTTATATTTCGTATTTCACAACTGACCACCCCAATTTTGGAGTAATGATCTGACGTGATGTTTAATTGATCAAAAATGGATTGGAATCATCTTTAGAAGACGCGCAATAACTCTGACTCTAATTTAAACTTTACATATACTTAAGGTGAACAGTGTGATTGCTTCTAAAGGTGGAATGGATACTTATTTAAATACGAAAAATCTAGGCGTGTCTCCTCACCCTTTTGCATAATAAAACCTTCAAGTCACGATATCTCTTGTTTCAGGTGCATGAAATGGTTATTGAGAAGTTAAGTCAACTGAGAAATTATTGAAAGACTGCATTTTATATTCGGAATTTTTATTATTTTGTAAGTATTTACCTACCATAAGTATTACTTTAGATTTTACCTACTTAGAACGAAGATAACGTTGGTTGGGGTGTAAAAAGGTTCAGTACCTGAACTGAATGGTCCCCACCGTGTACCGGGCAGTTATTATTTTGTACCTACTTCTGCCTGATGACAACGAAATGAAATGGTCCAGTTGCTATCAACTTGCCCCCCGCCCTTCTACAAACTACCTTTGACTCTTGTCCTGTAGTGCAGCCTAGCGCACTGGTGGACTCTGTCACGATGTATTTAGGACAGAAATACTTTGTTCTTCGGTATTTTGGGGCAAGGAAATCGTTTATGTCACGGCCGAAGTTTTAGTGTTTTATGTACGACTTACCACCATTGTAGTTGCTGAGCAACAGTAGGTGAAACATAAGTCTCGCGAATTTTCTCATATACCAGTTTTTTCGTAGATTGTGTACTGTGTGATCCGGCGGAAGTGAGTTGCCTAATGTCCGGTGACGTCTAGCGGGTTTAAGATGACTGTAACAAGTAGAGGGGAAGTGGTTGAGGAAGCTGAGCCAGAGTTTCCGGTCCAGGAGCTTATCGAACTCGATAAGAAGATTACTTGTGCAAGATGGGTGGTACCCGTGTTGCCAGAACAGGAGCTGGAAAAGTTGCTTGTTGCGAGCATCGATCTAGCGAGAAGAGGTGAGTCTATGACATTGTTACATGATTTCAGTAACGACCATTACTAAACCCGGTTAGTTTTGTTACCAAGGTTTTATTAACATTTTGCCTTTCAGGACTGGACTCTCGAAGCGAGGCTTGTCAGCGGTTTATAAGGGAAGGGCTCACTGTGTCTTTTACAAAAATTCTAACGGACGAAGCGGTTAATTCGTGGAAACCAAACATTCATATGTACATTTACCACAACTGTAAACTACTTGTGGAACTGTGTTTGGCCAAGCTCGACCAAGACTGTTTTCCTTTGCTGGATCTTCTCGCTATTCTCTTCAACCCCAACAATAAGTGAGTGGCCTCTCGCATAAGACGTCGTTACACTATTTCCACCCAAAGACACTTGGTTGGATGTCTTATGGGCTGGTAGTTGTAGGGCCGCATTGTATTGAAACCAGAATAAGCGCAGTCATATACTTGCAGGTAGAAACTTGGAATTTTTTTTAGAAATCTTGAGGGTGTTGGTATTAACTCTGTTTTAAAACAATGCAGGTTTCATGCATTTAACAGCACTCGAGAGCCGGTGAGCTTAGCGGCCAGCGAGGGGGAGGACGAAACGTTCGCCCGCCCGCCCGGTGACATTCGAACTCCGCGGGGATGGCTTGTTGACCTCATACAGCAGTTTGGGAAACTGGGCGGGTTCTCCGCCCTTCGAGATCGGTTTCTTTCCTCCGCTACGCCTCCTCCGCCGCCTCTCTCCGTCTCCGCCATCTTTGCTCTTCTTAGGCCTTTTGGACTCTGCTGCGAGTTCCTTACTGTTCGCACTATTGTCGACTATCTTCTACCCGTTATTGTAACTATTATTTTTCTAAATTATTTTAGGGTTATACTATATATTTAGGTACCTAATGAATGAAACCCATAACCTGCTCATGGCAAACATGTGCATGAGGTCTGGACGGATGACGCTCGCTGACGGAATAAACAGTTACGAACATTGCCACATTGGAGAGGCTAAAATAGCGGACGTCATTGTCCAAGTTCTCAACCTTCCAGCTTTGGTCATTTTTTTGTTGAGACTTTCAACTGACCAGTGTATCTCATGTATTTTACTATATAGTGGTGATGATATTTTAAATCTGAATCATTCTGATGATTTCAAATTGGCTTAATCTTTTCTGATAAATTTTTCTATAATCTGCACGGTTATTAGCCACATGAGAGCAGTTTTCCATCATGCTTTGATTGATTTCAGACCAAATCGATGGAAGTGCTCGAAGGTCTGACTGATGATGAGCTCAAGAAAGAAGCCAAAAATGAGAGCAAGAATGACGCGATTGCTAGTATAATTAAGGGAGCCAAGAGCCTGGTTAGCAGAGTCCCTGGCCAGGAGGAGACTTACAAGCAGTTGGAGATGTTTCGACTCAAAACAATTCTTAGGTAATGCAAAGTTACAAATTGGCTATTGTAGTGAATTTTATTGTTTTATTGGTAGTTCATCGGTGTCAATGATGTAAAAAATACCTGAAATTCAAAGTGTGGATTTTCAATTGGCTTAATCTTTGCTGAGATTACTTCTAACTAAACTTTTGAGTGTCTCTTTTAAAGTTTTATCTAACTCTGTGTTCAAATCTTTCACAGGCTACTACAGATCTCGTCTTTTAATGGTAAAATGAGTGCGCTCAACGAAGTAAATAAGGTGATTGGAAACGTTTCTTATAATCTTCACCGGCACCCAGGGATGGAGGACGAAGAATGGCTCACAGCAGAACGCATGACGGTATGTATCGAAGGAATATCGCGTTATCCTTATTTTCGCTGTGACCGAAAGTCTTTGTGATCGTCATCGTTCATCAGAACTGTTCACAGCTGATGTTAAATGGAGATAAAGATTGTACTACTAACTTTATTAGGGCGGAAATAAAAGTTGTTACAGTTGGCATAAGAGTGAGCACATTATTATGGCAGTTGTTGGAATAAAACAGTCGAATAATATATGTTTAATTGTAATTATAAATAGACAAATTAATTTTCTGCGCTAGAAATGGATAAAAGAAAACCAGGTGTTGGAGATCGTTCTTCGGGATTCGCTCCATCAGCCCCAGTACGTGGACAAGCTGGAGAAAATGTTACGGTTTATAATTAAAGAGAGGGCTCTCACTCTGGAGGATCTGGACCATGTGTGGGCTGCCCAGGCTGGCAAGCATGAGGCTATTGTGAAGAACGTACATGACTTGTTAGCCAAGCTCGCGTGGGACTTTTCTCCCGAGCAGTTGGACCACCTCTTCGTCTGCTTTCAAGTAATCACCGATTATTTTCTGTAAAAACGTTCCCATTTCCCGATGTTAAAAAAAAATTATAGGCTGGATAGTTCGTACAAGCTGAAGGTGACACATTTGGAAGTTTGGGAAACTTCTGGTGAAATATTTGTTTGTCGATAGTTTCGCTGACTTTAGGTTTACCATTGTGTCCACAACAGAGTTGTCACTTTGACGTTATAAGCTCCCTCGATCATTTTTTAAAGTATTTTCAACACGAACATCAATTTACAGGTCATATTTTTATTTTATTGAAATCTAACTTCTCGCTAGTGCAGAAATTTCTTCACTGACCCAGTGTTGCATATTTTTTCATCATCGTACGGAGTCGCACTGGCAGTCTTAAGTAACTGTATATTATAGTTATTATGATTTATTATAGTCGAGTTGGACGAACGCGAACAAAAAGCAGAGGGAAAAGTTACTGGAACTAATTCGCCGACTGGCCGAAGACGATAAGGATGGGGTTATGGCCAACAAAGTACTCACCCTGTTTTGGAACTTGGCTCATTCTGACGACGTCCCAATCGATATAATGGACCAAGTTCTCACGGCCCACGTCAAGATACTCGACTACAGCTGCTCACAGGTATTCAGCCTCGTCTTTTAGCTGACCCTGAAGGTCAAGCCACTTGTGTTTATACCTACACTTAAATGAGTCGGGCTCACTACGGGTTTCACAGTTTAGTGATGTTTTCTTATGACTAGGATTTTCCATTCTTATACTATTTCAGAAAATGTATTAATTTTGTAGGAGCGGGATACTCAGAAATCCAACTGGCTGGACCGGTGTGTGGAGGAGTTGAAAAGCAACGATAAATGGGTGCTGCCCGCTCTCAAGCAGATACGCGAGATCTGCATGCTCTACGAGCAGAGCCCGACCATGAACCATAGTCAGCGGGCCCATCAGGCCCACTACAGGTATTGTTATTTATAATATTTGCTACTATATTGGCAGGTGGCATCGTCATTCTTAGTGGCGTGGATTGGTTTTTTCTGAGAAACTTAAAAAAATCACTCGGGCGAAACATTCAACTAGTTAAAACGATTTTTTCAGAACAAAAAAAAACTTTTTTATAGTTTTTCGAGAATTATGAAAACTTTTTTTTTAGGTTTTTTGCTGGGAAAAGACTATTTTCTGTATTGAGACAGTATCCAACTGCTTTTTCTATGCATGTTTTAACAGCAAGCTACCTTTCACATTACAAAGCAGTGGTCTTACTTGGTTGATTTTTGATCTAGGCAAGAAATGATCGAGCGATTGCAGAGAACTCACTGTCTGGTGATCCTGGTATCGGAGAACCTGAAGCAGTACATGGACCGAGTGCGGCCGGTAGTCCAAGGGACCCCTGAGCTGGACTCAGGCACTTTCTGCCCTGATGGCCGCTACTGCCATGAACTCCAGGTCCAGGAGCGGCTCAACTTTCTGCGCTTTCTTCTGAAAGTATGATTTATTTCTTTTTGATATTTTTAGCGTTATCCTTGCAAGACGTAGGTGGTACCAGCATAATTTTCGCCGACATCTTACCAAGGGAAATGTTTGAATGAAATTTCAGTCAACAGTATTGTGTCGTGATAGTAGCGACAACTTTTTCACTCCGTTCTGCCCAGTGACAGTTAGCCCTTTACTCTCTATTTCGTCCAATTAACGTACATAAGAAGAGAACTGTGCAATAAGTGGAGACCCTAAAAAGGTCGTTGGAGGAGATCGTAAAGGATGGTTTCATAACGCGATAACTGGTTCATCGTAGGATGGGCAGCTATGGCTGTGCGCTCAGCAGGCTAAGCAGATCTGGAAGAGCTTGGCAGAGGATGGACCATTCCCGACAGATAGAGAGGCCTGTTTCAAGTGGTTCAGCAAACTCATGGGGGAGGAGCCCGATCTTGACCCGGCAATCAATAAACAGTTTTTTGAGGAAAACGTTCTTCAGTTGGATCCCACGCTACTTACTGAGAGTGGCATGAAGTAAGATTTCGTTTTTCTCGTATTTATCGATTTTTTACATTGTTACTTTGACCTATGTTCAGTGATATTTCAACAAATCTTTAAATCCAGCTGGTGAAGAATTTTCACAAAGTGACCCTGTGCTTGGGAATAATTTCTCTTGACACTGCTTCAGGCCAACGCCACATCCCTAGTGGAAAAAAATTGCTGGAATGAACCTGGATATTCCAGTCATTTATGATGCGATGCCTGCTTTTCATTCTCATCTTCGGGCTTTTTAGTGCTTCTTCGGCTATTATTAAACAAAAAAATTCTCTGTTTCAGGTGTTTTGAGCGATTCTTCAAGGCTGTGAACAAAATGGAGAAGAAGCTGATTCAGAAAAGACGTAGTGTGGTCATGGATGACCCTGACCTCATTGGCATGGACTATCTGTGGCGTGTCATCACCAACGCCTCGGACGACATTGCTGCTCGTGCCATTGAGATCATTCGGGAGGTAATGTTAGCGTAGCCCCCCTTTTTGAAAAATCGTCTTGAGTTACTGCTGTTCAAAACTATTTCCTACGAAGATGTTATATGTTGATATGGCTTACCTTTTTTTAAATAACTAGAAACTAGTAATCAGTGGAAATTTGAAAGTGGCAAAAACAATCAGAAAATAGTCAACGAGATTTTTGTGTTGAGTATTTCAGTTTTGAAGAAAATCATTGTGATACCGCTTTTGTTTTTACAGGATCTTAACTCGCAGTTAACAGCTGAAGGCCTTATGCTCTTCAGTGTTTAGTGTTTTACTGCTTAGGGCTTAGGGGATACTGTGATGTAAAACCCATCTGAAACAACTGTGTTGATTCACACATTGGCTTAATCTTTGCTGAGATCATGTCTCCTAGCACCCCCTAACCGAAAAGTTTTCTCAGTTGGCGCAGCTGATTGTCATGTTTTTTATGTTACAGGTTAGTACCAACCTCGGCCCTCGCCTCACCACCGAGCTGTACCAGTTCCATGACACCTTCATGAGCGAGTGCCTGGACCGACTACGCACCCACTTCGACAACGTGACACTGCTGATGCACCAGGACCTAGTCAATGACCTGGAGACTGCTGAATCGAAGCGTATGGTGTCACGGCTGCAACATGAGGCTGTTCGTATGTGCCGGGTGATGAAGGTGCTTCAGGAGTACGTCAGTGAGTGTGACGGCGATTTTCCTCATGAGCGGTCCATTCTGCCTCTCCACAGGTTTGTTTTTGTCTACTCCGTTGAAATGTGGGAAATTTAATTATTGCTGGCCAGACGTCAAAACAAATAAAGCCAGACTCGTAACCTTTATTCAGTGGGAACGGGCCTGATCTGAGAACATTCTTCTCCAATCTTACTCCATTCTATTATGTAATGAGTATTGTTGATTGGCAAATTGGCTTTTCTTAACTGATCACTCTCGATTTGATAGTTATGATTAGTATATGATAGTTAATGATTTGAGATGATGAGTGCTTGTTGCAGGGCTTGCCGCGGTAAAAACATCTCCCTGACGGTGCGTGTTGTCACACACGTTCGGACAGCGGACGATTTTGAAATCAATACCCACACCAATGAAACTCTTGCTTCACTCAGGCGGAATATTCTCAGAAGGATCAAAGGTTAGCATCATGTAACTAATATTGTTATTTCACGAGTTGAAAACTTAATATCTTCAAGGTTAGGCATCGTAAACAGGTTTGAGAAACTACCTACCTCTGTCTCCAGCATAAAGATATCAGTTCAGTTAGCAAGCTAGTCATTGCCTTGGGCCATTTTATTCCTATGGCAAAAATTTAAATGAAAAATAAATTTCCTTAAGAAAATTATTAAAATGCCATGCTAATATCGAAGATAAACTTTCCGCAGCTTATTCTGGCAAACTGGAGTTGTCTATCAACAATGGCGAAGGCCGTGAGCCGTTCATCTTAACAGAAGATAAGAAGCTATTGAGTCAGCTGCCTATACGTGACAAGATGATCTTGACGGCAAAGCTTTGTCCTGCGGGCTCAGCTGCCGCCAGCAGTCCGGACTCGTCCTCTGACAGCTCCACGTCGTGTCCCCAGCATGCCTACGACACACCAGGCGCGGCAGAGGAAGTCGAGGCGTCTTTACCGGGAGTGGTATGTCTTCAAACTATTTTTAAGAAAAAAACTGTAGTGGGTATTAATGTCAAATCATCATTTCTTTTTTGTATGTGTGAACGCGGTCGTCTCTGTACAAGTTACTTAGTCAAAATTCCGTTTTCAGGGAGTATTTCACTACTTGCCAAATTCAGTTGCAGTGTCCCACAACCACCAGTGTTTATTCCCGGGAGGGTAACACTATACTATACTTTTAGGGACACATGAACTTTATTGACTTGAAAGCAATCCTGTGTCTGCAGTACTGAAGAAAAATCTGTGAAATTAATTTTTCATTGCAGTTGCTGTCAAGGAAGGGATGTGCGTCGTTCTTTTTCCAGCTGTCGGACTTGGGGTGCGAGTTGCGGTACGCGCCGCTGCGGGACGGCGCGCGGACCCTTCTCCAGCTCATCCCCCCGGACTCCGCCACAGTGAACAACTTGCAGACGCTCATGGTGGACCCTGCGGCGCGTCTTGAACCCGTCTTCAGCCATCCCTCTCCCACACAAGTCTTGTACCATGCCGAGGTCAGTTCTAACGCTTATGAAGAGGGTGACGTGAATTGTAAATGGAAATTTTCAAGTTCAAAAAATCACGCCTGATTGCTTTGGTTGCCGTGGATATTGTAGACTCTACAAAAGTGGACGATGGACACTAAATTCAGATGTAGTGGGTTCCTCAATGTGAGGTCACCTACCCCGCAGAAGCAGGCAAACCTCTGCTGCACCCCAAGGCGCCGAATGGCTGAATTGCCAAAGGCGGGCTTTGGATCAATTAAAGTAAATAACTAATAAAAAATGTAGTAGTCTTCAGGGTTTTAAATCGGTGTGCCTGAGCGCTTGGAAGCAAGGAAGGATTGTTTAATGTAATTTTACGTCTACCTCCAGCTTATACAAACCTTCGGAGTTTGCCACCACTGAAAGGTGTGACTGTATGGTACAATTTACAGGTACTCTACGCGTTACTCATGCCGGCTGCTGATCCACTGTCAGTTGCTGCGTTTGAGTTCCAGTCAAACTTCATCCACAATGGACATGCCACCGTCCTGTTGGATGTCCTTACCAAAGATTCGTTCCTGGAGAATGCTGACGTCGCTACTAAAAGGTAACTTGTCGTTGAACAGGAAAAAAAATGTCTGGAACTGTCGGATTGTTCACATAAACATTTACTTACTGACCCCTTTAAGGATTAAAATTATGTGGCAGTACAACTATTTTTTACTTCCTATGAAACTGTTGGAAATATTTTCCCAAAACAGTGTCCCTGTAATATCTAAAACAGATTGCGATTTTCAAATTAGATGCTTGTGAAATATCAGATTATTAAACTAGTTGATGAAGTTGTTGGTATAAATGTACTTTTCAGAGCAAACAGAAATAACCAAAGATATCAGTTCATATTGATAGAACGGGTTTTGATTGAATATGACTGGTTTCAGGGCCACCTACGTGTCGGTTCTGCGGACGTGTAAGCTGGTGCTGGCAGTGGTGGGGCATTTATTGGCTCTGGTAGGGGAGGGAGAGGATGAGGGCTCAACACACTTTCGCCATGCTGTTCACGATGTCTTCATTCAAGTGGTTGAGCCCGCGCTACGCAGTGTCGCTAATAAGGTCGCTTGCTCTATCTTCGAACAGGTGCGGTACATAGTGAAAGTAATACGCTGAGGTAGTAGCAGTAATACTTCTTTTTTTTAGTGTGTAGGAAAAAGGGAAAACTGAGTTTTTTCTTATTTTTCGTAGTTGCCGGAAGTAGTGGAAGGCCCCGCCCGTAGCCTGTTTGCCCCGTTCCTCGCCTGGTCGCTGCCTTCCATTGAGACGACCCGTGCCATCATGTGCCTGGCTTGGGCTGCCGCCACCGGTTCACTGGCATGTCAGCACCGGCCGGCGGATTTACGGGCGGCGGCGCGTGAGGGGCGGATTCCCGACGCAGAGGACGTGACGGTGGCGCGCGAGGCACTGCAGCTGCTCACACTCTCCCTCTCTCTCCACCCCACCGCCCTTGAGGCTCTCTCAGCCGAGCAACTTTGGCATGGTTTTGTCATTGATCTCCTCCTCCTTGCTAAAAATAGGTAATGTACCTGTGGTAATTTTTATATTACTTTATAATGTTCTTAACTGTTGCTAGCAATCATTGCAACCGCAGAAATGTTTAATGCTGGAAACTTTAACAAGAGGAAACTCAGAGGAAAAAAACCAAAAGATTTCCAAAACTAGCGAGGAAGTAAAAATGTTTTGAAATATGTTTTAAGAAACATCATTATATTCTTGAATTGTTCTGTTTTCAGGTGTGTGCGAGCTGCGGCAGCTGAGCAGTTCTTGTTGATGACGGCGTTAGGCGCGAGCTCACAGCAGCCTCTACAGCTGACCATCGCTCTTCTGTTTCATCATCTCACTACCACTGTCATGGAAAACACGGCCAGCTGCAACGAGTATTTTATGGTACTTTCTTCAACCGATTACATCATAGCAAATTATTAGTCTGCCTTCTGTATATCTGTCAAAATATGAAAAACTGTGGTTGTGATGCGGTTGCCTTGTTGCTTGTTCTGGTGTAATCTTATGGTTTTTGTGAAAAATTGTCAAAAAATACTCGATTGTTAATTGCCAGCAGAAAAAAAAATGTACTTAGAATAACTTGGTGAAGTCCGCTGTTTCCGTTATTTTCAACTTTCCTCTTATTTTTCTTTTAGCTTTTGTGCCGACTGATCAATTATGCGCACATTTCCAACTGTCCCATACCGGACGCGGAGCAGCTATTGGAGGAGGAGATAGCCTGGTTGCGGAGTCTGCCAGCTGGGCGCGGGATAGATCAGTTAGTCGATGAGGCTGTGTTGGAGGGCAGGCTGGGACTGGCGCGCGAACTTCTGGGATTTTCAACGCCCGAACACAAGTTTGATCTCGGATCTAATGAAGCCAAAGGAGGGTGTCTCATTAAGGTTCGTTCAGAATTAGTTTACTTAGTAGGAGTGACTTATAATTAGCATCAGATTGCTCCCTCTCGCATCGTGATCAAAGCTGTCGAAACAAAAAAAAAATATATATTGCTTTGCTAGGACATCACGCTGGCTGTCGGCGAAATGTTGAGTATTTTGTTGTAGGAACTGGTGGAGGACTTCATCTTCCCTGCATCGAAGCAGATGGTAACACTGGTGCTGAAGCGAGAGCTGAGTAGTGAGCCGCTGAATGCCGTCTGTACCACCCCTGGCACCATCAGCGCAGCCTTCGAGCTCCTCGTCGCCCTTTGCACTGACTGTGTATCCAACATGAAGCTCCTGGTCCAGATGCTAACTGAAATGTTTTACTCCGGTAAATATCCCGTGACCATCTTAAAATATTTTACGTTATCTTATATATTTAACTTGAAACAAGCACAAGTTCTTATGGGCACTTCAGGACCATGGACCTGTTGTTTTTTAAATACCTCAATAAGTGAGTTTATACTGAAGAAAATGTGACGTGGCTAAGTCCTTTGTTTGACCCCTACCACCCAAGCTCGTACCTCAGACCTCTAGGCGTTTCGTAAATAACATTAAATAATAATGAACAGGTCGGGACAAGCCTCTGGTAGAGTGGGACTACCTTCCTCCTCTGGGTCCTCGGCCTCAGCGCGGGTTCGTTGGTCTGAAGAACGCAGGAGCAACGTGCTATATGAACTCTGTGCTGCAGCAGTTGTTTATGGTGGAGAGTATACGGGCTGGTGTGCTAGCAGCTGAGGGAGCGGCGCATGATCTTACTGAAGACTTCGGTTCCGAAGTAGAGGTAGGTGAAAACACTGGTTCTTCGTTTATGTCGTATCCAGCATCCAGCATCCGGAGTAAGGCCCGAGGGCCTCCTCTCCGTTCGATAACAATAACAGTGCCAGTCCTAAATGCCAGGAGTATGGCGGAAGAGAATAACAATAAAGAGAAGACGAAGAGGTAGATCGGAAATATAGATTGAATAGTTTTGGTGGTGACCCTGAAATATTAAACCTAGCCCTTCGCTAATCTGCCCTGCCCTTTGTCATGTTTGCGGCTTACTTCCGCCGGCTGATTCCGTCCCACACCCGTCCTAAATGCCTATCTACCCCTTTGCCTATGGGAAGCTATTGCCGTCACTGGACAGGGAGGTTGGCATGGTTCCTTCGCTTTCAGCCGGGTCGTATGCGGATGCCGTCATGTCATTGAATAGTCTGTGATTGTCCACCGCCTGTTCCCAGTGTTTCTGGTGGAAAATTAACGGCTAAAGACTTGTTCCATGTCGTCCTCCCATATGAAGCACGAGCGCCCTACCTTCATCCTGTGAGGTGCCAAGGCTTCTACCACCCGGAGAATATGGCCTAGTTCCCGCCTGCGAATATGTCCCCAGTAACGCAGACGGAGCAAATGAATTATTTTTGTGAAGATTCTCCCAACCAACCGCGGGGAGACGCTGGATCGGACCAGCCTGCCCCGGGATTGCTCCTAGATTGGTCACAGTATCTCTCTTCCTTCTAGTCTTGGAGTCGACCCGTTCTCTTTTGTTATCGCGGCGTGTTTGAGTCCAAAAATTCCGATGGCCCTTCTGTACGGCCGCAGCGTCATTGGCCACAGGATCTGGTTATTCCGAATTACTCCGTCACCGCTTTTTGACCCACTCCAATGCAGTCCCCCACCTTGCTGGGCGGCGATGGAGATTGGTATGGACCCCTCACTGTCGGTCCTAGCTTTACGGACCCCGCCGTGTCACTGAACGTCTTCGATTACCCACTGTCTGTCCACAGTGACGACATGTGAAAGGTAAATTGTGGGTACCTGTTCCAAGCTGTCCTCCCATCTCAAGCATGGTCGTCCAACCTTCCATGCGAGGTTCCATGCCTTCTCTTCACGGATGAGACGTTCCTGCTCTCGTCCGTAGATGTGCCCCCAGTATTCAGCCTACCCGACCCATCCCCCTTGTCGCCAATTGCCTCGCCTATTACCTCCCAGCCTTCTTCGCCTCCCTTACCGGGTTGAATCATTCCGGCAGTCAACCTACCGATCTCAATTGTGATTGGAGCTACCTGATGCCTAATCCAATCCCATATGCGATCCTATTACTTCTAGGGAGACTAACAATTGTGGAGAGAATACTTATCTTGCACAGGGGCCGTGAATGTTGGTGCAGTGTTTCCGAACCAGAATCTGGCCCGGTTCCCTTGTATGAGTCGGGTGGGATGTATCACAGTGTAGTAAAGGGTTAGTCATCGTACTTACCATTCCCCTTTCCCTGAAAAATGCAAGCAGAACAGCAGAGACCAAGAAAGCAAGCATTACAATACGCAGAGCAACGTTACAAGCAATGATAACAAGCTACAGGTAAAGAAGAGTTGTTCTAAGTGTTTTAAATGTCAAAATGCAAATGGTAAAAGCCGGGTCCTGATGTGCACCCCCCGCGGCGAGTAGTACAGCTATGAGGAAGCTGCCCACCTGCCTGGCCCTGTCATGCTCCCACCCCCCGGGATCTATGTCTCCCCTGTGGCAACCTATCCGAGACCCTCTGGCCTGTCAGGATGGCTATAAGGGAACCACCTGATCGCCCTACAAGCTACAGGTCTATTCCGGATCTGTTAACTCATAGGTAACGACGAGACAAAGACGGAGCGGATTATTTTCAGCCCAATATTAGCGGTAGGAGCCCAACTTGCAATCAGCGACCAAAGATCCGAAATAAATCCTTTTGTTACTTATTTCGCACCACCCAGGAGGCACGTGTGGGTTAAGGATACCGCGGCCGCGAGTAACTTTACCTCCCTGGTTCTTCGTTTATGTCGTATACAAGAAAAATTTAAAAATAATATCAGAAACTGCTTGATTATGTAGGGATTAAACGACGAAGTGACAAGCAAGAATATTTGTTCCGGTGAATTTAGTAGATTATTTTTATTAGGTTTATTTATTTTTGTCTTCCCAAACAAAGATTTGTCCAAAAGTTTCATCGTATTGCTGTCCAGAGTAACCATTATTTTTCTTTATTTTTAGGGAGGGGAGCTGGAAGGTATGGACTCTGAACCTGCGAACAACAGAATCGAGTCCAGAAAGGATTATAACATCGGCATATTGAAGCAAGTCCAAGTCATTTTTGGTCATTTGGCATCTAGTCAGCTTCAGTACTACGTGCCTCGTGGCCTCTGGCGTCAGTTCAGGTAATGGTCTCATTATTCTTGTTCAACGTGAGTGTGGAAAGGTGGTTTGGAGAGGAAAAATGTACATATGGTGTCTTAGAGCTTCGCAAATGTCTCGTCTTTTCTCGCTAAATTTTGTTTTTGATTATTAGGTTGCAGGGTGAGCCTGTGAATCTTCGAGAGCAACAAGACGCCGTGGAGTTCTTTATGAGTCTGGTAGAGAGTGTCGATGAGGCCCTGAAAGCTTTAGGGCAAGATCAGATTATGACCAAAATTCTTGGCGGCTCTTACTCCGACCAGAAGATCTGTAAAGGCTGTCCTCATAGGTGAGTCATCCGTTAATTGCCAAAGGCTGTGTCCTTTGAATGTCAGCAGTAATATGGTGTCGTGTCAGGCTGACCTACCTGAGATCAACGCTCAATGGTCAGTGTGATCTGACTTCACAGTGGAGCTTTACGTTTAAGCGAGACAAAGCATTAGTTTCCAGATCTTGAACGCTAACTCGCAAGAAGTCATCCTTAGTTTTTGGAAAGTTACCTTCACTCCCTTCGTTTGAGGGACTTTTCAACAGACAGTATTTTGTGGGTAGTCTTAAATCCGAACGTAGTCAACTAGTAGGTCCTGATGACGCTAATCAGGCGGAGTATGCCATATCCATAATTGGATCTCTGTTACGAAAATTAGTTAAAGTTGACTCGAAATTTCTGTTGCAGGTACGCAAAGGAGGAGCCGTTTTCAGTGATTAGTGTAGATATAAGGAACCACTCCACTCTCTTAGACTCCCTAGAGCAGTACGTAAAAGGGGAGTTGCTTGAGGGTGCCGATGCCTACCACTGTGATAACTGTAACAAAAAGGTAAGGGCTGCGTTTCCAGTATTGTACTTGTGCCTAAATAAAAGTCCACGGTGGAAAAGAGAATGTGATCATGACAAATGTCTACGGTTTTCTTGTGAGATTTGAAATCAAACCTATGGAAGCCTTCGTGAAACCATAAGGCGTTGTCGTTCCTGTATTATTAGTCGTTGGTTGCTGACCATTCCCAGTGCTGTATAAACAAAGTCTGGTCTTGTTTTCAGAGGGTGACGGTAAAAAGACTGTGTGTGAAGAAGCTGCCACCTGTGCTGGCCATCCAGCTGAAGCGGTTCGAGTACGACTTTGACCGCGTCTGTGCCATCAAATTTAACGATTATTTTGAATTTCCCCGTGACCTGGACATGGAACCTTACACCGGTGAGTCCAGTTGGCGTCGCTCAAAATTGGCGTGGATTATAACACTCGTATTTACGTGGTATAGTATCTACCTATTTTGGTACTTTCTAAAGAGTTTTTGATGTGGTCTTAGTGTCGGGATTGGCGAAGCTGGAAGGCGAGCTGGTGGACTGTGATTCTGTGGAGGTGGCCAAAGATACTTGCACGAGATACCAATTGTCAGGCATCGTGGTGCATAGCGGGCAGGCCAGTGGTGGCCATTACTACTCCTTCATCCTACACAGGTACTCCTGTCCTCCAGTCAAAATGTAGTCACGTAAGTTACAAAAAAAAAAAAAAAACATACGAACACAGTTGAACCGGTCCAGTAAATAGAAACAACTGCAATGTGGGTCTTTCACTCTTCTGGGTTAACACATTTCTTGTATGTTCATTCAGGTTGTCGGACGGAACTTGCAAATGGTATAAATTCGATGACGGCGACGTCTCTGAATGGAAGATGGACGATGAAGAGGAGATGAAGAGTCAGTGCTTTGGCGGTGACTACATGGGCGAAGTGTTTGACAATATGCTCAAACGCACCAGCTACCGACGCCAGAAACGCTGGTGGAACGCCTACATGCTCTACTATACACGGCTAGATGCCATAAACCCCAGTAAGGGTCAATTTCAAATAGAACAATTGTAGTTTGGTTGACGTACACAACTTCAACCTCACGTAGAACAAGTGAAGCAAGTGTCCAAATGTTTTGTCGAAAATTACTTGTTCATAACCCAGTTAAGAGAAAACCGTCCGTTTCCTTGGGAATGTAACATGGTAAACCTGGAATTTTGTGATGAACTGGGGACTCACCCTAAGTTGATTATTTTTTGACGTTAAAACGACATCTTGTATTTTAGAGCAAATAAATAGCCAACAGTTTCCTCAGAAAATGTGCCATCGAAAACATCAAGAATTCGCATTGTGTCGACTGGCTGAAAAAGTAAGTCTTGTCATTTTATTTCGGATATTTTTCTTTAGTCATGAAAGTGAATATCTACATTTCATTTTCAGGTGATAATAGACCGCTTAAGATGCCTGTGACGATAGAAAGAGGTGTGCGCCGTCAGAACATCGTCTTCATGCACAATCGCAATCAGTTCTGTCCCGAATATTTTCAGTTCATCAGGAAGCTTCTCGTTTGCAATAGTCCAGTTCCCAAACATCAGAATGAAAATTCGGTGAGCCCTACTCTCTTTGTTTTGTTAAAATTCGAATATATCTGCAGAGGTTCAAGGTCGTCAGTTTTTTTAATGGCCGAGGACGCCTCATTCTTACGCCAAGGTACATCGTGGCTTTCATACCTACGCAGTACCTAGAGAACTTTGCTTTGACCTAACCAGCCGGATGCTACCCAGAGGTGTAAAATTCCGAAGAGACTCAGCAGTGTTCGTTGAGTGTAATAGTAACAGTTCTTTTAGTTCCTATGAAGATGTTATTTTGTTATTTTCTACATGTACATAGCCATGTTCATTGTTCAGCCATAGACTTTCTTATTCAACCTTTTTTTTAGGCGGGGGACACGGAAGAGCTTTCGTTGCTAAGCGTGCAGCTGGCATCACGGTTTCTCTTTCACACTGGATTTCATACAAAGAAGACCCTGCGCGGACCAGCATTAGATTGGTATGAACTTCTCACGCCACATTTGCGGCACTCAGCCACCGTGCGCCGCTGGTTTGCTGTCAACGTCCTCTTCCAGCACCCTCATAGGTATTATTTAATGGTTAATCATGGTGTGCTATAATTGATACATAGGGGCATTTTTTGTCGTAACTTTTTTATTTGCAAAAATCTATCGGTCGTAAAATCGTATCGTTACTAGTGTCTGACGTTGCGTGTGCCCGAATGAATCACATAGACATTTTTTAAAATGAAATCAAAATCTTCCTGGAAGTTATACTTTTATTTCTTTTTTAGGTTTTCCGAATACCTTTTGGGTTCGCCGACACCCGAAGTCCGTGCGGCATTCATGAAGATTCTCGTGTTCCTAGCCCACTTCACCCTTCAGGATGGGCCTTCCTCACCACCCATGCTCAACGTCCGCTGTAAGTATGACGCTGCGACGCTAGTCTCTATAAGTTTCAACCTCAGCATTTTTCACTGACAGCACTAGTGCAGCCCTAAGATAGTATGTCGTTGGCTATGGCTTGGATATTGTACTGTAACTTGTTGTTGTAAAAAGTGCAAAAAGCAGTCTTAACGAGAACGCACTACGGTACTACGGTGCAACAATTCTTCACCAGATGGCTTAAATTTCAGCCGTGGCGAGTGACCCTTGCGCGACACTGAGTGATCATCTCCTGCATACGCTTCTGATGCTGCTTGACAAGGAAGTGGCGGACCATGGCCGGTACTTGGTCCATTTCTTCAGTCTGTTCCTTACTTACGCCACGCTGGGGCTGCCGGAGCGCGCCCAGTTGCTAAAGGTCAGTTCTCACCTTAGAGTTAATTTTTTCAAGCCGACGTGACATCAACCCCGAAAGAGTTGCTGTTTAACTCTTGTTTTCTGTAATTTAACAAGATAACCTATTTGTTTTCAGCTAAACGTTGTGGATACGTTCATCGCGGTGGCACTGGAAGGGCCTGACCCCTCTGATAAGTACCAGTTCCCCGAGTGGTCAAAGCTGCACCAGGTAGTCTCACTCCTGGTGCGCTGCTGCGACGTGAGCAGCAAATGTCAGAGCGCGCAGACCGCCCTCCCTCCCGCCCCCAACCCTTACGCAGAGTGCTCTGACTATCTCATGCCCATACAGCCCACTGTGGCGGATCTTCTCTTTGCCAAGACTGGGTAAGTTAAGAGTGGCTTAGGGGGAGCGTCCTTTCTTAAATGAGAGTATTGAAAGTATACGTGAGAGTAAACAATCGACGTAAGTTCATAGAAACCTTCTTTGCCTTTGGCTTCTTCTTCCGATAAAATTGTGGACCACAAACTGTACTTTTGGTTTCCGTTAATATTTCTTTTTGTTTCTCTAGTTACATCAAGAAATTGCTGGAGGATCCGAATCCCAGTGAGGAAACTACTAAGCTTATTCAGTTTTGTTCGTGGGAGAATCCGAGATTTTCGCGGGAGGTCCTGTCTGAATGTCTTTGGCAGATCTCTTACCACTGCCAGGACATCAAACATCATCTAGACCTGCTTATGCATATTTTACTTATGGAGGACTCATGGCAGACCCATCGCTGTATGATTGCACTTCAAGGTAAACATATTTAATTAAAGTATGACGGCCAGATTTAGACCCCTTGTGACACTAGCGAATGGCAAGGCTTTGAGTTACATTTCCCTAGTAACCTGCTCAGGGTATTATAGTTATTATAGTGTATTATAGTTATGTTCAAAATGCTGGAGTGATTTTTTCAGTGTTTCACTTACTGTCGAATTCCAACATATTAGACTGGTTTCTGATGATGAGATGTTTTCTAGGACTGAAAAAAGTAATAATAATTTTTTGAATAGGCACTCTTAAAATGGTACTATTTTCTGTTATTAGGGGTGTCGGTGGGAGCAGGACCTGACCGGCCTGACCAGAAGAGAGGTCTGCTAGACATCGTGGCCAGAAGCAAAAACGATTACCAGAAGCGTGCATACCAGTGCATTAAAGTGCTGACGGCGCTATTCACTCGCTGCCGCCCCGCCTGCATTCTGTTAACCAATAATGCTGATATTAGATCCAAGTGGATCCATTGCGTCGAATGGCTGCAGGATGAGCTGGAAAGGGTAAGTTTTTATGTTCAGCGCTTTTTTTTTCTATTCAAAAAATTGCTCGGAACGAGAGCTTTATCCATAAACACTGTGATCACAACTTAGAAGCAGGAGATAAAGTCAGAATATTTGAGATGATGCAGTTACCTCTCTTTTACTCCTCACTGAGAGACAAGGAAACAGCAGTCCTCAAAATAATATTACCTGTGTTATATTTTGTTACAGAGACCGTACGGCGGTGGGAATCAGTACAGTTATAGCAATTGGTCGCCTCCCACACAGTCTAACGACTCTACGAATGGATATTTTCTAGAACGCTCCAATAGCGCGAGGAAGCTTCTGGAGCGAGCTCTAGAGCTCTGTCCGCAAGAGGTAATGCATCTTCATTGCACTATATATTTCTTGAAATATATTCTAGGGAAACTTATTTCATTACTTCTTATAATAAATTTCTTCAAATTATGGAAGTTTTGAGCATTTTGTTACCGTCATGTATGTTTCAGGAGGCGGATGTTGAGGAGGGGGTTCAGGGAGGGATCGTGGAAGGAAGGGAAGGGAACGTAGGGGGCAGCGTCACTGACGCTGTGGCCCCCGCACCGCATCTAGTCAACGCTAACCGGAGGTAAGCTAACTCAGGTTCATATTCACTGCTGTCAGCTTTGAGCGAGGCTACCTGTAAACAGTCTACCAAAATTAATTAGATGATTTGGACTATTAAATTTGACATTTCGCGGTTATTTCAGCTACCAGCAGACCGAAACAGGGTCAGTCACGTCGGACCGCAGTGCGGACGTCGATCAAGAAACTACTCAAGATCAGGTACGATGCTGGCGAATTTTTTCAAGGTACTCAGTTGAGGTAACAGCCAAAAGTCATGACTTGAGACGTCATTGGATTTTGGCCCGTCAGTTTAATTCACTGATTTTTGTACTGGCATTTTTCGGTGGTAAAGGATGATATTTGCTATGTACTATCCTAATCAACCGCACAATAACAGATCTCCTTGCCATTTTTCATTCCCCATGGTTGGAGTTAGTGCACTCAATAGGCGCTCTTAGTATGTAAACACGTATTATTTTTCAGCCTGAAGAAGGCAGCAGTGATAAAAGCAGTATGCCAGCCTTTGAGAGTGCCGTCGCAGCCCTCACTCTTCAACAGTCCAAGTGATCTTTCCTATTTTTTGTTGGGTAAGTTACCGTTAGATTTCTGTAACAATGTCCGACTCCAGCTGTCCTCTCCAATGAAACTCATCACTCCAAAAATACAATCGAAATCCCTCTTATGATTTCAAGAATTAGCTGGAGGGTATTTTCACACTAATCCGGGCGCTGGACTCCACCGTAACGTTCCTGCGGCTTTTTTATAACAAAGCGTCACGGTCACCTGCGAACAGCGCATCCAAAAGCTGGATGTTTATGTAAAGGCTGATTGAAATATGGATAACGGATAACTTACTTGGAGGTGATCTTCCATTACTCCTTTACCTGTACGCATAAAAAAGAAGTAAAAAATTATGTGTATGTTTAGTTAGTATCAGCGATAATTTAGGTTTCATACTCAGGGTTGATCAGACAATAGTCTCTAGCAGAAGGCCTTCAAGTATGTGTTGTCCATATATTTGATTGAAGCCAATTCCGATGTGATTATTTGAAGTGGAGTCGCAGGTTCTTTCCGTTCGCCATCCTTTAGGCACTTTTAGTTTTTTATTCGTGCAAATTATTGGAGAAGAAGAATATATTACTCTGGATATTGAGGTCAAGGTGAGTGGAGATGGGATTTGAATGTGTTATTTCCCGCCGTAGTCTTAACAATATCCGAATGATCGGTAACTATATCATGGGTGGTGATTTCTGTCGAAGTTAATTGTTGCGTACCTCTTTTGTTTCAGTTGGTACCCCGCGCCGCGCATGTGCTCTTCGCTTAGATATTTAGTTTCTTTAAATGAATTGACACGTCATTGTTCTGTTTTCTAAATTAGACTTTTTTTTAATGATTCGCAAAGTGTTCATTTTGAGCTTTCGGCCTTTCACGCATCCCAGGTGTCACAAGCATCAAAAGTATGGTATGTTAGGGTCTCTTATAGATGTTCATTACTTGGCATGCTAGGGGGAGACTACTTGCTTGTCTAAAATCTGAATGGGCCCAAGGTACAATAAGATTAATGTATAATGGACTTGCAAGTTCATTACCAACTCGTACATGGTCCCTGCTGTATATCTTCGCTGGCGCAATCTCATCAGTTGATTAACAACAGGTGCTCATTTACATATTTATTATTTGGATCACTTAAGCTGACCCAGCATTTATACGAATCTGCGCCCAACACTTCTTTGCGTAGTGATTCTGGCGAGATGTCAGGTTCACTGACACTCACAATAAAGTCGGGTGGAGGATAGAGTGAAGGTTCTCTTTCGAAATTTCTTCAGACATGGGAGAAAAATACACATACACTATGATAGAGAATTGAAAAGTAAATCCCAAAATATGAGGTGTAGGTACGTCATCGGGTGTACGATTATCAGTAAATGTATAAATAAGTCGATGATTCAGAGGATAACGTCTTGGTCTCTAATGGCCTGCGACAAAATTTGTGGCATAACAGGAAATCTCATACTTAGAAAGATAGATGTTGCGAGTTGTCAGTAATAGTGTGGAGTTTGATCTGAACGAGTCAACTGTGGCTAGTTGAAAATATTTGTCTTTTTGTTGGAGTAGGTTAATTGTTTATCAACTCCGTTTTTCCTTGTTTTACATTTCGTACCTACCGTGCATAGGTACGGATACATGTTTAGTTGTAAACATTTAAACATTTCGTATCTGCACTAAGGTATGCTGTTTTTTAACGGTTTTACTGCCCCATTGCTGTTGGATGTTTATTTTTGTTCTGAAATATTACTTACTGAAATTGGAACTAGGTAACCAACTTGTGACTTTACGATCGACTCGATCTTAAAATCGCTACCTAACGACACCCACTGTTCCAAAAACCAACTCGAACAGGGTTCCTAACAATTTTTTCGTCAGAACAAGAAGGGGTCACCACTACCTATTGATCTATAAGAGTTGAGCTACAATAATTCACATTTCTGTAGCCTATCCCCCCTGGATTTGAACGAGTATATTCTCACGTATAATAGCGAGATGGACTTCATTGTTGAACGCAGGTTGGAGCAGCGTCGTCACTGTTGTTGAAACTGTTTTCGACTCTGCCATGATGTGTCCTTCCTTCGTCCTTTAAGGATCGAGATAAGGGTAGGCAGTTTTATTTTGATATTGGGAGTATGTCGGAGTTTGTACTATGCCTGGGAGGGGCACGTGCCATCGACCGGCCGGTCCAACTGTGCGAGTAATCCATTCCAAACCAGTTCGACCTCGACCGTGGGACAAGTTGGTCCACTGTCTTCTTACTACGTCCAATCCAGCCATGCTTTCTTACCGCAGGTGAGTTGTATACTTTACTAGTTTATTAGATTTTTAATAATCCTCACACGAGGAGGTAAATAGGGATCTTCTTCTAACCAGAGCTCAGTAAGGTGCGTGTGACGGTTGGGAACTGTAGCGGGTAACTTCATTTTACTCAGATCGTTCGATATTTTGTATCTACACTACTGTCAATTTTGTACTAAGTAAATATTTGTTTACCAGTGGCTTATATGAACTCACTGGAGTTGACTGACCGCTGAGATTTTAGGTATGTTTCGTCATATCTACGATGTAGAGAATTGTCCCAGCCTACTTCCTTAATCTCATGCTGTTGTTTGTTGAAGATTAGTGCTTTTCACCCTTGTACACACAGAAAATATTGAGTTAAACTGGTGACTAAGATTCATATGAAGAGCCTGGTTACGTAACGATGAGCCTTGGTTCCCGCTAACCTCCGCAAGACAAGTATGAGGGCAGATAGGTTAGAATACCTGTCCATAAGCACCGCTCTGGGATTGTCTCACCGTACTCTGTGCCAAATCCCGGATTATCAGCAAGATTTGACGTGCTGTATCGTTTATGGTCTATGTGTATGTGTATCTGTGTGTACCTATCGTGCATGTTCTGGGTAGGAAAAAATAATAGGTAAGTGCCTGCATGCGTACCTAAGTACCTATATTATTTGTGCATACTCCCTTGGTCCAATCCTTTTGATTTTTTTGATACAGGTGACAGTCGGACAGTGGGAGTGAGCATGGGTTGGTGTTGCAACTCGGAGTTCACCAGGCAGCAGTGGTTTGTTTTGGGGGTCATCGGTAGCGTACACTTCGCATCAGCCATCTGTATATCACTTCAGGCTCCATTCTACCCCGAAGAGGTGAGCGTTTATATGATTGCTGACTCTTCATTTGTTTCCTTGGTTTGAAAGACTGAACACGTAAACCTGAGTAGGTAATGCTTCAGTTCATCTATTGCCAAGGGCACAAAGAGGAAAAATGTCAGGAGCCACTGAGAGATATTTCGCTATTGGGTCAGCTATTTTCGTCAGTTTTTTCACGACTTTTCAACCAAGGAAAACGTTATATGCGGAACTGTGGATGCATACATTTTGACTCACAGACTTTGCTTTCGTACTTGCGATAATGCCTAGTATTTATCTTGACCAGTTTGCATAAGATAGGAAATAAAGGAGGAGGAAGGAGGAAGTGCCTTTACAGCCGAACCACGAGCCCTAAAGTCCTGGGAAATGTTGGCACCCATGTTTACCTCAGCATTCAATCTATTGTGGAGCGAAGGTTTCTCCGTGCGCATTACCCCAAATTTTATTCCCCGAGGATAACATGAACGACATAATTTCCCCCGAACTCGTTATTCGTCTCAAGAGGGGAGATTGCTGGGGACCTGGTGGCCTGGATAAGATCATTAGATCTCGACCATTTTTTTAATGATAGTGACGACTTCTTATTTCACTTTTAAAATATTATGAGATGACGGGCCCTGTTTGGAGGCTGCCAATAATTCTATGAACGGCTTGTGATAACGTCGGGGAGGATTGAAATGTAAATTAGCTCTTAGGACTCCAAATCGCACGTGGACTGATATCTATTGTCTGCAGTTGAAGGGCAAGCGCCGGCTGTTCGGCTCAGTGGGATTTGCACGCAAAATAGTTAGAGGGAGAGGAATAACTTCTAACTTCGTGACCTTGAACTCCCAAATTTTTTGGTATTGTGCATGGTAGTAGCAGGTACTACCTGGGCAAGCAGCCAGCGGCTAACGTAAGCTTGTGAAAAAGTGCTAGGGTGTGTGCTCTTAACTTTGGGTCTCCTGATGACGTCAGATTAGGCTGGCCAATCTGAGTACTGCTTCTGTTTCAGGCTGAATCGAAAAATGCGACGGCAACAGAGTACGGTTTTGTGTTTGGGGTGTTTGAGCTGGTCTCCTTCATCTGCAGTCCTTTGTTGGGGAACTATGTGAGTTTGCCTCAATTTATTTTTATTCCCAGTGTAGGTATCCTACTGTCGGTTAACTTAGGAGTGTGTTTGCATGTTTTGCTGACGTCTTTCCATGTCTTTGGAAGACAGTACACACTGTAGGTACAACCGCCATGACATTAGATATCGTTGAAGTTTTGTCCCTGTAACGATACGAGTAGGTACTTGCTGATTTACCCTGACTTATTTAACCGATTTTCTTTCAGATTGATGAAATTGGTGCTAAATTTCTACTAAATACTGGGATTTTCGTCGCTGCAGTATGTTCCATTTTATTTGGGTAAGTTAATGATACCACTTTTGTATACGTGCATTAGAGGACATTGGTCAAAGAATAGTCAATCGCGAACTCCCGTATACTGGGGACCTACAGTTTTGTAGTGAGCACCGAAGCACTAGGTTCGCACGGTCCCACGATGTACTAAATATAATTTGTAGAAACGAAATTAGGCAGAACCACAACCTAAAGGACCCGAACACGAAAGACGTTGTCAAAAAATCTCAGTTTATGGGTTCTTTTACATGGCAGTTTGTTGCCCTGCTACTTTATTAGCTCTAGTCTGATCCCTGTTCCATCCCTTTTGTGAAATGTCGATGATTTTCTCTTTTCAGACTGCTGGATATGGTGCGAGACCACACAAGCTTCATCATCCTTTCTTTTCTTGTTCGTATGGTGGAGGCGATGGGATCTTCCGCCGCCGTCACATCTGCATTTGCCATTACAGCAGCCACATTCCCCAACAATATGGCCACAACTTTTGTAAGTCTCCTAAATCCCATTAAAATTCTAACCCATTCAGGTGTCTTCGAAAAGCATTAGGCATTTGAAAACTTGGCTTTTCTCGACTGTTTTTCGTAAACGGTTGCAAAGCTATGATTGTTGTCACTAAGTAACTAGTCTAGTGATTTGTACTTGTGTTGTCACTAAGTACTAGTCTAGTGATTTGTACTTGCAGGCGACGCTTGAAATATTCTATGGACTCGGCTATATCGTGGGGCCGACGTTTGGTGGCATCCTCTACTCAGTGGGAGGATACATGCTGCCTTTCATTGTGATGGGGTCTGTTCTTCTGCTGGACGGTGTCCTCATCTTTTGGTTTCTGCCCTCCTTTCACAAAGATGGACCGAAAACAGGTGGTATGTAGAAAATTTAATCCATTTTTATAATGTTAATGTATTGTAGGTCGGATGTAATGTGCTGGGTCGACAGGCGTTGTCTTCTGCGAAACTGAAGTGATTTTTTTTGGGCGAGCAATAGGTGTACACCCACTTTTAAATTACATAATCACGGTTTATGCAGGCGCACTGAAATTGATGTACGGGTGATCTTAAATTAGATAATAATGATTAAAGGAGAGGTCGCAAACCATTATTGAGACATATTTTCTACTTGCAGGAAAACTTTTTAAGATAATCAAAGTGCCTGCCGTGTTGCTGGACTCCCTGAGTATCACATCAGTGTCGATTTGTGTTGGCTTCTACTCCGCTACACTGGAGCCACACATACGACTGGTTAGTATTTCTACACAACTTACATCCAGTCTAGGCTAGATCTACCTCGCATTCAAAGTGGGCACGTTAGAGTTAAGAGCAAAGTTAGACCGCTTCACTGGGCTGTGAGGTATAGCTTAATGGTGAGTGACTGGACATAAGTCGAAAATTTACGTAAACTTCTTGAAAGGAAATCTCTGTTATCCCTAAATTTATAATGGGTGACTTTGTTTCAGTTCATGTTAACACCAGTAAGTCTCGGGTTCGTATTCATCGTTCACGGGGCCACCTATGCACTGACAGCGCCGTTTATAGGACGGTTGTGTGATGCGAGATGTAACCCGCGCCACATGATCCTGGTCGGGAACGTCATGATCATTATGAGCGTTCTGCTAGTCGGCCCACTCCCTTTCATCCCCCTTGATCCGTAAGTTAACTAAGTACTGAAGACTTCGAAAATATAATAGGTGGCTATTGTGGGATTTAATAGCTGAGATTTTTCGTGACCAAATCTTTGACAAAAATATCTCACACAAGTAACGTCGCAATGAGATGACGATTGCAAGGTGAACTGCCACATAGGGGTTGACAGAAATAGTCTAAAAATCAAAAAAAGGTAATTTATCTATCAGATATAATATGGGTTTTAACGACCTTTACCAAGCCCTGCCGATGGAATTAACTCCAGCAAAAATATTCTATAACAACTTGTTTTGTTCACAGATCGCTGCCACTGGTGCTGACGGGACTGGTGTTCTTGGGTCTGGGCATGGCGTGCGTGTTGGTGCCTGCTTTCACTGATGCCGTTCGATCAGCTGTGTAAGTACCTATAGTTTCATTTCTTGAAAACGCTTAGGTACTTGCGTCCAAAAAATGGTCCTTCTGGTTTTGATTGTGAAACTTGATTTGTGAAGGGAGTTCGGGTTTCCTGACGGTATCATGACATACGGTCTGGTGTCCGGGCTTTGGGCCGCGTCCTTCTCCCTTGGCGACTTCATCGGCCCTTCCGTCGCAGGCTTCCTCGATGATCTGGTTGGTTTCCGGTGGGGCTCCCTCTTCATTATCGTCGTTCACATAATGGTGGTAAGCAGAACATTTTTTTTTAATTTACTCTGGTGTTTTAGTGTCCAGTATTTTTGTAAATTTATTCCAAGAAGATAAGCAAGTGTGCAAGTTTTCCTACCTAATAATACCAGGTGGCATTAATGTGTGTGGGGATAAATTTTCAAAATTTGAACCTGGTTTCTACGGCCTTATCCCCATGGAGTCTGCACCACTGTTGAATTAAAGCGGGAATTACAATACATAATTCCAAGATCCTGAATATTAAAGTGAATTATAATAAAACAAAGGTTTGATTTTAGATATATTAATTTATAATTAAGGATAATAATAATAATGATAATTGAATTTTGTATCTCGGTTTTCTCTAAAAATGTATGGTGCAAGAAGGAACCCGCCATTACGTTGTTGTTGTTCACCTGTACTAGTAAGAAATGTCCTGCCTATTAAAACTAAAATAGAAAAGTCCACAGTGTTCTTATTAAAAGTAAAACGCCTCAACAGTGGTAGCAGAGCGTGGTTCGCCAATCAAGATCTCTGTGGCAGTAAAAAAAAAAACTGTGAGTAAAATCGTAAAAACCCCCTAAGATGTCAGACAGGCAGGAGGAGGCAGGCATAGAAAAGTTGAAAGATGCAGAGTCGTACCAAATTTGGAAATTCCAAATCGACATCTTTCTTAAAAGTTCTGGGCTGTATGCCATTGCTGATGGAATGCAAAAGTGCCCCGAAACCGATGAAAAGAAAATAGCAGAATGGAAAAAGCAAGACGCAAAAGTTCAAAAACATCTCGTGACAACTATAGACAAGAACCTGCTTGTGCACTTGATGTCGTGTGCAAATTCCTGTGAAATGTATGTGAAGCTAAAGACTATCTTTGAACGTGATACCGATCAGCAGAAGTGCAATCTTCTTACTAAACTGTACCAGTTCAAGTTCGATGAAAGTAGAAGCGTCGCAGAAAACATAGCCGAACTTCAAAACATCGCCTTCAGATTGACAGCCCTAAAGGAGAACGTGAGCGATTCCATGGTCGTAGCCAAGATCCTGAGTGAGCTGCCAGACAAATACAGACATTTTTCGACGGCTTGGGAATCCACTGATGTTGCTGAAAGGACGATAGCCAACCTGAGTGCCCGGTTGCTGTCTGAGGAAGCCAAGCTGAAAGAAACCGAACCTAATAAGGAGAGTAACGTTTCTTTTCTAGCAGGTAGTAATAAATATAAAAACTATAAGTGCCATGCCTGTTCTGGCTTTGGGCACATTGCACGAAACTGTACCCGTAAAAGTAAAAATAATAATAACAGTAATAGTAACAATGGTTACAAAAAGCCTTGCAATATTTGTAAAAAGACCAACCATCTGGAGAAAGACTGTTTCTTTCGCAACAGAGGTAACAACAATGGTAACAACAGTAAAAGTAATAACAATAACGTGTTTCTAACAAACAATGATTGTTTTTCAGATTCTCATACTGGTTGGACTGTGGACAGTGGAGCGAGCTTTCACATGACGAATAGCGTTAAATTTCTGAAAAATGCCACGCCTAAGACTACTCCTTTCACGGTTGCAAACAACCAGAAGATGGAAGGTGAAGCTATTGGCACGGTCTGTGCTGAGAAATGCAGGCTCAATCAAGTCGCTTTCGTACCTAAGTTAACTGCTAATCTTATATCGGTGGGTCGAGTAACTGAGAACGGTGGTTCTGTTCTGTTTACAAATGATGGTGTAACTATAAGTAAAAATGGTGAGACTGTTTTAACAGGTCGTAAAACGCAGAATGGTTTGTTTACTGTTGATATTGGTAATGTAAAACTTGAGCCTGAACATGCTTTGCTTGTGCGAGACGCACAAATTTTGCATCGAAAAATGGGCCACTTGGGCATTAAAAATTTAAAAAAGTTAGTAAAAATGGCAGATGGTGTAAAAGAATCTGAGTTACCAAAAGATAATGAGTTTCTTTGCGAAGTTTGCGTCAAAGCGAAACATGCGAGGAGCCCGTTTAGTGGTGAATTGCCTAAAGCTACTAGAGAGCTTCAGATAATACATACAGATGTATGCGGCCCCATTGAAACAGAAACGTATGATGGAAAGCGTTATTTCATCACTTTTCTGGACGATTACACTCACTATTGTGAAGTCTATCTTATGAGTAATAAGTCTGAAGTGCCAGAAATCGTAAAAAGTTTTGTAACTAGAGTTGAGAATCAAAAGCAGTCAAAAGTGTGTACCATTAAGTGTGACAATGGCACTGAGTATTTACCGATTCGTGATTGGTGTAAAAACAAGGGTATCACTGTAGATACCACTGCTCCGTATAGTCCTCAGATGAACTCAAAAGCAGAAAGATTAAATCGTACCTTGTGTGAAAAAATGAGGGCTCTTATTTTTGACTCAGGTCTTGAAAAATGTATGTGGGGCGAAGCACTCAGAGTGTCCTGTTACGTCACAAATAGAAGTCCTACTGTCTCGTGCGACGTCACACCCATTCAACTGTGGACCAAAGTGAGACCAGATTTAAGTAAACTAAAGTTGTTTGGCTGTGACGCCTTTGCGAAAAATTTGAGATATACTAAAAAGCTCGATGAACGATCCGAAAAATTGAAATTTGTTGGTTACGCACACAATGGTTTTCGTTTGTGGGACAGCGTAAAAAGAAAAGTGATCATATCACGTGATGTAAAATTTGGAGATGTCTCTCGTGACATTTGTAAAAATGATTCTGTTGTTCAACTTGAGCTTGAGTCAGACGACGGTGTGGATGACAGAGATGATGTTGATGTGTCTCCGGCTCAGCCTCAAGTAGATGAACACAGTACAGGTGATGAGTCTGATGGTGAGGATGGGGGTGATGAGCAGTTGGAGGTGCCGTACCAGCTCAGGCCTCGTCATCAGATTAGACAACCTGACGTCTATGATGATTATCATATGAATCTCACTGAAGTACTTGGTCAAAGTTCTGTAATGTTGACGTTTAGTGATGCTGTGTCGTGTGATGAGAAAAATAAGTGGCTAAAAGCCATCGATGAAGAGAAAAGGTCTCTTTCTCTCAACCAAACTTGGGAGTATGTGCCAGTAAAAGAAGCCAGTGGGCGAAAAATACTTAGCAGTAAATGGGTCTTCAAAGTGAAGGAAAATGGAGTGTACAAGGCACGTTTGGTTGTGAGAGGATTCCAACAAGAGTCTGGTATAGATTACCAAGAAACGTATAGTCCTGTAGTGAACATGACATCCTTGCGTGTTCTGTTGGCTGTGACTGCCGCTAAAAATTTTGTTGTAAAAACGTTCGATGTAAAAACCGCCTTCTTGAATGGTAGATTAGATGAAGATGTGTTCATGCACATTCCAGAAGGTTTTAAAGAGAAAAGTGGTATGATTTGTAAGTTGACTAAGAGTTTGTACGGTCTCAAGCAAGCGCCACTTATGTGGAATCAAACTTTAAAAAAGTCACTTGAAAAATTGGGCCTGAAGCCGTTAAAGTCAGATCCTTGTATGTTTAAAAATGAAGCAAAAACCGTGTACTTGGCCATCTATGTAGATGACGGAATATTGGTTGGTGAAAATGAAGACGATCTGTGTGATGTCTTGGAAAAGCTTAAGAAAATGTTCGAAATCACTGTTGATACAAAAGTGAAAAACTTCATTGGAATGGAGTTGTCTCGTGATGAAAGTGGTCTTCATTTAAGCCAAACCAATTATTGTAAAGATGTAATCGATAGATTTAACATGACTGACGCTAAGGCAGTGGACACGCCTATCGTTCCTGCTCCGAGCAATAAGAGTAATAGTCAAAATGAGATGTGTAACATCAAGTTCCCGTACCGGGAAGCCATTGGAAGTTTAATGTATCTAAGTACGAAAACTCGCCCCGATATAAGCTTAGCAGCGAACGTAGAAGCTCGATCCACTGAAAGTCCAAACCCTAATGATGTAACTAATGTAAAACGTACTTTGCGGTACCTAAAGTCGACGTCTGATCTCGGCGTCTTGTATAAAGCAAACGGTAATATTGATACTCTGACCGTTTATAGTGACAGTGATTATGCTGGGGATTCAGAATCCCGTCGTAGCACTACTGGGTATGTTTGTTTTCTTAATAGCGGTCCGATTGCGTGGTGCTCTCGCAGACAACCTATTGTTGCTCTCTCCTCCACAGAGGCTGAGTTTATTGCAGCTGCAGAAAGTATTAAAGAGGTTCTTTACCTAAAAAGTTTGATTGAAGAAATGATCGGCAGTAAACTGAGAGTTGTCCTCAAAGTTGACAATACTAGTGCTATGGCTCTGATTAAGACTGGAAAGTTTAATATGCGCAGCAAGCACATTGATGTACGCTACTATTTTATTGTAGAAAAATTTAATGAAAGAGTGTTTGAGCTAGAACACTGTGCTTCTGAGAATCAAATTGCTGATGTATTTACGAAACCTTTGCTAGCCAATAAGTTCAAAAAAATTTCGTGACGTTGTATGTAAAATGTAAGGGTTTTTTTTTTTCTCTCAAGTTGGTTTTCTAATGTACCTACTTACTTAATATGTAATATTCTGGATATTGGAATTAGGAGAGGCTGTTGAATTAAAGCGGGAATTACAATACATAATTCCAAGATCCTGAATATTAAAGTGAATTATAATAAAACAAAGGTTTGATTTTAGATATATTAATTTATAATTAAGGATAATAATAATAATGATAATCGAATTTTGTATCTCGGTTTTCTCTAAAAATGTATGGTGCAAGAAGGAACCCGCCATTACGTTGTTGTTGTTCACCTGTACTAGTAAGAAATGTCCTGCCTATTAAAACTAAAATAGAAAAGTCCACAGTGTTCTTATTAAAAGTAAAACGCCTCAACAACCACCCTGTTTTGTACCTGGCAGCTTGTTATACCTTTAGTTATCACTTGGCATGAAAAAATTCATAATTAATTTCTGACTTGCAATTTCAGTTTTCAAGTATGATGATCTTCACTTGTCGACATCCCCGTTCAGTTTCAAAGCCGCGCTACGTGGAAAGGTCACTGGCACCACCACCACTGCTGAGGAAGGAGAAACAGCCTCTAAACTTGGCGGCAGATTGGCCGCAAGAACAATATGGCGCCTGCAAAGAAAAATATTCCAATGGTTTTGATCTACAAAATGTTAAGGTGTGAAACTCTTCGCTTGTCCTACCTAGCTGTTAGGTATCATGGGGTTTGTTTCTAGTCTTCGTGTTCAGCTGTTGCAACAATATGCAATTTGACTGGGGTTTCTCACAAAAAACGAAACTTTCTCTTAATATTTTTCTCTTGTTAGCTGTATCAGTGACCAGATACTGATAAGTAAGAACCTTACTGTTGGTGTCACAAATGCATCTTTTTATGTTATTGTTTGGGTAAAAAAATAAACCGAAAAACTCCTTACAATGTTCATGGTTCGCGTGAAAGATAGATGTTAGGTACTAGATTCAGGTGAGTGCGGGCATACTGTCTTGGTGCAATTTGCTGCTACAAGTGGCTGTTGCCATATCATATTTTATAGTTCTGAATATGTTTCATCGTGAAAGCCTATAACTAGTGTATGATATTTTAAATAGATTAGCACTTAGGAAAAATGAGAGGTTTTTAAGAACAAATTCTCGGGAAGTGATCGACGTCCCACGGCTGATTCGAGATAGATGTTGCTACGCAGATAAGTGTAGAACGAATTCTGTGATGACTTTACTTTTAGTTCTGAGTTACCAAAAGGTTAGCCCTGGTCGTGGTAGGTGGTAGGAGGTGACCAAAAGTTTCGACAACTGCAGAGCAGCATTGGTAACTTTCCCTTTTTCCATGTGCCATTTAGCTGTGGCTGTTTAGCCGGCTGCTGCTAATTGTTTAACTCAATTTGTCCCACTTGCCTTGTGAAGTTTTCACTGTCCGTTCAATTGTGAACCTGTGTATTGAAATGCCCACTTGTACAATCAAGAGTAAAACGCGCATGCCTCTCCGTGGCGAGGGGTCCGACTTACGTCCTGAGAGGTCTTATTTATATTACTTTTAGTGGGGGAGGTAGTTTCCCCCTCTGATTCCGCCTCTGCTTCCATTACTCCTATTATGTTACACTGCGTCGTCTATAATCTGCATCTTTAGAATCCTTAGATTTCAATTTGAGAAGCAAGAGGAAGAATAAAAGTAATAATACAATGCTTTCTTCTGTTGTTAGGTTTTGTCATATTTAGTCCAAAGTTCACAATCATAGGTTATGTTCCAGTCCATAGCTTCCTTCTTACTTCCTTCCATGTTGCCCTTTCGGTCTGTCTTCCGTTCTGGGCTGTTGTTGGTTATTGGTGACCGTGACTGGTGCGGTCCGTTGCTGTCGCCCGAAGGCCGTCGCGGTTGCCTCCCCGACAGGCTTGGTTTCCCGCTCATTATTTATTATGACTCTTAGGCTAATTAGGATGAAGCGAGGGGCAAATTTACTGACATGCCTTGATCTCTACCTGACAGCCGAATGCATGCTCGTGTGCTTGAATGGTTTTAGGTGATAATGGTTGACTTGTGAGCAAACGGAAGTCAGCTATTGGTTGATAATAGTAAACACTGTTTTGCTTAAATTTATACGGTTAAGGGGAAAATCGAATTTGTGCCCTACCGCGACGCCTGTGTCACATTCGCAAAGATAAAGCAATGAAAATTTTTCAGGGCAAAGAGGTCTAGCTCTAGGTCTAACTGTTTATGTCCATAGTATGTGGTCTTGGTTCCGCTTGAAAGAACTTAAACAGTGTATTGGAAATTATACTGACCAGTGGAAAAAAACTGTGCCCGATTTCGGTAAAATCTGGGGTACCTTCTAAATACGAGAAACTCAAGTGCGACTGTGACTCTTCTTCGAATCCTAAGGAGCTTGAGCCCGGTAGATAGAACATCTGTAAACTGCTAAGGTTTCGCGGTAGGTGGTTTTAGGCCGGCCAGAGACCGCAAAAAGGTATAGGACCCTCTACGCGGCCCATGAGGTCTCAGGCTGCCACACGTTGTGGCTGGCTGGCTTCTTTGCTCTGGCCTTGAAACTGGTATACTTCCTGTGGAAAAACGGCAATGGAGCCAATGCCCGATTTATTTTCCCTTTTTAGTACTCCTATATTGTGCAGTTTCCTTCTTTCCACATTTTATATTGTTACTCGATACTTTCTAAGCATTTTTTTGGGTTTAAAGTTCGTAGTGATTTGGTATGGGAAGTTCAGGAAGTTGTGTGCCTGCCTGTCTTGTTTTTGTAGCAACTGTGATGGAGAAAATTTCCCCTCTCTTCCTCATTCGTTCCAGAAAGATTTTCTGAATTAAACCATACCTTTTATTGACTCCAATAAGGACTGCATTTCCATCAGGTGTGAATACCATTCACTGTTGGCCGATGGAACTGATTTCAACCCGTATCTGTTTTCTTGAAGTTTTTGTTACCCTCTGATTGGATATTATGATTATGGACTTCTATACAATCAAAATCTCTTCAGATGGGCTCCTACGGATGAGTCATGAAACGCACTGGGTAGGTCTGGATATTCGCAGTCTACACTCGTAGGTATAGTCTGTGAATACAGGTGCTTCAGTTCCTAGCTCTGATACAGGATGTATTGTGCCTCTAAGATTGTCATAATGAGGGTTTTTCAGAAGGAAGAGGCAACCTGTTTTATTTGCATAACACTTGCAAACAGGAGCGTCACTTTCATTCTTAGCCGCAGTGATTGTTTCAGTCGTTGCGGGCTTAACACTGTCTAAGACTAAGGAAGCCTGTACCAAACTCATTATCGAATGCATTTTTGCGAGACATCCCGCGGTTTGCAATCCTTAATTAATTTCGAAGAATATTATGGTAATTTCGAATCGAATGAGCTTGCAATCATTATTATTACGTACAATGTTTGATGACTGCCTGGCTCCCAGTCTCACATGGTGTGCAATCGAGCGCGCATGTTTTGTCACCTGACTACTTCAGTCTTCTTGGCTCTTGACTCTTGACACATATTAGTGTACCACTATATAACTGCAACACTGTTTCGGTATACGAACGAAAGATATTCCCACCGTAGGCACCGTAGGCATAATATAATTCAGAAACGTTTGCAAATACAAAGGCATAGACAAAAGCTCACCCCCACCAGGGGTTGCATGCTCGGTGATTGGCCTGTGCCTGAACATCTCTGAAGCCAAAGGAAACTATACCCTTAAATTATTAGATCAGTGGTGGGGACTGGGGAAGATTTCCTCTCCCCTCTGTTCCTCTATCGTTTCGGAGAGGTTGATTGCGAGACGTTCTTGGCCTCCAGAAGCCTTATTATCCAGGCCAAATATAGCCAACATTCATTCTGTCCATATCCTGAAAGTGTTAGTAGGTTTTGCTCCACTGATAGCCTTCATCTGATGAAGATGAAGATGTTCTAAACAATAGGGGCGATACAGCGGCGGCTCAAGGCCTATCTCTACCTAATATCTTCGTGTTACGGCTACTTGCGAGTTCCTATAGGTCGTAGGTGCACCGCTCACATACCTGGACTAACCGTCCGGTTAGCTGAAGTACCCACATAATACCTACAATACATCTCATTTTCTAATGGTAGAGACAAAGGCGTGTGGAAGTCCCATTTGCTTAATAGTTATACCTGCCGATTAGAAAGTACGCCTATATTGGTTTATTCTGCCAACACCTTGGGGCAAATTGCGATGGCAGATGTCCTCTTGTAGTTAACAGGATGTTTTGTTAGGTAAGGAGAGGACCGTAAGGTATTATTTGCCACTCTTGTCATACCGTATGATGTACAACTATATTGACCGTTTATGTCACTGCTGTGCCCTGTAAGTCAGCCGTCTGTCATTTAGCGCATAGGTATTTATAGGCTTTAGCAAACATCCTAAGCAAATAGCGGTAACTACCTACCCACTCGTATTTGAACTACGCGTTACCTATAGGTATGTTGGTGTACGTACCTACCTAATCATGTATAGGTACCTGCCCTCACGGATAGGTTACCTATGGTAGCCTTTTAAAAGTTCACTGACTTCTTCAGTTTGCTTGTGTAGTAAGTGACTGTTAATTAGGTGTTAACATAATATATAGCACTTACTGGTAGAGGTACCTAATCCTGTACTGGCGGTTCTGTTAATCTACACCAAATCCTTTGGAGCTGATTTTTTAGGTCTCAGCAGTCTGGACTTCAAAGAGGGATGGATGGTAGGTACCTAAGGGCACCTTGTTTTTCAGTAACCTGTGATCCTCGTTTTTATTTTTTTAATGCCAAAAATGGCATGGAAAGTGCTTTTTCCTATTAACCAGTTTTCACCTTACCTATTGTTGCCTCTTGTTTTCAAAAACAAATAGGTGGTAGAGCTTGTTGACAGGCCTGACAGAAAATATCTGTGCTGCCAGTATGGTTGCCGCCAGCCTTTGTTTTGTTTCCTTTATCTATACAAGACTTGTCTCCATATGTTTTGCACCCTCCAGGTAAATACGTCTGTCTGAGTTTGAATGGACCTCATTTGCCTTTTGTCTGACCAGTTCCTAACGGTGTTGCAGGTACGAAACGTGCCAGGCATTTATTTCGCACGTTTACCTAGATAAACACTTGTTCTTGTACGCGGCATTTTCACCTTGCCGGCTTAGGTATGTCTTTTCTCTACATTCTTCCTCTCACTTCCTAAAGTTTAGAGGAATCTTTTGAGACACTTCCGATGGAGTAACACGATGGCTTATGATGGCGCGTCCCACGTCCGTGAGTAAGTAGAGAACCTATAGGTACACAGACCACAGACCATCTTGTGGCCCAGTGGCCCATGTGGAAGCTAAGGCGGCAGTATCTACTACACTCAGCTACCTAGAATCGAATTAAAATTAATAAAAGTAAGGAATAAATTTTCCACCACAGTGATTTTCATAACCAATCGTAGTTTTAGAAGTTGAAAGCAAAAGGGCTGAAAAGTTGCTGATTCTTAAAAAAAACTTCAGAGGGCTGTCTTCTTGTCTATACCCATGTATACTTAGGTACCTATTGTATTAATTGAACTGGCCTAGTAGGTACTTCTGCACATAAAGAAGTCATGGACCGTGGTTGAAAATAAAGATAGACTGTCCAGCTTGTCCACGCGGTGTCCAGTGTCCACTCGCAAAGTCCGTGCTGAAAATCATTGTGATTATTCACTGAGAAAATGAACAAAAAGCCCTCAGACTGCATTTGGGAGGTGGTCCGGTAGGCGCTGATTTTCCGTAAGCAAAGCATGGACGGGATATTTAACTTGTTCAAGGTCTCAAACTGCCTGTACCTGCTGGCCACTCCAGAGCTCCAGTAAAGCGTTCCACCGGCGGCGCTGCCAAGTCATTTTCTTCTAATCTTCTCCTTTCCAACCGCTCGGGCTACTTCCATGTTTTATCTCCATTTAGTATCTAAAAGCAAAAGCGAAAGGAAATTTCTCATACAGGTTCCTTCTCCTATACCTACACTATAGGTATTACTGTCTGAGAATTTCTCGGGGGAGACCCTAATTTTTCCAAGTCTCACATTGATTTTATCTAGGTATAATAATTTTTCAAATTTCGTGATGTTGCCACTCAATACTGTTGGCTGCTGCCGCTTATGAACCCTCCAAACCTTGTATTTGTCAGTAGGTAGGCCTCCCCATACAACTTATTGGAAAAAGTCGTCAGGTTTCAGCTTTAAAATAATATCAATAATATTAGTACCTAGGTACCTATTCACTGACCTGGTGATCAAACGTAGACCTGCCACACTCCACAAAATGGGTCCGTTGTCGGTTGTGGGTCAGAAACTCAGAAAATATCATAATGGTATTACTTATTTATCATGTAAAATCTAATACTATAATATACCTGTTACCCACCCCGAGTCAAGGTTAGGAGGTATTATAGGTACCTAAGGTTCATGCCCCACGCGGGTGGAGTACCTACCTTTGATCTGTGGACCATGGGGTCATGTTCGAATATTTGGAACTTGACGGTGGGCCGCACAGCAGCCGTATACACCACCCCCAGGCGGTGCAGCGTTATGTAAACTGCCCAGTGAAAGCGAACCCCCTGCGCTTCCTATGCCCATAGGCTATGCACCTAGGTGCATTGAGATACAGACATTCTCCTGCCAAAGTAGGTACCGATTCTTCATTTCATTCTCATTATCTTCCGTATTATGCCTCATCGGATTTCACGGACTGTCTCTTGCTTCTGCCAAATGCATTGTGGTTTTCCTGTCTTGAACAATGTTCGATGAGTAGGGGTCTATTGTCAGAATCATGTTGTTGCACTTTTCTCCCAACCACATTACACGGAACTGATGCGCCTACGTAAGAAAGATACCCACACCCTACTCCAATATACTTACTCACTTTTTGACGATGATGAGGGCTTAAAGGGATAAGTCAGTTGGATTCTACAAAAGTAAAGTGTCACTGCACTATAGGTACATGGATAGTGTGACGTTAGTCAACGTGATGACGCAGACCACGCGATGCATTGACACGTAGCAGTGGAGATTTTATGTTGACCATGCGAGGAGGGGGACAACTGGCTTTCTAACTTCTACCCTAAGCTTCATGGTGCAAAAAGGTAACGAGGTGCCTAGGTACCTATCCTGGACAAATAATAACTGAGTAGGTACTTCGGGTGCTTTGGTTACGTTTTGCGCCCTTTAAAAGCAGTAAAACCTTAGTTAATTTACTCATAGGTAGAATAGATCTAAAAGAAAGTTGGAAAGTGAGAAGAGATATTTAGGTACCTAATATTTTGGCGGCAATTTTTGGCGCGCTATTTAGGGAAATTTTGTGTTAAAAGGTTGGTGAAACTGAAATTAAATGGAGCAATGCTTGTTGTTTGTTGACATTTTTCAGTGGGAAAAAATAATGTGTTTCATTTATTCTTGCTATTATTTAGATATAATGAGTAGTAGGTAAGTAAAACTTGCTTTTTTCAGATAAATGCATAGTTGTTGATAGAACAAATAAACTTAACGCAGGATCCTTCTTCAATGCCATTCACCTAACTTACTTGCTTACCTACATCCTACATCTCCTGATGATTCAGTTCGTGTTTTTAGTTGCAGTTTCATCCCAGCGGCAGCAACCACAGTTATAAATTATAAATAGGTAGATATTGGTACTAAGTAACCGGTACCTAAATCAATCGCTGTATAACAGTACAGCAAGCCCTACCTAATAGAGCTTTCCCCTGTTGATTAGGTCGTTCAGTGTGTTGTGCAAAGCCTTCCAGCAAAACCGAAATCGCCTAAAAATTGTATTTTTATACCATTCGTTATTTCAGGTGGAGGCCACATCCAAATCCAGGTAGGGTCCAAGATAGGGGCCCCTTGCCACGGCAGGTGTACACCGGCCTGGCACTTCACAGCTTGCTTCTGCCATACCAGACCTCAGTCAGTTCAACAACCGCGCGCGGGTAGGTGCCTGCCGAACCTTTCTGTGCTCTCTTGGATACCAATTTTGGATACTTCTCACCACATTCCTATTGCTGATTGACGTCCTCCTTACTGTTTAAAGGTAAACAATTTTACTTTAACTACCTTACGTTACCGGCGTCTGAAACTCTGTTTTATTTTCGGTTGACGTTCGCAAACAAGCTCGCGCTCGTCTGGCCGGTCAGTTGTCAAGAATTGCCTTTGGGCTTTGGAGTCTAGGCTAGAGAATACCTAGGAGATGGTTTTACTCGTACGTTAACATTGCGAACGTCCCCTATTTTGGTTAGGGAAACCAAAGGTTTACTTTCCAAACCTATTTACCTCCTGCTTCTCTGTAAAATGATACCTAGGTATTCCATACTGCCTAAGCTCGCTGGATTTCTAGTCCCCTAGCCAAGTTCTCCTTTGCCTCCTCTTCGGGTGCTGTTACCTACAATTTGTAAAATTATATAATAAAGACCTATCTACCGATGTAGACTTTGTAGGGATGAATGATGTATTATCAAGTTGATTATTATGTGGCATTAGTAATGAATTAATGAATAGTGATGATAGTTGTAATGTAGGTAGGTGCATTAAAAGCGATTTGGATGGTCGGAAGTGCCCGTTTTTGACGGTTGAAGTGCGGTCCACGGGAACATTGGCCGTGAGCCGTGACGGTTGGTTGAATTGCTCCATGAGACCTGGCCCTACGGATGACTCACCCACAGCCAAATTCACTATTCTGTGTCCCAATTTTTCTTTGATTCTTTTGACCCACCTGTACCTTACCACAGATTTTGAACCTATCAACATTACATTCATCTACCTTCTTCCTGAATACCCACAGCTGCATGTGGCTCTGGGGTAGATGCCTACTCGAATGTGGCATGATGACTGCATGCGCTTACTGAAATCATTTTTTAGCAGATTCTTCTAGGAGATCATATCAGTCAGATCTTTTCAGATCAGTGAGGTTAGGACTAGGGAGGCATTAATTTTTTTTTTTTTTTTTGTACTCATTCCACTATAACTGCATATTCTTTCGAAAACGTAACTTCCTGCTCGACTTATTATTATAGTCCCAAGTCTATGAAAGTAGGCTGGTAAGTTATGGCTCAGAAGTACTTACCGATTACCGATGCCGCAATAAGGTTGAATATTGTGTAATGGCCTTTATGCGTGAGCTGAGCCCGTTGGCATAGCTTTAGGTACCTACCTATACGATACGTCCGGTCATATGTTGGTGCCAAGTGCCTACCTATATGTACCGGGGTCAGTGCATTTAGTTGGGTAGGTAACCATAAGTAATAATTGCCACACCTCTATGGGAAGGTTTGTCGTGTGCTTTTTACCTTCTGTCGTGTAAATTTTCCATCCATCCTTATGAGAGACCTATAGGCGCCTGCTTATTAATATTAGGTTCCCTCTTATCGAATCGATCACTAATAACCTCGTCCGTTGCACGTAGTACTCAAAGATTGGTGACCAGGCGGTGGCTAAGTGTACCTAGCCGGGGACCAACTGTTGATGTCTTAGTCTGGAATGTGGGCACTTTAATCTGTGCTCACAAATGAAGATTCTGCTTATGTCATGTCACTAGAAAGTACCAGCCCACACGGTTCTAGACTCCATGTAATGAAGGGAAAAATCTCCGTTAGCTAGTTCTGCACTTGTACATAGAGCGAGCGGGTAACCACCCCAGAGATTCCATAAAGATTTCCAAAGATTCCCAACGATATTCATAGAAAGATGAACCCCGAAGGGATAACCACTTCAAAAAATTCCAATAAGATTCCCTGAGATTTCATAAAGATTTCCAGTGATTCCCAACGAGATTCCTAACGAGTGGTTAACCCATCGACAGAGTATGTGTCGGTGTACAGTATTAAGTAAGTTTTACCCAGCCAAAGTTGGGTAGATATTTAAGATTTCATGGCCATGTATCTAATAGATGCATGTTATTTCATCCAGTTTCCGGGATTATAGACTAAATGGGGATACCCTACCCCCTACCTTATCTCTCGTTCATTTGTCGAAAAAGATTCAGGCAGAAGCTACTGAAATGACATAATGTGTGACCATTTCACCATTACTTGTCAATGTCATTGCTCAATCCAGTCAAGTCAATGATGTGACTTCATTCATGATGTTTGCATAGCTGTAGTTGGAGCTGTAGTGTTGTAGAGCTGTCTTGTAGTTATCACTATATTCACTATCGAGCTGTCATTCCTGGGCTAGGTACTAGTCTTCTGCTCATTCAAACCGTACCTGGATTAGGCTAGATACCTAGGTATACTGTTAAATGTGGACTAATAGCGGTCCTCGATTACGCATGCCGCCAACCTCAACATCTTCATTTCATCCATGTCTTCACCTATTATACAATATATTCACCTAAATTCGGCATCTTTGGGCTACTCCGGACTAGAATTTAACTGGTTTTTTTCAGGTTTGAATCCTGATTATTTTGAACTTTTGAGTCGTGCCCTATTAGCAGTCATGATCATAGTTTGAATAAGGTACTCAAAGGCTGGTAGGTGACTGAATTTTCTTTTTCATTCAGTTTAAGAGGACGCTATACCTGACGATGCATTTTTTGCCGCCCATAAGATTAACATTGCGAGCGGCGATCCATTTTCAAGGTTGGAAAGACACAAAATTTTGCCTGTACCTAGCCCTAACAATGTTCTAGGGAGTGTTCGAAGCAGATTTCCCAATTTCTCACTGGTTTCTTTTATTGCAACTGTTTTGCAAATGCTAGCATCGCATACCTCAAGAAAAGTGCTGTATCTCGAAAACCAGTAAAAAAAAATGGGAAATCTGCTTCGAACACTCCCTAGAACATTGTTAGGGCTAGGTACAGGCAAAATTTTGTGTCTTTCCAACCAAGGGTAAACCTTGAAAATGAATCGCCGCTCGCAATGTTAATCTTATGGGCGGCAAAAAATGCACCGTCAGGTATAGCGGACCCTTAAGTGAAGAGACAGATCCGTTACTATCTAATTGTTAGTATGGACACTATAACGGGCCGGACCAAATGGAGTATAGTGTTTCAAACAAATTTGCGACAATTCTACCGTGCATGGCGTCATTAGTACTCCAAACAATTTAGAGCGCTTGTCTCTTTTGAGCCATTTCTTCTTGTATAGTTTCAGCCATTACAAGACTTCTGAAAAGAAAAGTGGCACCTATTAGGATTTGGGCAGTTTGAAGCCGACTTGTTATGTAAATTGAAGTACCTACTTACCTGGCTGTACTAAATACAGTCATGCTAGTGAGGTATCCATGATTGAGGACTTTCTACCGTATGCTGTCCATTGTCGATTGTGGGGAGATGCTGCTCTTCAGGTTTCTACGTTTCCCTTTCTTGGAGAGGACAGGTCAGCCCCTTGTCCATTGTTGTGAGTTTTAGTGACCGACTCGGACGCAGAAGTCACCGAATGTTGTACTCAGTTTCGTTTTTCAACCTTTAGAACCTCCAGAAAATATTTCATGTTGTCTAAAAATAGCTAGGTCGACCACCCAACGCTCGTGTCACCGATAGAGACATAGAAACAAACGTACAGTCTGGAGGACTTAAAATATGTTCCTAGCCGGATCCGAAACTAGAGAGTAGTACCTATACCTGAAAACTGTTATTAAGAGAAGCTGTGGTAATTGCCACGACCTCGACTCTGAGGAAGACATGTGCAATTAGCTATAGATACAAACAGGTACAAACATTTTTCAACATGTTGATGAGATTGTCACGATTGTTGTCGTGTTAAACTTCCTCAAATATTATTGTGGGAACTGGATACCAAACTATCATTACTATTGTTTGTTGTCTGCGCATACAGAAGTTTCCACAGGACCGAGTTGCATTGGAACCCCAAAGGGTTCCCTGTTGATCGTCTTAATTCGACTATCTGTCTTATGGATTCCTTGTAAAAGATTTTCATTAGGATTAACTATTTTTCACCGAAGTGCCCTCCTTCTCCTTATACTGTGATTATTATTATTTTTTTTTAGTTGAGCCACAAGAGGGTGATGTAAAATACGCCCTCTTATATTGTAGAACACTACCGAAATATAGACTCAAGGCTCAGACTTGAACGTACTGTCGTGCACAATGTCACTTCAGGCCGAGGGGTTAACCACTCCAGGAATCTCGTTGGGAATCTCAGGCAATCATTGGAAATCTTTATGAAATCTCAGTGAATCTTGGAAATTTCTGGAGTAATTAACCCTTTGGGGTGCATCTTTCCACGAATCTCTTTAAGAATCTCAGAAAATCTTTGGAAATCTTCATGCAATCTCAAGCAATCTCTAGAGTGGTACCCCTCGCTTTAGGCCTAAGATAGTTCTGCCGTCTCAGGCCTTGCCCAAGAAGGTGTGTGATGCTGTAAACCCCTCTTTTAGGAGAGGCGAAGATAAAATTTCAGCACATTCTTCTTAATTATTGCAGTGACGGTGGCCCCTGCTCTCGGAGTTAATAGTTTACTACCAACTAACGAACTGAGGAAGGTGTGCCACATCCTTTTAAGGCGCCTGGTAGGTCCGCAACTATAGAAGAGAAAATATAGCAATTATTGAGCTACTTTCATCTATTACGAGTCTTGACTCCTGTCCATCATCTTTGACGGCTATTTGGGAAAATCCTTATTCTAGGTATACCATTAAATTAAGAATAACTGTGCAGACATGTAGGTATAGAATTTAGACACTAACAACAAGCCTTATTGCCATTTTGGATTGCTATATAGGGGATCAAACTTTGAATCAAATTTGGTTCTCAAGATAAATTTCAATGTCGGTCAGTGTTCGTAGAGAGTTCCTCCTTGTAAAGGTTATCTCCACTAATAAAATTCTTTACTTCTATCTTGCACCGTAGTGATATAATAGGAATAATTGTGAATTCAGTTGTTTCTTCAGCGGTAATTTTCAATTACACAGAGTTAGTTCACGGTTACCTCATCCCATAAATTCGATACAGTCTGATCCATCGATGATCGTTCTATCGGGAATTCACATTTTTCGTGATCATCTCTAGCGGCTAATAATAGCTTCTGCTGCCTCTTCTTTACCTTCGCCCCTATCTTGTACTAGTACTTCTGGGAATCAGGAATCAAATCGTGTTCTAGACATCGGCCGTCAATAAATTCAAATACCTAGTCATGAAGCCCCCTGTAAAAAAATCTTTATGGCTGTTTTCCCTTAAGTAATACTAATAGACACACGCTGAAGTTCCTGTAAGCCCCCGATTACACCTTACAATTTCCAATCCAAATATGATAATAAAAAAATATGATCAAGAAAAATTGTAAGGTGTAAAGTGAATTGAGTCAATTATGATACAATTTGTATCGGCCGGTACAAATTGTATCATAACTGCTACGACTACCTTCCTCTAGGCTGCGATGTGTTTGTTGTTGTTGGGTTAGTCCGTTGAAAATGGCGGCTGAGGTAAGTGGAATGGAAATGACCCGTATTTTAATAGAAAATGTGGAGGAGTACGAATTTCTTATAACGATGAATTGAAAGAATATAGCAGAAATTATTTAACCTAAAACGGTTCAAAAAAGGACCCTAAAAATCTTCGAAATTCTATTTTTTTACCATGTCAAGTTGGCATCACTGCTAAACATGATCATATTTTTATTGTGAAGTGTATTACAGTTTTTCTAAAATTTTATGATACTAAAAAATAGGATCATATAAAAATAGGATCATATTTTTTTTGTAAGGTGTAATCGGACCCTTTCAAATATACAAAATCTGAGCTTGGTATGGGAAGCCATGCATGCACCTTGTACCCAGAAGTTTCTAGCAACAATGACGGTGATCGGCTTAGTCTTCTGTTTGACGGTATAGCTGCTTTAGGCTGCCTGTAGCACTTGCACCTCCTCATTGTACCTGTTTTGTTGTTGTTCCGGACCTGTCCATGCTCCTGTCGGTTTGAGTCCGCGTTTCTCTGGTTGTCCGCAGCTGCTCTGGCTACGCTTCTTCCTCCACTCACCAGCTGCTTTCCAAGAGGTGGCTTCGCTCCACTGCTTTTCTTCTTTCAGTCATAGAATCTCGTCAAGATAATGTTTGTTCAAATGTCAAAACACTTGGCGCTAGGGTCCTACGGCCCGCAGTAGACTTGAACTTGGTTCTGGGTTCTATGCATGGTTTTCCTAAGCTCTCTGTATGGTTTCATCTGCTAGCCAGCTTTCCAGAATGTTGTTGACCCACTCTTATCATATTATTCCTCGCTGATGTCCTGTTCCAGGCACGATCAGGCGATTTCCGCTGGCCTCCCGCTATCTGTGTTTCTATTTCGGACTATGCGTTAAGTTGGCGACTGCGATTGTCACGTCGGCCCCTTGGCCTAGCTTAGACCCCACTGTGGATTCAAAGCTGCACACCAAACACGTTCTGCAGTGTGGCGAGGTCTTTACAAAGATTACACCAACCTTCACGTTCGCGCCAATTGGTAGATGCAACTACCGAAACGTGAGCCATGGTTCATTGAAATGCAAATGGTATACAAACTACCCTTCGAGGGTATAGTCCAAGTCAGGCTAGGAGCGTACCGATTACTCATAATTTCTTGCAAATCTATAGGGCTGATCAAAACTTGTTCTTAATCAGGGAAATATCTGCTCAAGGTCGGATTAGCATTTTTAGCGTATGGTAGGATATGGAACCCAAATCCGTATCGGCGTCAACTGAAAATAACTGAAAATCTTCAAGAAATTATGAATAATCGGTACGCTCCCAGCCTGACTTGGACTATAGGTGGAAACAAGCTGAAATTCTTCCTAGAAAATTGAAGCGTGCATATTGATATTCATTCTCAGACATCCTGGTAGCCTTGTGTCTCATTGCGCACACTTTTGAGTCTTGGCTAGTCTGGCAAGTGGCAGTGTATTTAGAGATGTTGAAGGGAGGGTTAGATTACCTCGTCGCAAAAGTAAGCTTCCAGTCAGCGCTGTTATTAAAATCAAGCTGTTAGCTAACGCTGATTTTTGATGGGTAGATACCCAACCTTATGGCAGGTATAGCCATTGATTTTATTTGCCACCGAGGGGTTAACCCCTCGTTGGGAATCATTGGAAATCTTTATGAAATCTCAGGGAATCTTGGAATTTTTTTGGAGTGGTTACCCCTTCGGGGTTCATCTTTCTATAAATATCGCTTGGAATCTCAGTGGAATCTCAAGGAATCTCTAGAGTGGTTACCCCCTCGTTTGCCACCTACATAAATGGTTTCGCTCAGTTGACGTGTGATCTGGTGTTGCTACTTCGACAACACTCGAAGAAGCTCGGACGACTGGTCTTCATATTTGGATGACCCGACTAGGTTACACAATCTTTTAGTATTTGCTTCATACGTTGTAGATATAGTAAGACTTGGCTACCATACAACACAGTGTACCATATCACCTAATCTTGAGTAGCTACTATAGAAGCCGGACTGCTCCGTTTGGCAACTCGTTTTTTATTAGGTCTTCAAACGTATCGGTTGGCATTTTCATTGACTGTGATAAATGGAAGCGCTGCTATTGGTCCGATGCCCATTTATTTTACGAGTATTTTGAATGGATACTTTATGTAATTTTAGACTGTCGAGCTGAAAGTAAACCAGGCGTAGGGCTACGTAAACGTAAACGGAGTAAATTAGGTAATTTTTTGCTGCTTGGGCTGGGACATATTCCCGTGAATCGTATCTGATTCTAATACGATACCTGAACTTCACTAGCAGGGGAAAAACTCAACTCTTGAACCTAACCCTGGCAAAGTCACCCCTTCCTTCTGTCGAGGTCGGACTCTTTACCCCTTTATAGGCCCCGGCCCAGTACCAGCCCTAGTGAGCTCTTGATTCTCCTATTTATAGGTACACTTGGTATGGTTAGTTGGTCCAAAGGCTGATATGCCATAAGCATTCTCTACGCACGAGCCATTTCTGATCCCGTTCCTCGGTACTGGAGTACCTACTCTACCATTCCTGGACACTGGACCGCAGTTTTCCTTGGAATGGAGTGCCTTCCTTCCTACGAGCTTCAACTTGAAGATGGTAGGTACCTGCCACCAGTCTTGGCTATTGCGGAATACCCGTAGGTATTCAGAGGAGTCAGGTAGGCGGTTTGAGAAATATTCCGTAAATGTGTTAATGTTTCTATAAATGAGGGAATGTGAATATTTAATAACTTGAATGAAACTTGTATTTGATGTAAGACTCAACACGGGAATCTTCAGAGAATGTCTTAAAGTTTTCGATTTGGTATCGCTGATGTTGGCTTGCCTATGGAATTAGGCGGGGGGATGAGACTGTGTGAAACCTGCCCCATAAAGTACCTGCTCTCTAGTCTCAGAGACCTCGCTGCCCATTTGCAATGGGTGTTACTGTCACTGATAGTGATGTTGATAAGTCTCAGACCCTCGACCGCTACCGCCGACGGACGCCTGGCTGCCCGCTGTGCACTAGGAGAGGTAGATGCTATTATTTCTGAACTAAGGCATTAAAATGGTTTATTGCTAAAAAAAAACGAACGGATGGGTGAATCCATTTCCCTTGAAAGAAGGGCCTAATAATAGTTTTGCCTCCTGAGTCCCAAGGCTGTATTGAAAAATTCCGCTGAAGAAAAATTGCTCTGCTGAACTGCGACTGTTATAGCCACTTCGACAAGAGATATGGAGCATTAACATCTTGACTCCGGAGTCCTGAATCGTGGGCTGATTTGCAGCATACCTGTTGGTAGACCTGTGTAATGTTGCAGATTGGAGTCAGTCAGGCCACTACTTAGACAGCTGTCTTCAGCTTCCCTGTAGGAAAGGGGAACGTTAAAATTGTGTTTCAGAAGAAATAAACAAATCCTTCAGTTTTCTCAGAAACGTAAGTCATACACAAACAGCACTTTATCAGCAGTCAAAAGTGGTACAGGACAAACAATAGGAAACCCGGTGGTGTATACTTTAAGAATGGGAATAACCCCTTTGGAAGTGTGGAAGTCCGCGAATCATCGAGTTGCATAACGGTCTGCACTCTGGAATGGCTTGCCACACACGTTGAATGGATCGTATTGTCCATGTTCCAGGCGATCTCACAGCCTATCTTTCTATCGCACCATCTCGCAATTAGTTTCATCCAGTTGCCGATGAGTTTTTGCTCCATTTGTTGGCAGCATTGTGTCCCGAGGTGGGTGTTTCTTACTGTTTACCGGTTTCTGTCAGGCCAAGCAGCTCATCTGTGGCAGAGATTGATCGATGGTTTGCAGTTTTCTTCTTGCACAGACTCTGTGACTGATGGATTGTTTCCGGAAATCACTGATGAGTCATGAACTCATCATGAAGAGGGCCACTTCGGTGCATGGGGCCCCGTTTGTGCGTAAAATTTATGCAAGTAATTATTCGAGTGCATGGCCGCACAAACCTGTTCGCTGACGTTTTTTCTTCCAATTTTTTGAGGTGCAGATTTAAATGTAGCGCCTGAGACTGCCTTGGTACCTACTGTGTTTTGATTGAAATCACGGCCCAGCGCTCCGCCTGTGGCACCTATTATAGACGTGTAATTTCATTTGTAGGTACGTATTGTATGTATTGGCAACCTTGATGATATGCCTATATATCGCCTACTTTTTAACTAGCTGACTTCGGAAAGGTCGAAACTGCACAGTTAGCGGCGTTGGGCATGCAGGTTCTGCAGCAGTCGCAAAAGAAGCCTTTTGCTCCTATTCTGCGGCCTACTTTGTTGATAGACAATATCCCGGCTGGATTTCCAGCAGATAGAGTGACGTGGCAGGTTAGTAGGCGCCTGTGATCTATTTGCAGATGCAGTAGGCTGCCGTGGCAAGACTGCGAAGGCTGCGTTACATGACCAAACGACCACGCCTAGGTTTCTCGATCAGAGATCTTCCGGGACAGTCCCACGTGCACTTTGTAACCTTCTTTGTAACGCTCCAGTCCAACTTGGCGTATCTCTTTGACACTTGCTCTTTCGACTGACTTTGACACTTTAGGGTTTGATGGTTTTTCGATGACCTGAACTTGTGGATGCCGATGCTATCTGGATTGTTTTTTGTTCACTTGTTCTCAAGGAAAGAACCTTGGAGAAGGTTCTGGGTCATCCTTATGCTTGGAGGCTTTATAGGGGAACCTCTCCCGACGAAAGTTCCTGACCGAGTCATCGCTGCGGTTACAAATCTGGTACTCCTAACGTTTGGTGGCTAGGAAGGGACCATCAAACGAAATTAAAGAAATTTTATTGGAAACTTATATTCAAACGTTGACGTTTTGATATTGCCAGGTGGCGCCTTTACGCCCTCTGTTACATTAAATTGAACGAGGAGCCTCAGAGCGATCCTTTAGTGATCCATAATGAATTATTGTATTTGATGTTTGTCGGCGGGTATCGTGAGCATTGGGCAGATTGTTTGTCGGCTGTGCAGGTGTGTTTTGTGGTCCGTGACGCAGGGCAGCTCGAATATTTTCTGCAACTCACGCCGTTAAACAAGCCTCTGGTTAAATAAGTACTTTGAACCCTTTTCAGGTCCAGACGTATAGCACTCGTAAACGGTCTCTATAAACTAACCAACGTTGTGGGATTTTTTTCTAAAAAATTCTGTCGCAAGTGCGCTGAGTTTTAGGATGGCATGAATAAATTACGATGCCTGCGGTGACGGTAATCAGTAGGAAGTTCCATGCAGCTGAAGACACCAAACGATAAAAGTAGGCTACTTTTTTGCTCACTTTTTGGTCTGTAATTTTCGACGTACTTTTCAAGTTAGGTATTCCAGTATAGTCATGATTTTGTTATGGAAAAGTTCAAATTCCGTCGCGACAGGAATTGTTTCTTCATTTTTATCAGTAACTTTTGTGTACGAGTATCAGTACGTAAGCATTTTTTTTTCAGAAGTTGCAAGAGCGTAAAAACTACAATGCAAAGTGCTGATCACATTTTTTGTGTCTCTATATAATTCTAAATAATGATTTCAGTATTTGGTGGAGCTCTGTGTTTATAAGTACTCGTATGCAATACACCGAACCCTAATGGCTCCTATTCTTACAGGCAGGACAACCGACTGATACGGTCTGCCAACAGTTTACAAACTTGGGTATATTCTCAGTTCCCAAAATGGGTATATGGAGCTGATTGTTGTCTTTTAATTGAAAGTTGAAAGACTTGAAAGTATGGCCATGTTCAGAGGTCCAAACTGTCATTGTGATTTCTTACTGAATGATTGGCGAAGTTGCAAAGTATTGACGTGACAATAGTAGTTTTCCCCTGAAGTACTGTCAAGTGCAAACTGGAGTAAATTTACTTTTAGGCGCGTTTACTAGCCATTTTAACCTCTTCGCGGCTGTTAGAAATTTTCAAGAGGAACTTGCTATCTCTCCTTTGGCAAATTTATGCTTCAATAATACTATGCCACGTCCTCCTCGTTTTACTCCTATACTTTCTCATGTTTGAATATTATGCCTTGATACATCGAGTAAATATGGATAAGCTGAGAGCTGAGGAACCTGTAGGTTTAACTGAAAATGACGGCATCCATAACCAGTCTTTCGCTGTTCCTCTCGCTATCAAACAAAAAAACCTATAGTCCCTGACTGATTTCTTCTTTAACTGTATTTATTTTTCAGTGAGTTGAACCTAATCCCCCCCCCCCCAAAAAAAAATAGGGAAGAAGACTTGCTGTATTATGAGTTGATTACAAGCATTTTGGATGTTAGTTTGAGCGGTGAAGGTTGTAAGCACTTCTGTTGTGGTTCTCTGTTGACCACCTTTTATTCTTCGCTGGTGCAAATACCATAGGCTAGCTAACACTCTGGAAACCATTAGAGCGTCTATATTGAGTGGTCATGCACAGAGGATGAGCCTGGTAATAAGGAGAAGGAGAGAGTGGCGGCTGGTTTATGACCGCCTCGGATAACAAGACGCGTGGTCTGATGTATGCAGCATGCGGTCACTTCTTAGTGTTGCCTCATCGGTCAATCCATTCTATACGAAGCCAGAGCTTGTGTCTGGAGAGTGGACCTGGACAGACAGGTGTGTCGATTGGTCAGTACCGAGGGGGTAACCACTCCAGAGATTCCTTGAGATTCCATAATGATTTTCAAAGATTCCCAACGATATTCATAACAATATATACCCCGAAGGGGTAACCACTCCAAAAAAAATTCCAAGATTCTCTGAGATTTCAGAAAGATTTCCAATGATTCCCAACGATTGGTTAACCCCTCGGTCAGTAGGTACCTACCAATGACTTTTTTGAGGTCTTCAGCGAGACTGAAATCTTATTATAGATACCACAAAAATCGCGTCTTTCAGAAAGCGCTGTTTGATGTTTTCATGAAAATCTTGACTGAAATCCCCTCTTTTCGCTCTTATTTTGTGATTTTGTGATCACGTTCCTGTCCTGCCTTCTGTGTTGTGTTCTGGGGAACGTTACCCAATACAGGCCACCTGGTCTCTTAAGACACTGTCGACGTCGAGGGTAAAGTACGCTAAGGCAAATGTCCTTGGCTCTTGGCTGTATAAGCTAACCTGCCAAAGGTGGCTCCAGGTCTGGAAGTAAGTATGCAAAACTGATGGCAGTAATGGTAGGTCTGAAGGCTCCAGAGTCAAGGCGCGTGGATTGGATGATGATGGGTCGTACATTCCATTGACACTGTTCATGGCTTGGCGCCGACTGCCTTGGCATGATGGCGATCTTGCCATGGGAAATAGGAATGTCTTCCAGTCTGTGAGGCATTGGTCATTTGGCTCAACGTCAATGGTAGTGGTAGGTACGGTGCTAATTCAACAAGCTGTTGTAGTAACTTGAGGTACAAATTCATATAGTCGACGGCCGAATAGGAGACCAAAATGGCAGATGGCGGCGGAGGGGTGGGTACCCCCTCTACGTGGCACCAGTACCTATGAGGCTGAGCTGCGACCCACACTATTGGCTATGTCACACGATATACAGGCAAAATCTATTTATAGCCGATACTTAGTGTGGCTCGCAGCTCAGCCTCATAGGTACTGGTGCCACGTAGAGGGGGTACCCACCCCTCCGCTGCCATCTGCCATTTTGGTCTCCTTTTCGGCCGTCGACTATACATGCCTACGTTAGTTTAAATATACTGTCTACGGCTGGGACCTGAAGTATACCTATGTGGGTTTTTGATGACCCGTATAGGCTACACAAAATTCATTCTTCTTACCGGCAGACCACATCTGTCTGCTTCTTGCATAAATGGGAATTTGGGACGTGATTTCGCCCTATAAGCTCGTGTTGAGTTGTTCTTAGGCGTCGATGCCCTTTCCACAACTGAATGCTCCGCCGGTCCGCCCACTCGCAGCCTCGACGACGGCGGGTCACCGGTCGGTCCTTACTCCGCGCGCTGGTGCGCCGTGCAGGCTCTCAAAAGTTCATCTCTTGAGACGGCCGCCCACTAACCCCTAGAACAAAGGGTCAATACCGACCGATATTGTAATTTTACTTGCGATAGAAGTAGTAACTGTAGTCAATCTCAGTATTAATTGTTGCATGCTATGTTTCACTAAGAGTGACGTTCAAAACAACACTCACTGGCGCTGGTGATGGGGTCATGGTAAGCCCAATATTTCTTTACCTGGACCTAGAAAAAGGGTTTTCCAGTCGGGCTCCAGAAAAAACCTGGCTCGACCTGCTGTATAGAAAGTCCGCAGCCCGATCCAGCCTATCACCACGTGCGCCTTAAAACTTCGGTTAGAAGCCACATAGGAACGGCAGTAGGTACCTGTTGTGTTATCAAGAATTCTCAATTATCGTCGGTTGTGATTACTATGCCTGAGACTGTTGTCAGATTTATATTTTGCAGTGACCAATGCATGTTTTGCAGTTAGATTTATTGCAGATATGAACTATTGTACGAAGCAGTACAATACAAAAGAACAAAAGGTGAATCCTTGCACTCATCTCGATACTAATAATTAGTTTTCCTGCATGCGAAGGCTGTGGTAAAATTTCACTGAAGAGAGGACTTATTATACCTTATTGTATAGGCTTTACCTAAATATTATACCCACTACCAATACCTATCTTCCTTTCCGTATATACTTGTTGCTACAAAATACCTGGAGGAGAACTTCGACTCTTCTGATACCTGCTACCCATTCTCTTGCCTGTTTTACGAGCGTGGTTTTTTTGCAAAGACCTTCCAACGAAGACTGCAACTGGAAGTGGATAGACTGTTGAGGACTTGAGGACCTTCCATATACAGGCTTGTCTCTTGACGAGTTGACACACTATACTGGAGGACACTCTTTTGACCGCAGCCTGGGAAGGAGTTAGGTCGCAGGAAGGGCCCGCCATTTGTAGGATATCTGCGGGCTGCAGCGTCACCGGCGAGGGAGTAACCACTTCAGAGATTCCTCTGAGATTTCCAAAGATTCCCAACGATATTCATAGAAAGATGAGCCCCGAAGTGGTAACCACTCCAAAAAAATTCCAAGATTCCCTGAGATTTCAGAAAGATTTCCAATGATTCCCAATGAAATTCCCAACGAGTGGTTAACCCCTCGGTCACCGGGGAAATTATTCTTTCTCAGTGAATAGGAATAGGGTACACATTTTATCATCTTGCGTTCTGATGAAATATATAGGTACTTTGGGCAGGGTACTTCTTTTCTTTCATTATTTCAGGTCTGTCGCTTTTGCGCTGCCTATATGAGCTTCTTTGTAACCCGTATAGGAGAGCGAGCGTATAGAAGTTCGTTTAGGTTGAAGGGAATGCTCTCTTCTTTTCACCAACTTCAGGAAACTACAGCGGTTTCTCATGGAGCGAACCTGATGCGGAAAATATAGTAATCGATAGTGTTACGAATATGAGACAGTTACGGTTGTTGGTGCCGAGGTCGTCGACCATAGCACAGTCAGCACGAGTGAGTGCTAGGCACAGCTCTGCTGCACCAACCACCACAAGACATGCTGATAGTGATAGCCATGAGCCATGACTTCCCAATAACGTTACATTGCATCGACTGTCTGGCACCCAGTTGGCTGGCTTGAGACAGGAATTGCGTCCCCTCGCTGAATATATCTGTCCACTACAACCTTGTGAATTCCGCCTTTGAGTACCTGAGGGCTGCATGGAGGTATAGTATCGCCACTCTGACCTGCCTGGCCCGAGGGCATTCTGCACTGTTCACAGAATGCCCTCGGGCCAGGCAGGTCACAGTGGCGATACTATATACCTACATGCAGTGCACTAGGACTTTGCACCACCGTGCCAACAGTTGCCTGTTTCTTTTGGACAATAGAATATATAGATTTTCCAGCGAGGGGGTGCTGTAAAATAGTTCAGCTTACCTATATGCCGATTGGTACATAAGGCAGTAGATGTTCTCATGCTTTCTTATCAAAGTCAATCTTAATTCACCATGAATGAGTCGCTCGTAAAACACACACCTGTTACAACTCCAGCTATTCCATTGTCTTGTGGCTTGCATGCTCTCATAGCGTCATTCCAGACTTAAAGGCTGGTACTGGTGCGGCTGCCGGCGCGGCGGGGAAGCGGAGCCTGCTTATGCGGTTGCGTGTTATATGATTGAAACATATTGGATTCAACAGTTGGCCCCAGCATACTTTCGATTTCGATCCCACTGAAATGTTTTCAGTGGGAGTGTACAGGTGACTTTTGATTAAAACCTTGACACCACACTTCTGAATAAAAGGTTTAGTCGACTGTCATTAGGTGGCAAATATCATTGCAATAAATATATTCATCACGCGTGACAAAAAGATCCGCAGTAGAGGGGTTCAGTGGGAAAGCAAACAGTTGAGTTGGCTTCCGGCTAAACAGTTCTCAACAGTCGGCGTCTAGCTGACACCTCTCCAAAATATAGCTTTCCAAGTGTTATCCCACTAAAATTTTGACCTTTATTATTGCCTCTGTTTAGTCAGTTCCTTCTATATGGGTATGGGTGTCCTTTTGCTGGGATCGGCATCGGCACTATAGGACTTGTGGTAGGCAGCTAAGGTGTAATTGAAACATGGGAACCGACAATTAGGTTCCCATACCTGTGTTGGATGAATGTCCAGGCCGCTGGCTGCTGTGCCTGGTGCTCAAGGTCGCTCACATTCCTCTATACCTGGCCGACTGGCCGAGCTTCCACTTTCCTTTTCGCACCGCCACTGCACGCCCTCGCACTGCTGCGCCTGGCTTTTTTTCCTGTCCTCTTCCTTTTGATTTTCGAAATATGTCCCTATATGTGTGAAGGCATATCCACGAAGAAAGCCTAGGTATTGCATGGAGCATGAGCATGAGCAGACCTCGCTTTTTAACGGTTCCGTTCCATGTAACATGTAAGTAATGTCGAGGCGAGCCGCCAATAGTGAACGTAGAACCATCCTGATAGTATCTTTTCCTGTTTTTCCAGAGAGCGAATGTCGTCTGAACCTCGGCGGACACCCTGAGGAAATTCATGGTTCATCCACGCGGAGAGGAGGAGGAGGAGGGTGGGAGGATGAACTCGAGCAGTGGCGGCGATGACGCGGACACTGCCCCCCACAGTGGTGCCACACCCGACGCCACTGCAGCCCCACACAATGTTACCAAGGTCACACTCTCTTCCAGCTCAAGCAGCAGGTTAGTCTTTTTAAGGAATCTACATCTATAGGGGGTAACAAAGGCATTTTCCAGAAGCTCACTTGTATAGTGTTAAAGTTTTGGCTTGGCCAGTGGGCCTGTGTGTTCCAAGTATCCTTTAGAGGCCAGTTTCCTTTCCCACCCTTAAGTTCCTGTGAGGATACTTACGCAGCTGTGGACGAAACGTGTTGAGAAATTGCGTATCTTAAAATATATACGTACAACTGCAGTTGCGCTGTCTTGGTTAACCTCCAGCCTGCAGCTGCTTTCAGCAAACAATCTACGTCTAGTTGTCTCCTCACCAGCTCCATGTCACCCCGTCGCGTCGGTGACATTTTTGTGCCGCGGTTGCAGAGCTGCCGCCCCGCCACCGCCGCAGACGCTGCGGAATGGTGATGGTGATGGTGCATCTGCATCCTTGGCTCAGTTCGGCTCGTCACCGCACATCACTTGTCTCTGTCATGACCCGCTCCAGACAGTTTACATCATTTCATTTGGCCTGATAAACGCTGGGAGAAGTTCTTCTGGACAGTTCGTGGATTGTGTGCATGGCGATCCATGATGCCTCAGATTTGTTTTGGTGGCACCGCTGATGTGTCTCATCTCAGAGAATGAAACTAGGTATGATTTTAGATTAAAGGTCTGTTCAAACACTCATCCAGTGATTGTTCAGCGTCATCAATCAGACGAGGCAGCCTCAACTTCCATGGAGACCTGCTCTTGATCGCTGTTAGTTTTTAGCCCATCCGCTGATGGAATGCCAAATAAGGCAATGGAAGACACCTATACCTACTTAGATGATACCATAATCGTATAAGGACAGTCAGCAGCACATTCAGCAAGTCGTCATGAGGTCTCTGTCGTAGGCGGTTTCAGCCAGGTATATCACTTGACATCCTTGCTTGTGGGCATGGGAACGTCTCTTTGGACTGAGCCTAATCTGAGAATTAGGTGAGTGCGACCTTGGACGACCAAAAGTCATGTTTCTCTTCTCACAAAAATGACCCGTTTCCGTCATCTTGCATATTTTTGCGCAGATGAGTAGTTTTTTCTATATATTTCTATCGATGCTAGTCCGCACTGACAGATTTGGTTCCGTTCAAAACGAGGTTCAGTCGGCGCCGTCTTTCGAGTAGCCTTGACGTGTTACGGGATTGGTCAGTGCTCTGCGATACCTACAGGTCTCCGTACAAGCCGTAGGCGTCCCCGGTGACTCAAGACCGCCACACCCGTGGTGACCTTGAAAACAACACCCAGCACCGTTACGGCGATAATGACAAAGGTTCCGGGCATTTGTGTCTAAGTGTTCAGTTTAATTCTGCTGTACCTACATGACTAGAATTAGCTGCGCGTTGAAAGACAGGAATGTAGCCGACCTCTAAGGTTTAGGCTTTAACAGGGCGGAATAGTGACACGTTAGAACGTATTAAATTCTACATAATAACATCAGAAATTTTCTTCTTTAACAGTACCTAACCTACCTACTTTACCTCCCTGGATCTGAGCCGTTCCTTTATAAATAAATGGAGAAATGTCTCTCCATGTCTGAGTACCCTCCCATAGATAGATGAGGTAGGAAATTGTATTAGACAGTCCGTTAGGTATGCCGTGCCAGTTATGTATACGAGCCCAAATTTAGACGGTAGGTACCTACCTACTTGTGTACTTACTTACCGAGCAAACCGTGTGAAACAAAATATGACCTGGTCTGAAGGAATAACTTGAGAGTAAACTTCGTTGCGGTATGGTAACTTAGGTATACCTACATACTCACTCCCCTGTCCTTTCTAATTTCAGCGATATGCAGGAGACTAGGCTGGATCTGAGCTTGGAGGAGACAGACGTCGAAGAGTCCGGGATGGACAACCCAGCGTTTGACGCTGAGGAGCGGCAAGAGGTCGACAAGCGATCCCAGAACGCCCACAATGGCACAGCGGCCGAGAAACAGGCCGAGGCCGTGAACCTCGAACTGGTCCATATGGGTCCTTACGGGAATGGCAACGGACAGACTGTGCCTGGTATTCCCTTCAAGAAGGAGGTTGAAGCTGAAGCGGGCTCTCCATACGACGAGTACTTCGTGCCCGTCAATGAGCACAGAAAATATATGAGGTAAACTAGTAATCAATTCGGTACATGTCGAATTTACGTTAAAAAGCGAACCAGCATCATATTTCATTCCGATTTTCCCCATAGAAGAGTGTTCTTTGTTGTTTGTTGTTTGTAATCTTATTATAGGTACCTATAGGTAAGTGATCCCTGTGTATGGACCTGCAAAAAAGGCTAGTGATACAGACTGAAACACAAATGCAAACACAACGAGTGTTTTGGAACAGCAGATTTAATGTATACCTATTCAGGTGGAAAGTTTGAAAAGTAGAGAAATGAAAATTGGCCAAATTCGTAGGTACTTATTTTGTGTAGGTACCTATACCCTCGCATCAACAACTGAAACAATTAAACCAGCCACGAAAACCTGTTATTGTTGGTATAACCAACCCACTAACAACATTTCCTAATAATTAGAAAAACTCAGCGAGACAGCAAGAAGTGGCAAAGACATGGACCACTGGAGGAGGGTGCAAGGTCGACACTGGCCTAGCCAAGAGGCCATAACGTTCCTTACTTAGGTTCAGTACCCACTTACTGAGTATATAAACAAGACAAACTGGGTCAGATCAACTCACTCAAGTCAACTATACTTGCGAAACTAGAAGGAGATATTCGGTGTTCAGAACAATAGTTACAAATAACAATATCCTAGCGCATGTAGGCGGGTCCCACCTACCAAATATACCTACTCCAGACACGCCGTGCCCAGTGGACTCGTCAGTGAGAAACCTATGAAAGCTGCTTGCTGTTACATTTTTTTGTCGCTATACCTATTCCAAATGCTGTTCTTGAGGGATAACTCAGTTCTCAAAATACCCCAATAGCCCCGAGTGAATACCTCTTGCTTAATAATAATAATATCTCAGGGTTGGGGGGGACAAGCCCAGCAACTAGACCGTTTTCAAGAACTATCCATTGTGCTCAGCTGGCAGCACTACCAAATACCAGCTCCCCAGCCATCGAGTAAACGATGGAGACCTATATAGTTTTAGGTGGGTTCCGAACCACCACACCTCGATTTACATTTCACTTGACATGCTGAACATATCAGAGGTGAATGCCGAGCAGAAAAACTTTTTGATAGGATCGGGATGGAGCCGGTGTGACCCGGCTCTCTCTGCTCCTCAAAAGTCGACCATTTAGTCCACTCGGCTATCGAGGCCGTCGAATACCTTGCTTACTATAGTTGCATAAAAGTTCCCGTTCACTACTCAAAGTTTTGTATGATTGTGTGACTATCATACGTTAGTTGATGTGTATATGAAAGGGTGAGAAAACGAAAGAAGCCGCGACAAATGTATTTCTTTCCTTCATTTTAAACGGAAGGAAGTGCCAGACTGCGCGACTGTATCTCCCAATAGTCGAAAGGTCGCACCTAAGCGGCAAGGTCGCGAGAAGAAAGTGCACCGCCTTGCACGATCACTGCAGCCGCTCTACCAATGCTCACTGCTCAGCCAGTCCCACTTCCTTAATAGCTAAGTACCTATGATGTTAGCGTTGGAAATTACATGTCAGGTAATTCAGGTATACCTTCCTAATATGTAATCGTACTGAAGGTTTATCAGTCTGTAAGTATCAGGTACACCTCTCCTCGTATAGACCTTAAAACCCGTGCTTGATATGTTAATTCGAAAGCCCTATTGCGGTGCACTTTGAAGGGGACTGCGAATTGTGCGAGTAGCCTTTGTCTGGAGCAAGGCTCTTGCGCATGCGCCGCGAGTGATCAACCTGCATGTCTGTAAACACATATGCAGAGTTGGAATGGCAAGAATAGGTATGAATGAAACTATGATTGGTGTCTGGATCGCCTATTATCATCGCAGTCATATACAACCACCTACTCTTACGATTTTCACATGCCTGTCTTTTCTACTCACCAGTTCTCTACGAGAGGTGCTGCTACTGTTTCTTTCGCGGTAAACGTGTGTTACGTTTTTTTTATCATTGAGGAAAAATCTACTAAGTGCAGAGCAAGAGTGGTTGTAGCCTCTCTCATGAGGAAATTTTTCCGTTTGTCGCCCTGGGAATAATAATGGTCTCTTTGTTGTCTAACGCCGACGTTGTCTCCATGAAATCTTCCCCTGTTGATTTAAGATTAAAGGACATATTTCGAGGAAAGGTTTAAATAAGTATTGATTGACTTTTGAACTGATTACAGAGCCACTTCTCCGGTAACCTATAGTTACTACAGGCCATTTTCTTATCTTTATTTTCCTACGTCCTATATCCAGCCCCATACCTATAGTGATTCACTCAGCCGTTTCTATACTATCAATAAGAAACCTGTCTTCGCCCCGTTTTTACTCGGTCAAGCATGATGTCCTTGTGGAACCGGTACCTTCAGAAGTAGATCAGGAAGGTATTATACAATTGCAGATAGGCAGCTGAATATCTACCTACTTGTTAAGATTTACTTTCTTACTTAGCGACCTGAATTAGCGCCTGTATTACTGTCACAAAGCTTCTTTATCTGTGACAACGAACTTGCTATCCTATCCACTAGTTACCTTCACTTTCCCTGTTAGTTCTACGTTACTTCTTTTTGCAAATAGAGTTCTGAAATGGTTCTGCTCGTTCACCGTTCACTCCGCTATAGATGTGAAGTGAGAAAGATCTGTTCTGTACTCTGAACTTGTCCATTTTTGTTCCAGGGGGGAGAAGCTGTATGTAACAAAAGACAAACGAAGCTCCTCGAGTTGGAGAAGGTGGTGCACTTGGGTCGCTGGCTTGTCAGTGTTGGCTATCCTCATTATTATTGCCATATTAGCAGGAAGTAAGTATCATCTTGTGAGCTTAAACACGTGGAGGCGCTAAAATGTTCCGCTATATAAACAGTAACGACGTCACAAAGGTATCTGCCCCAGGAAGAAATTCTCATTCTTGGGGAATACCTTGAATTTCCTTCTTATTCGCTTTCTATAAACGCATAGGCGTATCTACGGGTGGGGGGGGGGGGGGGGAGGGTTAGGGTTAGGGGTTATACCCACCATGAATCGAAAACTGACATGGCACTGCCACTGTAAAGCAAAAAAAAAAAAATTATATTAAGTATCCCCCCATGACCGGTTTCTGAAATCACGCAATTTTGTTTTTGTTCTAGCGGGAGTAATAAACATGTCTCAGGAACCGAGCCTAGTAAAAGACGCTTCAGTAGGTCGATCCTTTGGAGGACAGAACCAGTTGCCAACAGAAAGCACGAAGTCTTCAGTAACGCCCCAACCAACGTCTGCCTACAACATCTCATTTAGTCCGACTACAGATATGTCGTATATGTATGGTGAGTACTCACTCACTCACAGTTTGTGTATAGGTACCTACACATATACTCGGAGTATGACTGCATTGTTCTTTGATCAGTATAAATTCTGGTCAATTAAAAGCGCGTATGACGTCACAATGAGATGATTTAGGACACTTCCCTTTAATTCCGAAAATAGAACCATCTTGCTTGGAAACAACCTCACAGTGGCATTCCACCTTAATCTGTTATTTTAGTTCCTGCAGGCAGTTTACTAATTATTTCAGTCCCCCGAGCACTTGAAGGCGAGCTGAGAATAGACAACATGGAATTTGAGCCTGCTTTGAACGACTCCTCTACGCGGGCCTACCGCAAGATGAAGGCGGACATTGAGGAGTATCTGACTGATGCGCTCTTCACGCAACAAGCCCTGCGATATGGTGCTGCTGACATCTCCGTCAAAGTGGTCGATCTCAGGTGGGCCATTAACAGTAGTTAACGAAAAATAATCTTGTCACGTCAAGGTTCGAGCCTTGATAAATGTAATGCGGAGTGTGATACAGCAATTATTTATATACAAAATGAATCCTTTTCGGTGAGATCTACTCTCACAGTAGGCTGAACAGTTAATATTTTGCTGAAGGTAATGAACGACCAAATTCTTCCCAAAAACTTAAGAAATGCGTCAAAAACCATTATTGAGACAACTTTTTTTCTTCTTTTTTTTAGGCCAGGCAGTGTGGTCGTGAAGTATCGAGTTGCCTGGAACTTCAAGCCGGGTATTCGAAACCCCCCAGACCCAATAACCAAATCAGCTATGGAAGAGAAGCTAAAGGAAGACCTCCGGCGGAAGGACGGCAACATTGACGACGAGTATCATGTTGACCAAGACTCCGTAAAAGTTGCTCGTAAGATTCTTCTACTTCTTGTTTATAAGTAGAAGGTTTTTTTCCTGTGCTGCAGTTTGTTTTACTTGTGTTAATAGCACATAATGTAAGAAGCTATCCTAATCGAAAAATTTCTTCCAGATGTAATGGACGAGTGCCAGCTCTCTATGAAGTTCTGTCCTGGCAAGTGTCATTTTGACTACAAGTCCCTCACTCCTGAATGCGAGTGCCCTACAAACCATAAGTGGGACGAAAGTAGCATGGCTTGTATCGGAGTTTCATCTACCTCTGAGCCTGCTTCTGAGCCGGAACCGACGGCTGAGCCAGAACCAGAACCGGCTGCTGAACCGAAAGCTGAGCCAGAGCCTAGTGCAGAACCAGAGCCCAGTGCAGAACCGGAACCTAGTGCTGAGCCAGAGCCAGCTGCTGACCGAAGACCCGAGCCACAACCAAGTGCGGAACCAGAGCCTAGCGCAGAACCCGAGCCTGCCTCTGAGCCGGAACCTTCTTCAGAACCAGTTTCTGCAACTGAACATTCCGCTGAGCCGAAGGCCGAACCAGAGCCCACTGCAGAGCCGGAACCTAAACCAGAACCTTCTGCTGAGCCGGAACCGTCTTCACAGCCTATTTCTGCTACAGAACCCTCTGCTGAACCGAAAGCTGAGCCAGAGCCTAGCGCAGAACCAGAACCTTCTGCTGACCCAAAAGCTGAGCCAGAGCCTAGTGCAGAACCGGAACCTAGTGCTGAACCAGAGCCTTCTGCTGAGCCGGAACCGTCTTCAGAGCCAATTTCTACAACAGAACCTTCTGCTGAACCGAAAGCTGAGCCAGAGCCCAGTGCAGAACCAGAACCTTCTGCTGAACCGAAAGCTGAGCCAGAGCCTAGTGCAGAACCAGAGCCTAGTGCAGAACCAGAGCCCAGTGCAGAACCGGAACCTAGTGCAGAGCCAGAGCCTACTTCTGAGCCAAAACCTGAACCAGAACCTTCTGCTGAGCCGGAACCGTCTCCAGAGCCAATTTCTGCTACAGAACCGTCTGCTGAACCGAAAGCTGAGCCAGAGCCTAGCGCAGAACCTGAGCCCAGTGCAGAACCGGAACCCAGTGCCGAGCCAGAGCCTACTCCTGAACCAAAATCTGAACCAGAGCCTTCTGCTGAGCCAGAACCTACCTCAAAACCAATATCTACCACTGAATCCTCCGTACAATCCAAAGCAAAGCTAGAGCTGAGGCCAGAAGCAGAGCCTACGCCTGAGCCCGAACCAACTTCTGAGCCTATTTCTGCAACTGAACAGTCCGTTGAACCAAAAGCCGAGCCAGAGCCAGAACCTGGTCCGGAGCCCAGCAGAGAACTTACCAATTCAAGTGGACTCGCGACTGACACAACACTTCAGCCTGAAATAGTAGAGCTAACCACAGTGGAACCCTTATCGGAGCCTAAACCCTCTCCAGAGCCAGAGCCGAACGCGGAAGCTACATCAAAGGTCCAAGCTCCTACTGAGATAGAGGTAGAAAATAAAACAGAACAGCCGGAAATGAAAGCGGATCTGAGAATGGTTGAAGTTACGACTGACTTTCCAAGTGTAACGCCCGAAGTTGAGGAAGTGACGTTGAAGGAAACAGCTGAGAGCATCACTGTGTTGCCTGGTACAGAGGTGAAGCAAGACGTTTCAGCATCGTCCGAACCGCCTGCGGTGACAATCCCTGGCTCAGAACTGCATTACTCAAAGACTGAAAGTGATTCTGAAGCAGTCACTGAAGTTGCGAAACCTCCCAACAAAGACCGACTCGAAAGTTATGATAAAAAATTGTACAAACTTGGAAATTTGGAAATCCCGCCTCTAGAAGGAATAACGAAAAACTTGGTAACTACTGCTGCACCTCTGACTTCTACCACGGCTCTTCCGGACCATTTCGGTTACGAACTTGAGAATGAGCAGTTTAACACTCTCGGTAATGAGGAAGAGGATGAAAGCCTAACCGGTGGGAAATACGCTGCTAAGACGAGACTGGGTGAGAAATATAGCACTACAGACCGTTCAACATTCTCGAAAAAAATCTTTTCGGAAAATGAGTTCGATCTCGATTTTGCACTAAAAGACCACAGCACTACGGATAGAGAAATCGTGATATCCGAGCCAAATTTGGATAAGAGATTGAATCAAGCTGAAATGAAGCATGATTTGCTTCCCAGCGAAGACACACGTGCAATTGAAGAAGAAAGTAACGACGAAGAGAAAAGTAGCAAATACAGAAAAAAGAATAATTTGAGGAAGAAGGGCAAGGATGGTAAAAACTTAGATGATGAAGAAGACGGCAGGAATGATGTGGAGGTTCTGGTCCCGGTGACCACGATGGCTCCAGTTGAGATGTCAACAAACCCTCTGGCTGAAGCTGTGGCCATTGAGATGTTGAATAACACCACCATGGCGACATCCGAGGCAACAGAAGCAACAGCACCGCTCGTGGAACAAGTGGGGAGAATGATGCAACAGTCGTCATCAGACATGATGACTTCTCTAAGACCTGAAGAGAAAACCACTGAAGACAACTTAAATAATATGACAACGGAATCGAGTCAAACTGCTGATACTACTGAAGCTATTCGCGTGACTGAAGATAGTGAGGAAACTCGTGAAAGTGACATTGGGCCACTGACGGCGCAGTCTGTCATGTCCGCTCAGAAAGAAATCACTAAAGTAGTCCCGGAGTCTGGGATGGATGCGGAAATTCTTACCACAGTTACGACTGTCGTAGAAAGCACCACTCCTTCTGGCGTATCAGTAACTTCTCAGCAAAGTTCTGCGACTTCTGAGTCTGCAACAGAAGCAGCTCCTGGTGAAGGTAGTAGTTCTACTTCTAAAGAACCAAAGAACGATGTAGGAAGGACTGAGGCCATAACTGAAGTACAAACGCAGCCTTCTCCATCCTCATCTGAAACAGCCAGCCAGTATTCATCAGCTGTAACTTCGCTTCCCTCTGAAGTGACCAGTGTTGGAGTCAGTTCCAGCTTGCCCCAGACATCTACTGAGGAATCTAATGAAACACTTCGAGCTGTTACTGAGGACCTAAGTGGTTTCTTCTCGAAATGCGCATCAGGTAAGAAATCTCTTTACCTAGGGTTTTCTCCTTACGGACTTCTACGCAAGGGAGCTTGAATTTCAAAACTATCGTTGTCACACGTATAAAAGTAACATTCCATAGGTAAGGTGAACTTTGCCAGAATCACATGCCTGGCGCTCCAACCTAATTTGTCCTCTCTCTTCCGGCGTTTATAGGTCAGTTCCAGTGCAAGAATGGGACCTCTGGTCGTGGGTCGGCCTGTGTACCTTTGTCTTCCAAGTGTGACTCAGTGAATGACTGCTCTGATGGGTCGGACGAGTCTGGGTGTCGCGAGCTCGGTTGCCCCGGTAGCTTCCAGTGTGCAGATGGGCTCTGCTTACAAAGGCACGCCGTCTGCAACGGTATCCCCGACTGCAGCGACGCTGGTGATGAAAAAGATTGCGGTAAGAAATTTCTTCAAGATTGGGATACAACATTTATCTATAAATCTATATTTCTGCTTGAGATCTTTGCTTCTTCCGACGTTTCTTTTTTATAGTGTCATGATATTGATTTCAGGAACATGGAAATGTGAGTTCGATGAGTTCCAGTGTCCATTAGGACGGTGTATCCCTGTTCTGTGGCAATGTGACGGCAAGCCCGACTGCTCAGGACACGCTGATGAATTTAACTGCCCTGGTTAGTATACCTCCAACAGACCTGGAAATATCTTGGCGTTGTATGTAGGTACTGAGAGCAGGGAAACCCTGCTTCCAGGAAAAGGGCTTTGAACATCTGCTACATTCATTAAATTGGCTAGTGCCTGAACGACGAATTTAAGAAAAAAAATTGGCAGTTAAAAACTATCCGATAGCAGAGCAACAAAAAATCAACTTATTCATAATAGGGGAGGAAAAGTCGTGGGGGATCTCTGCCTGTCACCATTTACTGTCAGGTACTTCATGGACCTATATTATTTTAAATTCCAGATTCATGTGGAAATGACGAGTTCCGGTGTCCGGAAGGTTGGTGTATTCCCATGACGTACCGGTGTAATGGCCGGCCAGATTGCCACGGAGGCGAAGATGAACAGCTTTGTGGTAAGTGTTTCAGTAGCAAAAAAATTTATTATAAAATAACAACCTTTCCTTAAAATACTGTTCCTCAAAATGTGGCTAAAGTGTGTCGAGATTTATGCCTATCCGACACAGAAAAGGTCGAGAAACTTCACTAATATTATGAAGAGGAAACGTTAAAATGAAATCCCTTTGCGAAAATAGCTGAAAGTTAAGATGATGACTGATGATTTCATCACTCTTCTATTTCGTTTACGCATTCGTTGTTAGTATTTATTATTGTTGTATTTATATTTCTGACGTCTGTACTTTCCAGATTGCTCATTAGACCAATTCAAATGCGAGTCTGGCGGCTGCGTAAACAAGATGCAAGTGTGTGACGGTATCGATCATTGCCCGGACCGCAGCGACGAATGGCAGTGCTTCCACATTGACAACTCGACAAACCAGCTCCGAGTACGCAGCCAGGAGGGTGCATACCTCCCGGTGTGCGCAGAGCGGTGGTCCCAAGCTGAGTCTGACCTGGCATGCCGCTCACTGGGCTATGGCTACTCCACCAATGCCGAGCAGTCGGAGACCCTTCGCACTGGCTCTGATGAGCCCAACTTTATCCTGAAGGACTCGGCCTCTTCGAGCAACTCCCTCCTCGCTTCTCTCTTGAAAAATCCCCAAACTTGCGAATCCGGCCGCTTTGTTGAGCTCTCATGTCAGGACTTCAGTAAGTTTTATTTGCTGAGAGATTAGTTTGGTTTTTCTGGCCTTGACGGTGGTTGGCATAGGCTATCGAAAGAGCTCTTGAGAGCCAAGTGAAGGGTGTTGAGGAAAACATATCTTAGAATCAAGGAGGCGTTTTTAACGGTGGATCCAAATTGATTTTTTCTTAATCAGTCCTTGGAAGCCACTGGATAATTTTGAAAAATGAATATGAATTTTTTTTAGCGTCAGTATTTATTTGACTGCATTAGAATTTAGCAATCAAGTCTTTAAAAGAATGTCGAACTCGACTGTTACTTGCATCCCAGCAAGACAATTACAATTACATATTATTTTTTGCAGCATGTGGATCGCATACTATGTCAGAAAGCGTGAATGCGCGTCTTGTTGGCGAAAGCAGCGCCATGGCTGGCCAGTGGCCGTCCGTCGCTCTAATCTACAATGCCAAGAACTCACAAAGCTGTACGGCCAGTATTATCACCCCCAGATGGTTGATAGCCAGCTACAGCTGCCTACTAGTCAGGTACATAAACATTTCATGCCTTCTCAGGTCTCGGTGTTTGAAAAGATCTGTTCAGCCACTCGGCCAGTGTTTTATCTTATTTATTACTCAGTTTGAAGCAGATCTGTAGCGAAATGAATGTTACGTTTCAGAAACAAAAACATAAACTTAGGAGAATGGCGTATATGGAGTGGATCAACAAAATTCGAGTCGAGCAATGAGGGCCACAACGTGTCTGCTATCTTACGCTACCCTCAGGCTCGTTTCAATCAGTTCCTCTACGATAACGACGTGGCACTAGTCGAAGTGGCAGGAGCGCTTACTTTCACCCCTAACGTTGGGGCCGTCTGCCTTCCAGAACACGAAATTCAGCCACGACAGATCTGTGTAACTGCCGGATGGACAGTTGGACCAGGGGCAGGTAATTACTGTGGAAGAATAGAGTGAACGTGCAAAATTTCGAAATTGAGATTTTAGGTTCCCCTTGATCCTGGAGGTCCCCTGAGTTTTTTCTTTGCAACAGTGCTGGTGAATTAAAGTAATTATTAAAGGTACCTAAAGTAAAGTAATAATCGGTGTAATGAGACGACAGAGTTGGAAAACCTTTTCGGACGGAGTGAACGGAAGCTGTGAGAATAGGTATACCAACTCGAAGATAATATTTTCGGATAAAAGAAAATAAGGTATTTTCTGTGAATCTGGCAATTATCCACTCCATTGACTGTTTCAGATGGGGCATTAACTCAGTATTTACATTACCTGCCTGTGCCCACCACGGATCTTGAAACGTGCAACTCCACCAAACACTACGCGGGTCTTATAACGACGGACAAGATTTGCGCTGGTTTCACTGACACCACGAAGTCTCTCTGCTCCGTAAGTTTGTCTCTTGTATTTTCTACGCGTGTGTGGCCTCCGTACACCACCCAATATTCGGTGTTGTGCCTATAAATTGTACTTAAGAATTTAAACACAATTTGTTTGCCTTTCTCAATGACCCGTTTATGAGTACACTGTTACATATTTCCTTTATCATCAAATTCAAATCTGAATTATTTTTCAGAACGATGAGGGAGCTCCTTTGATGTGTGTCAGAGACGGCCAAGGTGTTTGGGAACTCCACGGCGTTCTGAGTTACCATAGCAACTGCGGGCGCGGATTCAGACCGTCCATCTTCAGTGACATAACGGCTGTGAGAAGATGGATCGAGCAGACGACGGGGACCGACTTCAGCCGCGTACAAAGTGGCACCGTTCAAAGATAAAGAGAACCGAACATCGCCTGTTTAGTTATGGATATACCATATATATCAGACGGTAAACGCCTCGTGGTGCAATTCTATAAGAAAGTGATGAAGAAAAAATTTACGGACTACCGTACCCAGAGAGACGGTTGTGAGCGGTAGATACGCTGGAGGTACATACACGTATTGTCGGAAAGAGCCTTCGCAATCCATCGATTTTGACCTAGCTGAATTGCTTTTCGTCGAAGTCTTGAATTATTGAGACTATGTGTAGCCGAATGAGTGCGTTTTGTTTAAGTCCAGCAAGTCAATCTGGACAAGGGCGACATAATATCTTAGAGGAAGAATGGCTCTTTGGTATACATGGAGAGACAAAGTTAGTCCCTATCGCCTAAACCGGCTGGACAGACTGAAATCGGGACTTGCTCACTACAACGCCGTTGATTTCGCTTTCAGCTGTTTTGGATCTAAAGTCTAAAGGGATTGTATGTATAGGTAGAGGGCCTGAATTGAATATTGTAGATAGATACGTACTAATTAGGTACTTGTACTTATAGAAATGCATTTTTTTAAATCTCAACTCTTTAGCCACATTTTCTGTTGATGGAAGAAGTTCAACCGTGTAAAGCGCCGCAAATAATAGTAATTGGAGGCCGGCAGGTATTCCATAGAGATATAGGATATTTTACTACATCTGAAGTGCCTTAAACTTTTTAAACTACTGGTTTTCCACTGCGAGCTCAGGAAAAATACTTCAAATCTTCCAGTGTACATTCCACAGAATTTGACAGTAATAATAATAAGTAAAAAATATGAACAAACTGCAACTGGGATTCACTGTCTTGGCGCCATAACTTAGGAGCGAGGAATTGCCCGAAAACGTGATCGTTAAAAAGGCTTTGACAAGATCTTCCGTCTGTTCAAACAGTGTCGGAATTAGTGTTCAGAGCCGCCAGCGTGACATTTACCGACCGTTACTATCTCCAACCTTGAGAGGAAAAATTCGAAGAGCACATACCTTTTATAACGGTCAGAACAATTTCGAGAATTTCCCCTCCCAAGTGACATGATGCGGCAGTGGGTATAGTCTCCAGTTTAATGTTCGTTCCGCTCAAAGTATTGGCTATGTATTTATAGTGCGACTGCTCTGTTGCATTTATTTAGTAAGTTATTTACTTTTCAATTATTTCCGTCCATTTCATTTTATGAACTTTTTAGTTTTTAGGGGTATCTATTGCACACCTGAAGTGCAACAACTGAATGTTTAAGACTTAACAGGCAGTCTTATAAGTGTGTTGTACATTATGTATGATTTTATACTGCGTAGAAAATAGCGAAAGGTTCATGTGTCAATGAGTGGCCGTGAGCCGTTGTTACCAAACCCTTCCGCCCAATAGCAACTATGCTTCACTTCCTTGTACTTAACTTTGAAAGCCGATTATGGCAGAAGGACTGATGCTTCTCTACGCGCTAATTGTAGGTACTGAAAAGGCTGGACCGTATTTAATGCCTAACTGTATTTTAATGCAATTGTTGGATCTTAATGTTATTGTAATGTTGTAGATATTAGAAATGTGTAAATATTATAGATCCTCTTATGCTAAAAGAGTTATTATTTTTGTATTAAATAACCCTGATAAGGAAATTACAGAGCAACGTATAAAGCATTTGCTCGCTGTTTTCTGATTGCTGCTTGCACGTATAATTCAACTGACTTTCACAAGCTCATTCAGTTAAAGGAAATCAAGATCGTTAAGTACTGGAAAACGAAAGAGTAAGACTGTAGCAAAGAGTGCCTACATATTCTGATGTACCTTTGCCTTATTTTGAATCTCGGTTGAATTGGTAAGGGAGAATCCATCAACTACTTTATTCCCTGGTGTTGCTCTAGGTCGGTAACCGCGTTATTTGCTGCTACAAGCCCCTTGGTCACTTCCATCACAACGTCGTGCCATGCCGCAGCCAGCTCTTCGTCTGATTCCCCTTCATCCATAGCTCTTCGGAGCGCAGAATACTTGTCCACCAATTTCGCTAGCTCGGGACGGAGCTCATCCAGGCTTTATTGAACCAAAAATAACATGAATGCAATTCAGGTGCCTAGATATAGGTACTTACCTAATTACAGGATGTGATGGTGGTGTAATACACGGTTAAGAAGAGAGGTAGGAAGGGCCAAGTAACTCTACTAATAACGAACTGCTGAGTGGGCAGAATTTTCTGGCGTATCTGCCACCTTTCCTGCCATACGCAGGAGAGTTGGCAATACAGTTAAACGCTAGATTCTACATATTATCTTGTATAGAGAAGGTAAGTTTTTCTGTCCAAATTTCAGTGAAGTTTAGGAGAAAGTATTGTTGACTCACCTTTTCAGATTTCCTTTGTCCAAAGCAAAATGTAATCGGCTGACGTTCTCTAGAACGGAGGCATTATGCTTGTATTGGCCATGCAGAGTTAGAACGACGTTCAGTTTGCGCTCGAATTCTGACGCTGGGTCACCCAGCGCATCATCTGTGATGTCGCGATTCAGTTCTCCCAGTCGTCGGTACACGGACTCAATGTTTTTCCGGCTATTTGCAGCCGCACTCAGCATGTTGTTGGCAGCTAGTAAGCACTCGATCATCGTTGCTGGCTTGTCATATGTCTTATCTCCTTCTCCATACACTAGACTTTCAAGGCGTGCTACTTTTGCTTCAAGTAAATCGATGGCATTATTGTCCAGGTCTGAGCTGTGAAAGAAAAGAAGCTTACAAAATACGGGTGGATGGAAAGAGGTTACCTACCGTTTTTCAAAATTCAGGTTGAAAATGTATCGAAAACTTACTGGGAATCCATTTCAAAGCGGCCGCGATTATAAGATTGAATTAAATGATAATGAGTAATGAATAAATTTGAGAAATTAGAAAAAGACAAGTCTGTGAGCTACAAAAATAAAAGTAAACAAATATATGTCATATTCTGTTGCCACGACTTTTTCTTCTAGCTTCTGCTTCTGCTCCCACGTCTATTATTGTTTACTTGTTTTCCCGGCACCGTGAAAACTTGGTAAGCATATTTATTTAGTTTTTCTTCTATTAATTTATAGCAGTTCAATGTGGGATGTTCATGATAATTTAATTCACTACAGCTGATTCTCTAGGGCTAAACACAGAAACGGCAAAAAATAAATAGATGGTATCTACAGTATAATGGCTGGTTGACCGTACATCAAGTGGATTACTAAAATGCGTTATGTAATCTAAAATCTGGATGCTTGCAGGGGGTCTCTACGTTCGCCGGGTCAGTAGTGCAAGATCTTCAGTCAAAAACAAATTCTATCCTCAATTATTCAGTTATAAACTGCTGGAGGTATGTTTTTTTAGTGTTCACTGTTCAGGGATCTAGCTACCTGCATGGAATAAGTGCCGTTTAAATGATAAATATATTACCTACTTATATAGGTGCATATAGTACGTTCCTACTTACTTCTCTACCGTAGGCTCAGGATAAGACACTATGGAAAACAAAAGAGGGGTGATGCAACACCGAGACTTATAGGTGATTAAAAATAGAAAGAGCTGTCCAGGACTGATTAAATGATGTCTCCTTGTAGTTCTAGGTTCTCCACTTGGTTGTACTTTATGTTGGTTAATTTTTTAGATGACAGTAGTAAGACAGTTCTACAGGAAGCCTGGGCTCAGCCCTGCTGCTACTGCAGTGAAGCTGGAGCAATTGCGGGTCATTGTCTCATCCATTAACACTCTTGACACTGAATCGTGCTTCAACGTAGAGGTCACTGCACCTCTCAGTCCTGCTGACGTTGAAAAACTGAACTGGGTTCTTATGGATCCTTTTGCACCGCATGCCTTTCGTGAGAAGTCATTTTTTGCTGAAGGCAACGATGAAAACGTCATTGAAATTGGACCCAGGTAGGGTATCTACTAAAGTAAGTGCAGGTACATATTTAGAAGCGTCGCTCAAGCTTATGGCTGATTCTAACTTATATTTCTCCTCGGTTGTAGACTGAACTTCTCTACAGCATTTTCAAGCAATGCTGTGTCGATATTCCGAGCTGTTGGTCTCCCTCAGATCACTCGTCTCGAGTTATCTGTGAGGTACCGCGTAGTGTCAGGAAAACCTCTGTCGTCACAACAGAGATCGGACGTGGTTGCAGCCGTTCATGACCGAATGACTCAGTGCGAGTACAAGCAACCACTCACCACTTTCAACTTGGGTATTCAGCCAGAGCCTTGGTTTTTTGTTGATGTCATGACGCAGGGCCGAAAAGCTTTGGAAGACGTTAACAACAAATTGGGTGAGTGGATAACTTACGTAACTTACCACCTTTGTTGGCGGAATAATTAGAGTGTGTACGAGATGTTCCTAGACCACAGGAATGATCTCTGTTATTAACACAAGTGTTATCTCTGGTGCTGGATAGCCAGATGTTTCAAGGAGAAATACCATTACCTCCAGTGAGCAATACAACAAATTTCCACTTGTGGTAACATAGCCACCGCAACAGCAGCAAAAAATCTTAAGTAACAACACAGAACGCTTTCATGATTGCACCCTTTGCAGGACATGGGAACTCTGCATTTCACTGAAATCTTATTTTAATTTTTCAAGGCCTGGCTTTTGATGAGTGGGACCTCGACTACTACACAGACCTCTTCCGGCAGCAGCTGAAGCGAAACCCAACAAGCGTGGAATGTTTTGACTTGGCGCAGTCCAACAGCGAGCACAGCCGCCACTGGTTTTTCAAAGGACGCATGGAAGTTGATGGCGTAGAAGAAAAGTTATCTCTAATCGATATGATCATTGACACGCAAAACCATTCCAACCAGAATAACGTTATCAAGTTTAGTGACAACAGCAGGTAATTTTTTAAAAAATTTTCACAGTTAACAAAGAATTGATTCAACAACACGCTGGTTGACCTCACTTTTCTGTAAAAATGAGCTCGAGACAGAGGAGTTTACTGTATGAATTATAGCTGGAAGAAGTAATGTCACTGTCTTGTTGAAGTTGATAAAATGTTATTACCAGAATTTGCAAGTAGTAGGATTTCTTGCCAACTTCTACCATTTTTTTTTCCAGTGCCATCGAGGGATTCTCTGTAAATAAGTTCCGGCCAGTGAGCACAGCAGAGCCTTCACCGTTCGCTGTGACTCCCGGGGACTGCCACCTCATCTTCACTGCGGAGACGCACAACTTCCCAACGGGCGTCGCTCCATTCAGTGGAGCCACTACCGGTACGGGCGGGAGGCTCCGCGATGTTCAGAGTGTTGGGCGGGGAGGCCACACCATCGCAGGGACTGCTGGCTACTCTGTTGGAAATCTCAATATTCCCGGTAATTACCAAATAGGGTAAAAACTCAAGTGGCGCCAGAATTTTGCGGCCATAGTGATTGGGATATATGAGCCTAGTTGTGCTGTTTAAATCTACGGAAATTTTTGATCTCGACTTCTTCTTAAAAACCTGAATTTTCAGGCTACAATCTGCCTTGGGAGGATGCTTCTCTGACGTACCCAGGAAACTTTGCTCCGCCTTTGGAAGTGCTTGTAGAAGCGAGTAACGGCGCGTCAGACTACGGGAACAAGTTCGGTGAACCGCTCGTCTGTGGCTTCGCTCGTTCCTTTGGATTGGTGCTGCCTGGCGGCAGGAGAGAATGGATCAAACCAATAATGTTCAGTGGTGGCCTCGGGCACATGGACCACGACATGGGGCAAAAGCAAGAACCAAAGAGAGGTAGATAAGGTCGTTTTTCATTTGATCTACTTTTTTTTTTATTCTTCAAAGTGCAAAGAAAGGAAAATGAACTATGTGTGGTAGTTAATTTATGTTGATTCAGTATGCGGTCATCGTAGTAATGTAGTTTTGTTCCAGCTACCAGAGTGACTGGGGAATGTAGGACTCCATTAACATCTGAACGACCGTGAATCGCTGAATTTGTTTAGGTATGCGAGTGGTGAAGGTGGGAGGCCCGGTGTACCGCATAGGCGTCGGTGGAGGGGCTGCCAGCTCCGTGGAGGTACAGGGAGACAACAAAGCTGAGCTGGACTTTGGTGCAGTTCAGCGTGGAGATGCTGAGATGGAGCAGAAGCTGAACAGGGTGATACGAGGATGTCTTGAAATGGGGGCCCGCAATCCCATTCTGAGTATACATGATCAAGGTGCCGGCGGAAACGGTAAAAACCTTTGTTGTAGGCGTTGCTTTATTTATTGCATCTACGTTGCGTAGGTGCACTTTACGAAATTATGATATTCTTACAATGCAGCTAATGCAGTGGCATGTATTATTTTGAGTGGTACGACGTGAGCTTGATAAAAAGTTAGTGAAACGTATATGCCTGAAAATGATTTAGTTCTATGTATGAAACTAAAGAAACATTCGGCATGTTCCAGGAAACGTACTGAAAGAGTTGGTGGAGCCTGCTGGAGCCGTTATCTTTAGCCGTCTGTTTTCCCTGGGTGATCCGAGCATTTCGGCCCTGGAACTGTGGGGCGCCGAATACCAGGAAAGCAACGCTCTGCTTTGTGATGCGAACGACGTTCCTCTGCTACAGAATATCGCCAAGAGGGAAAGATGTCCCATCGATGTCGTTGGAACTGTTACCGACACGGGAAAGGTAAGTAAGAATGCGGGGATACCGGTCGTTACATTCTAGATTTCCCAGAATGCATGAGCTCCCTTACTGAAGTCAGATATAGGGATAATAACTTAGTTTTTATTTTTTAGGTGGTTTTGAGCGAGGCGACTCCGGACCTTGATGGATGTCTAAATGCAACAACTGTGTCGTCCGAGAAGCATCCTGTGGACCTAGACCTCGAACTCGTACTGGGCAAGATGCCTCGCAAGGTAAGGGTTTTTTTAAATGTAGGTAGGCAGTAGTCAGTCTAATCATACGCAAAGCCGAGAAATCAATGAAGAGTGAAAAAAAATAGTAGATACATAAGAAGATAGAATGACAAAACCGATTATGGTGGGATCCAGCCTAATTAGTCTGCTTTTCTTCTGATAGTTGTTTAAACTGGAAACAGTCCATGAAGAGCACCCGAAGCTGACACTACCGAGCGGAGTAACCGTCGAGGATGCTCTTGAGCGCGTTCTGCGGCTGCCTAGCGTCGGCAGCAAGCGCTACCTCACCAATAAGGTGGACCGCTGCGTCACGGGATTGGTGGCCCAGCAACAGTGTGTGGGCCCGCTCCATACGCCACTAGCGGACGTTGCTGTCACTGCCGTCTCGCACTTCAACACGGTAAATGTCAACAGTTGTCGTCTCTACTGAAAATATAAAGGAGGGAAAATATTTCGTGTTATGACAGCTAGGGAGATCTTTAATTCGTCCATGTGAAAAAAAACACCAAATAATGAAACCACAAGTTGTGCGATCCAGACGTTTCATCCCTACGCTAACAGATATTTTTTCCTATTTACACTTTCAGTGTTGCCTTTTTTTCTATTAAAAAAGCCATGCTATTATTTTAGGTGGGAATAGCTACGTCAATTGGTGAGCAGCCCATTAAGGGCCTAATCAGCGCAGCGGCGGGTGCGCGAATGAGTGTGGCTGAAGCTTTGAGTAATCTCGTGTTCGCCGCCATTTCGGATCTTCGAGACGTGAAGTGCTCGGGCAACTGGATGTGGGCGGCGAAGCTGCCCGGGGAAGGGGCTGCCCTCGTGCAGGCCTGCGCCGCCATGTGCCGCCTTATGGGCGAGATGGGCGTGGCTGTGGACGGCGGAAAAGACTCTCTCAGTATGGCAGCTCGGGTTGGAAAGGACACTGTCAAAGCTCCTGGTAATAATGTTTGTAAAAGTACCTCCAGATATTTATATGTCATGTTCAGCTTATGAGTCGATCCACACTGATCGACACAATTTGATGTTGAAATGTGCTCTAGAAACGACATCCGCTCATCGCTTTATTGCGATTCACCCGAGTTTATTTTTTTTTATTTTGCTGAGAATCCATTAACGGTCTTGAAAACTCTTGTCTGTTTCAGGTACTCTGGTAGTTTCTACTTATGCGCCTTGTCCAGACGTGCGGAAGGTGCTGACCCCGGACCTGAAGGAGCCTGGCTCTCATCTGTTCTGGGTGCAGGTATCGGACAGGTCGCGTCTCGGAGGCTCCTCCCTCGCTCAGTGCTTTGGCCAGCTGGGAAGTGATGTTCCAGATGTGGATGATCCTGCGCTGTTTGTCCGCGCATTCAACGTTACTCAAACGCTTATTAAAGGTTTGTCTGGTTTTCTACCCGTTGGTTACTTAACCCCCATTTTGGAGAATAGGTCATCAATATCTTATTTTATCACGCTGAAGGTAGCTCACTGAGCTCCTCGTTCACACTGTCAAATTTTTTCGGATAAAGCAGATGGGGGGTGTACTTCACCTCCGTAATATTGCACTGGTCCATTCAGCATTGAAAACGTTTTTTTAGCAGAAATACACTGATTTATTTATTTTTGTAGAGGACCGCTTGCTATCCGGCCATGATATAAGTGATGGCGGTCTAGTTACGGCGCTACTAGAGATGTGCTTCGCGGGCATTCACGGTACCACCGTCAATGTCGTGTCTTCCGTTGTCTGCCCTATCCATGTGCTTTTTGCGGAGGAGGTTGGTTGGCTGCTGGAAGTCCGCACGGACCAAGAACTTAGGGTCATGGACGCCTTCAAAGCTGCAGACGTGCCCATTGTGTGCATTGGTTCGACTGGCGCGTCAGGCATGGATGCAAAGGTTAGAATGAAGAATTTGTTTGGAACTGGTATAATATTATGGCCTTAATTTCAGCCATTACATCGTTACGATGGGTGGAGTTCTTCAACCCTTTATTACGAGAACTTATTTACATTACAGACCGTGATTCGCGTGAATGGAAACGTGGTAGTGGATAAACCTATTCATGAACTGTTTTCGCTGTGGGAAGAGACCAGCTACCAACTGGAGCTCCGCCAGGCGGCGCCATCTTGTGTAGAAGAGGAGTTCACTGGGCTTCGCCTGCGAACTGGGCCGACATACAAGCTCTCATTTGACCCGGACACATTTTTACAGTACCCACCCATCACCTCACGTAAGGATTTCATTTGTCAGCACATGTGGAATGGGCATCACTTATGTGTCCGTCACCTTGAACTGAGCTTAATGTTCGTTGGAAAAGCATTGCACGTGGTATCAATCTTCAGTTGAAAGTAACTTAGGATCTTTATGCTTACGTCTGGGTGCGAATCCCGGTTGTAGGAAGTTTCTCGCTGCAGACTTAGCTGTAATTGACGCTCACTCCCGTTAACTACATCGATCGACTTAGCGACTGATAAGTAATAAGTGAAGCCCATAAGTCATTCTGTACTCGTATCAGGACGGAACATTCCTATTTCTGTTTTAGCTCCTCGAGTGGCTGTTATTCGTGAAGAAGGTTCTAATGGTGACCGTGAGATGGCGGCTTCGCTTTTCCAGGCTGGGTTCCAGGTGTTTGACGTCACCATGCAGGACCTGCTAGTGGGCAAAATTACGGTGGATTATTTCCGTGGTGTCATCTTCCCAGGAGGTTTCAGCTATGCTGGTAACTTGAATTACTTATTCGTTCTTAACAAATTGCCTGTAACGCAACCTATCCGAACATATTATAAGCAGCCAGACGGGCGGAATAGACAGCCTTAGATACGCCGGATACGGAGTCGAAACCCCCTAGGAACTGTTCCACTTCGTACCATTTGTAAAACCTCTTTTATTTAAGCAAGCATCTCCGGTTGAGAGAGTTCTATAACTCAGTGCCCCAGTTCCCTTATTTTCGTCGTAATTATCTTCTCTCACATCTCGAGCCATATCTACTGAATAATGTGACACTCCTGTTTATGATTCTTCCAGACGTCCTGGGCTCGGCCAAGGGATGGGCGGCAAGCTTACTTTTCCACCCGAAGCTGCGCGCGCAGTTCCAGGCCTTTGCCAAAAGGTTAGACACGTTCAGCCTTGGTGTCTGCAACGGGTGTCAGCTCATGTCACTGCTAGGCTGGCTGGACCTCCACGGTACGTACTTTTATTTTCCACTAGTTACTGGTGCTCTTCAAAGCTAATGACACCTTGAAACTTTCGGATATTTTTTTTGTTCTGAAGTTAAATTTATCCTAGGTGACCCACCAAGCTTTTTCCAGTGTTACCAATTTCTCGCTCCGATATTATAGCAAAGTACTGTGCTATCGGGGAGGGCTAAGTAAACAGTCGGGTGTACCACTGGCTCATTTATGGTTATTTTATTGCAGACACCAGTGTGAAAGAGGCGGTTCCCACACCAGACGTGGTCCTCGAGCGGAACAAGTCCGAGCGGTTCGAGTGCCGGTTCAGCACCGTGAGGATCGAGGCCAGTGGGGCGGTTATGTTGCGAGGGATGAGCGACAGCGTGCTGGGGGTCTGGGTGGCTCACGGCGAGGGCCGCTTCGCATTCCGCACACAAAAGGTAACAAATACAACTCGAACGCAGATGAAATATTTATTTCGATTCAGGCTTCTTCTCAAAATAGTTTATTGGTTTCTTTCTCTGGAAATTAGGGATAACTCTTATGTAACATTGGTAGATCTTTTTTTAACATCAGAAATTAGTTTTGACAGACATTTTGTCTGAGTGAAAAAAAAAACTATTTTTCGTTACAGGTGCAGCAAAGCATTGAGAAGAGCGCTGCTGTTGCGCTTCGCTACGTCGACGATAAGGGCGAAGCAACAGAAGCTTACCCCATGAACCCTAATGGGTCCCCTAATGGCATAGCCGGGATTTGCAGTCAGGATGGCCGCCATCTAGCCATGATGCCCCACCCGGAGCGTTGTACGCAGCTCTGGCAGTGGCCGTATGTCCCCAGCTCGTGGCAGGAGACTCGCTCCTCCCCCTGGGCGGCGATGTTCCGTAATGCTATGGACTGGTGTATGAAGCAGTCGTCTTAGAACATCACAAGTCCTCTCTCCAAGACTTCTGTCGTCTTCCGGTATGATGTTCTTGTTTTTATGTTCTATATGCATGATGTTTTGTGTTTGGTGGTGGTGTATATAAGAACAAGAATCTCTGCCCTGAGCATTTAATTTTATGTCCTTTTGGGCTAATAATTATCTAGTGTCTTCCATGAATGAGCTTCCAAACCTTCCTTCCTTAACTATATACCGAATAATTTCTTAAACTATTTGTCTACCTTTTTTTTCGGTGAAAGTTATGTTATCTTGCACGAGTGTTATATCGAATTTTTGATAAATAAATCATTTATTATAAAATAGATATATTAGGTATTTTTAACATTAGTTTGTATAAGATATAGGTATGATATGCAGTATAAATGTACGGATTAAGACACAGATAGTGTCTTTCTCTTACATCAAAGGCTATATTATACTTTCGCTGCCTTCACCTTTATATATATCGCTTATACTCGTATCTTGCATATGCTTTACTCTTTATTGCCATTCTCTCCTCTCTGGGGTGGAGGTTTCACACCTTTACAAGGAGTTTTTAGAGCGTGGTAGCGGTTTTTGCTAAGGGGAAGCTAAAACAAACGTAGTGCCACTGGTACTCTCAGTGAATTAATGTGCCTGTGTAGGACATTGCCTCCCATCATAGTACGATCTCAGCATCTTCTCTAAAAAACCCACAAGTTTTGGTACCTACTTCTGAAAAGTTTTTCTCAGTAACCAAGTAACTTGCTACTCATTTTTGTAAAACCGAAACTAAGAATTGGTCCCACCAATCAAAGAATTCTGTTGTTACGTTCCTAGTGGACCACTCAAACCACGCAAAGGTTTTACCAGAACACCGTCACTGGAACCCCGCAAAAGTTTCGCACTCTTTACCCCATTCAAAGGTGCGGTCTGGATAGCAGCCGTTATTTCCCTTAAACTTAAATCATTATCGTCCAAGAAAGCTTCAGTGCGCTTGTTCAAGTTGTCTGCTTCCTTGGTAAATTTGAGGGCCTTCCGCTTGCGAAGCTCAGTGCGGATAGCGTCCGCGAGGCGGGCCATGCCCTCATCGATCTCATTGAGGGTAGGAAGGCTGTAGCAAGCGCGCAGGTACTGGCAGGGGGTGTTAGGTGTGACGATGTAGGCGTGGCCTGTGACAAACATTACCCCCCGACGGATGCATTCCTCCATGACCAAATGGCGGACGTCGTCCAGGACGTGAACCTTAATCCACAAGAACATCCCTGCTGTTGGGGTGTGCCACACTGCTAGACCTGTCACAAAATCATTTATGGATTTGTAAACACAGTGACTGAAAAATGTATTTCATATTTGTTTGTTCTTAAATACTTATATATTATTGAACGTCAGAAAAGATGTTTCTGTCGTTGAAAACAACTAAATTTCCAATAATCCCCTCAGAAAACTGTCATTTAGAAACAGTGCTAGTGAAATCCTTCATCATAGCTTCGAACCTGTCTCATTTTACACAGTTTGTGTAGGGTGAATGAGCCTACCTTTAAGGTATTTTTCGGCAGCGATAACCATGGCATCTCTGCGTTCCTTGTAGAATTGTTGGATACGGCGGAACCTCTCGAACAACCCATCAAACTTCCAGTTAGTCAAAATTTTGTAGATCAGCACCTGCAATGGGAAATGGCCAGTGTGAAATCACCACCAATAGCTGAGGGTTGGGGGGGACAAACCCAGCAACTAGACCGTTTTCAAGAACTATCCATTGTGCTCAGCTGGCAGCACTACCAAATACCAGCTCCCCAGCCATCGAGTAAACGATGGGGACCTACAGTTTTAGGTGGGTTCCGAACCACCACAGCCTCGATATACATTTCACTTGACATGCTGAACATATCAGAGGTGAATGCCGAGCAGAAAAAGTTTTTAGTAGGATCGGGATCGAACCGGTGTGACCCGGCTCTCACTGCTCCTCAAAAGTCGACCATTTAGTCCACTGGGCTATCGAGGCTGTTAATCACCACCAATAGTCGGACATTTCTTTTCACAAATATTTACCGTATACTTATTGTGCAGTTCAGTTCCATCTCCTAAAGAATTTAGATTGTATTGGTAGGAAGACATTTCTCGTGAGTCGCATTCAAAGGCTCTCTTAATGTCATGTCTATTCTTTTACCTGGGAGAAAGAGGAGGAGTGTAAGGACGAGGCCTGGAGATGGAGTTCCATGCGACGAACCAACTCCCTCGGTCCTGTAACGAATCCTACTCGCAGACCGGGGCTGATCACTTTGGAAAACGAATCGAACCGAAGAACTCGCCCCTCCGTGTCCAGGGAAAGGAAACTGGTTGGATACTCCTAAACATTAGGAAATATTCGTTAGTTTTTTGTGTATGACAATTTCGTGATCAAGACGCTCAGTTTAGCATAGACAGCTCACAGATTTTGTCATTATTGGAATGTTTTTTTTCACAACGTTTGTTTTCTTTTACTGACCTCTTTGAAGTGTAGGTAGTAGTACGGGTCGTCTTCGAGGATGATAAGATTGTACTCGCAGGCGATACGGTAGATTTCCCGTTTTCGCTCGAGCGACAAAGCTACTCCAGTTGGATTTGCTCCTGTTGTGTTCACGTAAATCATCTATACGTCGAAACAACAAAGTTAAAAGTGAAAGACGCCTTTACGCCAATACAGAAAAGGAGCAGCCAATGACGCACGCAACCAGACATTTTTCAATTTGAAAACGTGTACACCCACTTTTAAATTACATAATCATGGTTTTTCAGGCGCAATAAAAAATGTTTACATCCACTTTGAAAGTACCTAATAGAAATCATTGCTTTTTCTGGTGTAAACCAACTTTAACCTCAATGACTTGTGCATGAAATTTCCAGTTGAATGTTCTCAGATGGAACCTCCTGATTGTAAATCAGGTTCAGGTATGTAGGTATACTGCTGCTTACCTTGGGGATGCCTTTCTTTTTGGTAAAAGCTTCACACGGCTTGAGACGATTTTGGAGAGCGGTTCGCAGCAGATCCGGCCGTAGTCCATCCCTGTCTTGCTCAATCGCTATGATATCGGCTCCGAATGGTTTTATCTAGAACAAAATTTTATACGCCTTGCGTCATGATTCATTGTATAGGTGTGATTGTTGTTGGCTACTACCGAAAGCAGCCCCCAGATTCGTTGGTGACTTCTGTTGGAAGCTGGAGGTAAATAGGAGTAGCCTCACTTACTATGCATTCAGTACCGGAGTAGACTGGGTGCTGCACAATGATGGGTTCTCCTTTCTCCAGCGACATTTCGATAGCTTTGCTGATACCGTCCTGGCTGCCAGGAGTTACCAGAATTTCGTACCGGTCCCAGTCAGGTGGCTGGTGTACCTTCTGTTGAAAGTCTCGTACCCATTCTAATAGTGGCGGATACCTAAAACGTAAGGAAAGAGAAGGCTTCATGATTATGAAATTATGAATTTTGTAATCCACAAACTGTAGGATGGCCAAAAGATATCACAACGTTGCACTGAAACCTGGGCAGAATCAGTATCGTCAAAATCATTGTTATCCAGTCGTGGAATATGAACAGACGGAAGTGTTAGTTACCCTTGCGTCGCCATGTACTGGAGCGAGTCGGTAAGTTCTTTCCCCTGGAGGGCCAGTTCCGTACCGTCCTTTAGTCGAAATAGAATGTCCTGGAATGGGAAGGTGTCTGGATTGGGGAGTCCTCCGGCTAAAGATATTGTATCACTCGTTTTCTGAGAATGGAGCTTATCTAGAAGAAGTGTTGTTGTCAGTTTATTCTGCTGATAAACCCGGCACGTCCTTTCAGTCACATTGTCAGAAATATCATGCACCAGACTTAAATTTATGTGGACTTACTCAGTTCCCGCACGAGGGAGGGCTGCCTTTTTCCAGCGAAGTCGTTGATGAAGTGGCTGTAGTCAATGGTGGGGGAACCTTCTTCCTGTCCCCCGCTTTCACTTATCTCCGTAAGTCTAGGCTGATTTGGGGGCATTTTTCTAATCGTTAACTCGAACTGAAACTAAACAGAAGTGTCCTGTTTTAGGGCAGTTTAGGCCATAACGCTAAATTTCTGAAGTTCCTTGAAACTCCTTTTTAAATCGAGATTGAATGTCTGACCTTGACCTAAGAAGGGGTGAAATTAATTGTTTATCGGGAACATTAACCTAAATATTTACCTAAAAGACACTGACTGACCTTCTGGTCTGAAGTTTCGGTGAAGACTGCCGAAGCCACTTTTGGAGCCCAGCAGCAGGAGGTGCTGAAGCTCTTGCATCATATGTTATCTTTTTTTCCTCCGAAAAGGTCGAGACTCGGGTTCATGTTTTTCCTATGTCATTATGTATCATTACATGTCAATTAATGTGTTTTTTTTTTAATATTTTTTTTTCTGTGGTCCTGTGCTTGCATCAGAAATGTTTTGGTCGTATTTTCCCTGTTTGGTCTCTGATATATCACTTGTCCAGTTTCCAGTCTGGATAAAATTCGGCTTCCTCCGATGTCGAAATTTTACATTTCATTTGGACTTAGGAGCTTAATAAAATAGAACGTGGGATGCTGTAAATTTGTCGAGTAATGTCGAGATACCTGGGCGCACTTCATCTTGTTGGTATTCTTTTTGGAAGGTTTTACCGTTATTTTGACCCTTTTTTTTAGCTTTATTGACGTCACGTCACTTTCAATGCTAGTGGAAAACAATAATAGATAAGAAGTTAAATAAACTGACCTCCTCTAGGCCATTATTGAGCGATAATCAGATGGCAGTACTGGGATGTTTTCCCTCAGTGACAAATTTAAAACTATTCGGTATGCTAGTCGGTGCACTTGTTGTTTTTGAATATCAGCAGGAGCACAGTGACTTGCTTTTTTGAGACCCTTATCACTGTTCTCACAACACATTGCTGAGCAAACTCAAGGGCTCACAGAATGGATTCCATTCATTGGCTGAAGGAAATCTTGCTTGAATATGTTGTAGGTAGTGGCTACCTCACTACCTAACGATTTTAGTTCATATAAATCCCACACCTGAAACTTGCGTGTGTGGTCTATTGGGTCAGTAAATAAAATAATTAACTGTGACGAAACTTCGCTTTGCCAGTGCACATTAAAATTATGTTCTTAGCGGAAACGTTACGAAAGTTTTGACAACCTATGTTATTTCATTAATAACTTAAGGTCACTGAACATATGGTTTTGACCTTGATATGGTATTGAGTTAGTCAGCGGTCAGATCCTCAGCAAGGCAACAAACGTGAGTTATCGGCCTTTGCCCTTTCCTTGGTAAATTTATAACCATAACCTACCACTGATCTTTAAATTTGTTGTTATGCTCTCTGATACTCAAAACATCTGTTTGTTCGTTTGTTTTCTTTCTTTGTTTTACTTATACAGACTTCACTGAATTTTTCCTTTCATTCTACTTTTGGTCTCACTTAGGCCAGCTAAACCTCCACCGATATAGATGTAGCAGTGTAAAATACCAGGGTATTTTCTAGCTTTTTTTAAGATAGAGAGCCTGAAGAAACCCCTTTTTTGAAAAATTATATAATGAATTCTATCGTACCTAAGGTCGGCTTACCTACCCTTCCCACTTGCCATCGCACCCCCTTAGGCCTAGGGCCACGACATCTTATCCTTCTTCCCCGGACTGGGATCCTGCCACATAAAACACTCAGCACTGGGGGGAGCCACCAAATCGTTCGCGAAAAAATGACACAGAGAAGAGACCTGTCTATACAAAACCATTACAAGACCACGCATTACCGCGACCGAGTCACCTCACCTCATTAAAAGCTTCACTGATTCTCGTTGAGAATCATTGGAATCATAGGTTCAATCTTAATGAAATCTCAGGGAATCTTGGAATTTTTTGGAGTGGTTACCCCTTTGGGGTTCATCTTTCTATGAATATCGTTGGGAATCTTTGGAAACCTTTATGGAATCTCAGTGGAATCTCAAGGAATCTCTGGAGTGGCTACCCCCTCGTTTGAAACCTATGAGAGAAGGAAAACGAATGAGCTGAAATTTGAAATATCCGAACTGAAGTAAGAAACTCTTAGATACTTCTTATTCTGGAAGCAAGTGGAAGAAAAGCTAGATACAAAAAGCTGAAAGAAGCGCATAAGAAATAAAGAGTGAGCTTTTGGAAGTCAAGAAACCACAACATGCACGAGAATCAATCCATCCGAAAGATTATTTACTGCATGACTTCTGACGCATCACATGGTATATGAATGCGCGTGGCGAGAAGACGTAGAAACAGCCACTGACAGTTGCATCAGATAATGTAACTATATACAAATCAACGCAGCGCCACTACATGAGTGCTGTTGAAAAATCTCGAAACTCCATCACTGACAAATCAAAGTGATGTTTTCTGGCAGGAAGCGTGGATATACTCGGTTAGTTTAGGCACAGGTTTAGGGTTTAGGGTCATTCACCATTCGCCACTTTCTGGGCCCAGTAAAGCAAGCTGCCTCTGACGTTCACAAAAAGAGAAAATGGAAAATAAACGAATCCAACTTGAAATAGCAACATTTATTGATAAATAACAGACACAACGTAACGACACGTCTCTCGGTAACCAGCGAGGGTACATACTATACTACAAACGGAGCAGATGGCTATGTCACATTTTGAGTTATGACTATGATAACTGATAATGTAAGGGAAAGATGGGGCGCAGTGAGGAATGAACTAGGGGTTAACCGCTCGTTGGGAATATCGTTGGGAATCAATCTTGAAATTTTTTTTGGAGTGGTTACCCCTTCGGAGTTCATCTTTCTATGAATATCGTTGGGAATCTTTGGAAATCTTTTTGGAATCTCAAGGAATCTCTGGAGTGGTTACCCCCTCGGGAATGAAGTAATAGAAAAATCTGGAATTAAGTATATTGTTTATCCTTTTAATTTTGGACCCGTGTATCGTGACTCGATCATCAGTCGTCGTCATTCGTCATTGATCATCACCTTATGCTACGAGCTATTTACAGTGTACCTATGCAATATTCAGGTTCGCTACTTTGTTCACTCCATGGATTTTCACTGCATCCCATATTCCGCATGCAAATGTTCCCAAGTTCCGCAAGGCAAGGATAATTATGGGAAATGATGACCTATAGGAGACTCTGGCTCACCATTTTCGTCCGTCAATGATCCGGCAAAAAACGACCTTGCAAGTCAGCTAATATACATCATCCTCTATGTTTACTGCAAAGTTACAATAGATTCTTCTTTTTTTTTTCTGCAACAGGGAAAAGGTTTTACGATAGAAAAATAGTGCGTGAAGAGATCTACTGTTGTCCAAATTCTAAAGAGGGATAGAGTTTTCTCTAAAATTGTACAAATTTGGATGTCTATTCATCGTTATTGAGTTTGAATGTGAAAGACTAAATGGGTGTAGGTGCCTAAATAAAGTACGTTACTGTTCATCCTAACATAGGATTCCTTGTGATATTCTGAGCAGGAGGATTTGTAAAATTGGTTCTTTTAGCCTGATTATTTTGGTCTGTGCGACTAAAACCGTAAATTTCAAAATTTGTTTCTCGTAGAACCCTTCTGTACTGCATGCTCTTTTTTTCCAGTAAATATCTAAAGTAGATAAGGTGGATGTTTCCCCTTAAACTAATATAATTGAAGATGAGATGGGAGCACGGAATAAAGAAATACGCAAATATTATTTTCCTTTTTCCTGCTAATTTCATAGAAAACTAAGCAAGTTGAAAACCAACTTACTGAGTTTGCCATCTACCATAAATATTCAGTATTTTTAAAAACATAATTTTCAAACATCGAAATATGAGCAAAGAGATTCGAGTTTGGACGTTGTGGTTTGTTTACGCTTACCTAAGCTATTTGTTCTTCAATCAATTCGTTAGTTTCCATGAAATCTACAGAATACAAGTTTGTTTACATATTTCATATTATTATTTCACACTCCCATGTCATTTTCGTCACCCATTAATAACAACAGGGGTAAAATATTTGGCATACGACATGTAAGTTTGGCACTGGTGCTGTTTGGATAACAAATTGCCTAAGTGGTTGCTGGTTTCTGTGCGTGAGACTTAAAAGAACCTCCACAACAACTGAGCACAAGTTAGGCTCACTATAGTCTTAACAAAGAGTTTCCTGCGACGAACTCCTAGAGGCTTGTTGGATAGTAACGGTGACTGAAGGAGTGTCTGTGTTGAACTCGGCGAGGTGCTCGCAAGACCCGGAGACAGCTGTAGAGGGTGGCACCAGGAGGCCTGTCGTGCCATCGTGGATAGTCTTTTGTTTCAAAAAGCGCCCCCGCTTGTCGCCGCCACCAGAAGGCAAGTCTCTGTGAGTACCCTGTGAAAGACAGTCGTCGTGGTGCGTGAGAGTGGGGCTGTCACTGGAGCTACCTGAGCAAGGTAATGGGAGTTGAGGCCTTTCCGGAGGAGGAGTCGCTTCTTTTGGGCGAGCTGCTGGTGCAGACAACTGCCTTCGAGGAACGTATCCACTGCGACCGCGTTCCACCCATGCAGGAAGCTGCTTCGTATGCCGAGGCTCAGAAATAGTTTTGATCAGTCTCCTCTTGGGTTTCACCCCTTCTTGGGAGCTGTGCTGACGTCGGAGTTCTCTTGGACTCCGATGAACAGGAGAGCGGTCTTCAGATCCTTCCACAGACATGTCGCAAGAATCAAAGCTCGCAAATCGCGGCTGCCTTTCGCATCGCGATACGGGACGTCGTGCACTCTCACAGAAGGAGTAGTCGTCGTCAAACCCATCTTCCAATTCACTGTCCGTTTCAAATTCTTCAACTTCGTCCTCCGTATCTAGTTCGTCAGCAAACACTGAATCACTTCCCACTGAGTCTTCCTGAACTTCTTCTTTGACTTCTTGGCGTTCGCGTCGTGTTCCAGATAACCAAGGAGAGGAATTGCTGGTGAAACTGCCCAGGCTACTAATGGAAGCCAGCGGCGCCAGCCCTGAAAAACGAGCAACTTTTTTGTAATTTATGTCAATACAAGCGAAGGTACCGGTTTTCCTACCTACCCAGTACCAAGAGACCGGGATTCAAACATGGCATCACAGATGGCATGAACGCCGTTTCCGCTGGGCCACTTGTGTCACTTGTAAAATGTCACTTCTAAAATTTTAAAGTTACTGTTCCTTAAGTATTGTTCCCAACTGTTCTTCGCCTATCATTCCTGTATGAAGCACGAACCTATCTCGGAGCGATCAACCGTCAGACGGTGCATCCTGTCCTGTACATTAGGCACTTGCAATCCATGGACCCTTATGTTCATTTCGAGCTTTCCCGGTTCTTCATACAGAGTGTGCTCACTCGCACTTGGGGACAGCTGAGGTGTCGGTTGAATCACCTGTAATCAAATTCTGAGTTTTATCCTCTGCAATTCAGCTTGTCGCGCTGTCAACTATTATCGCAGATGGGTTAGTCAGAAAGCGGAGTAGGGCCCGCAAGGAATCTACTTAGAAATAAGGATTCACTTTCATTGAAACAGGAAGTTCAATAGGAATTATGACTGAAACATGCCTGAATGTCTATGGGATAGTAGAAGTCCCAAGGTTCTTCAGTAGCAGGCAGTTTTCTTCTCTCAGTTCGGGAACACGAAGGTGGTGCTGGGAGCCCCATCTCAAAGGTGGAACCTCTGCGTTCTAGATAGGACGTGTCCCCACTGGAGCAGGTGACTGAGCTCAGACGTCGGTCCACAGGCACGCTGAGATAGCTGCAGGTGTAGTAGTCAGGAGCGCGGTCCAGGTCTTGACCATCGTTTTCTCCCTCTGAGTCCAATCCATCCTGCTGCTCACAGTACTCATCTTCCGGAGGATACCTCAATACAGGACCTGAAATTCAAGCAACCCATGAATAACGGAGATTGTATTTGAGCTGGTGACCTGTAGAGGGAGTCAGGTAGGGGGCGAAGCAGCTATGTTTGGAAATGGCTTGGATGGTTCATTTTGTACAAACATTAATATTGCAGCCTTGTGCTGTCGGAGCGAAACTGTTGCTGACTTCGCTGATCCTACGGGCCACTTGTTGAGTCTCAGCTCGGCTTATCCTATCCGTGTCTTTCCTCCCCTATCTTTCATTTCCGCCTTTTCTCGTCTCGGAAACCTTTCAAGTGAATTCATTAGATTCACGGAATAGGTTGGTGAAGACATTGTCGAAACTAAATTTCAGTTTTGAAGCTCATCACTGGGCTCACATGGAAATTTGCTCATAACGCTGTCATAGCGAGCTTGTCCTACCTATTGGGAAATCTGCTTCGATGACGACCTACAACATTGTTAGGGCTAGGTATAGGCAAAATTTTGTGTCTTTCCAACCAAGGGTAAACCTTGAAAATGAATCGCCGCTCGCAATGTTAATCTTATGGGCGGTAAAAAATGCATCGTCAGGTTAAGCGGACCCTTAAGCTCTGGTCTACTTAAGATGTCCTGTGTAATCATCTCAGTGCAAAGGACAAAGGTCAAAAGAAGGTGCTGTCAGCTCAGCTATGTTTGCCCTTACCTCCAGGACTGGAGAAACGGGGTTGGCTGCCGCTGCCTACAGACTGCCTTGGTTTGCCTAGGGAAGAGTAGAAAGACGTAGCTTCTAATGCTGCAGCGAGGGCGCGGTCTTCTTCCTCTACTGCCGCTGATACAGCTGCGTTTAACTGCTCTTCGCTGAGTGTTTTGCTCGGTTTGCAGTAGTTTTTGTAGAGAACGAGTAGAATCATCATACTGAAGAAACCTGAAAATATAATTACAAGGTTCTACCTAATTAAGCCACAATACTTCGTCACGTTCACAATTCTCACCAAATTTCTTTGGTGCTGATCCTGTTTTGATACGAGTATAACATAGCTTAGCGTAGCGTATTATTTGTGGGAGCGATATTAATAATGATTAATAGTGAGCTGAATCAGAGGTCAAAGCTCACAGACTTTGATGAATTTCCTGATGAAATTTACTGAGGATCGTCATAGCAACGAAATAGGTTTTTGGATCTAGAAACTTTCATATCTGACCGCATTCGAACTTACGAGCACATAATTCTCAAATCAGGTGCTAAAACTAATAACTTTTGGATAGGTACATATAGACCAAAGTACATAAACTAATTCAGCGCTAGATGTGTCAATAACGGCCCTTTCTCAGATCCTTTGAATCAAAGTAGGTTAAACTTGAGAGCCGGCGCTATTTGCATGGATTCTGTGCTTGGTTGGACGGAGTTGCCGGAATTAATGGGTGTTAAAGGGCTCAATATCAAATATTCATGGGTTTCGAGTTGTGAACTCCCGCCCTTAAGGTAGGGTTATCACATGCTACGTCATAAAAAAAAACTTTTTTTCCACATCTCACTAATGATATATGGGATTACATTTTCGAAAAACATATTATCGTATTTGGAGGCAGAGCACTCCAGTTGCCTGATGCTTATTTCGGAATTACCTCTCGTGAACTTTTGACATTTGCAACAAGACTCAAACAGGCAATGTGTGCTTACATGCTCGGTGGTTTAACATAACCGGGTTAATGCAGGAGTTGCCCATGTTCTTATGAATATCTTACTTGTACAAGAAAGTGGCTCAAATTTGGCTTTGACGTATCATTTTGTAGTTATTGAGGCATACAGATTTTAAGACTATTTTCTAAGTGGTTATACCTACCTATTTTGATGGATGCATGGGTTTGTACGAGTATTTTCTAACAGATATAGGTACCTGCTTTGGAAAATATTCATCTATAACCTCTCCTCCCGCCTCCTTTCTAACCAAAACCAAATTTTTCCTGAGGAAGCCACTGTGAGTATGTAAGTATATTATTTGGGATTATTTTAGCTGACGAAAGTGTGACCCAACAGTCTTGGGCTGGCTGAGTTGTTAAACTAAAAATTTCTTGGGAAACCAAAAGTCTCTTTTCGCACTTTTTCTTCTATGTAACTACATCGTATGGGAATGTAAAAATTACCTCCAAGCGTGGCAGCAATGCGTACCCCTGTCATGACGTCATACGTCTTGTAGAATTCGATGCGTATGAGCTCCTCCTCTGTAAGCGGAGGTATGGAAGAAGTGGGGTCATTGCTCTTGCCACCCCCCACCGCCAGGGTGGAGGAGGTGCTTGCTGGCTTGATGCCTTCCATCCACCCTTACCTGATAACAAAGCACACCCTTTATCTATGTCTCTGTCATACATTTCCTCTTCTAGATGTTGACAGAATCAAGAAGAACTAGAGTAAGAACCGAGGGATTGACCACTCCAGAGATTGCTTGAGATTGAATTAAGATTTCGCAAGATTTCCTGAGATTCTCAACGAGATTCGTGTAAGGATGCACCCCGAAGGGTAAATTACTTCAGAAATTTCCAAGATTCCCTGATATTTCATACATATTTCCAATGATTGGATTGCCTGAGATTCCCAACGAGATTCCTGGAGTGGTTAACCCCTTGGTAAGCACTATGTTACATACAAAGTTAATTGGAGGTATACTGTGTTGGGGGTAGACGGAGGGGGGGGGGGGGGGTTGTAGGTTATTGCTTTGGTGACCTCTTTAAAGGCAGACAGATAGATAGACAGAGCGCCTTGAGCGAGTGAAGAAAGCGAAAAGAAAATGTAAGGCGAACCCCCATTTTGGTCGATGCGGAGTCTTACGGAGGTCCTGACACCAGGTTAGGAACCCTGGTGTTGCCTTGACATATACAGGACTGCACTACGCCTGAAAAAAATGATGTTTATGTAATCCCAAGCTTAGTGTTCACCTAATAAACGAAACAAAAACAATAATTTATGTAATTGTTCAATTGCACCCTCGAGGGTTCTAGACGGTGACATATACCTGTCAGTGCCACAAAGGTACAACAGTAAAGGTCGTAAAATTGGGTAATCAGCTGGTGATGATTAGCACAGCAGCACCTGATGGTGACGTCACTTGTTGTTGCTATGGGAACTGCCTCGCGGAGCCTCTACTTGACAGAGCGGCTTAGAAGAGGAGGGGGGAGTGAGCACAAGGGCGTACAGTCTGTGGAGATTCACTAATAAGTCCCACCGAGGTTCTTTGATTTTCAAGGCGCCTGCGACTGCTGACTTGTTTACTTGCACTATCTTTGAAAAAAATAAAATCTTGGGAAGCTGTAGTGAGACCTTCGGTTTCGTGATGTCGATGATCCCAGCCTTGAGGGCTTGAGAGACCTGACACCGAATCCATACGGGTATACCTACTCAACGGGACATTGACTCACTGACACCCTCAGTCACTTTGGCTGAGACTCCGGTGCAGTATCATGATGTTATTAAGCCACTAGCCAGACTAGGCTCTATGTTCAGGCATAATACCTAATTATATACGTGGGGGTAATCCCCACTGCGTCTGTGTTACAATATAATGTACAAAAAATTTCTTCGAAGGTCACCTCAGAGAAAATGTAACTGCACCAGGGCCGATTAAATTTAGTCATGAGAGAGGCAAGATAAAACTCTCTGCATTGGGATGTTAAGAAATTCTCTCAGGCTGCTTCATTCTATTCATAATACTACTTATATACCTTAGGTAAGGTGGCTGTTCGGTATAGGAAGTGGCGAGGGGTTAACCATTCCAGGAATCTCGTTGGGAATCTCAGGCAATCATTGAAAATCTTTATAAAAATCTCAGGGAATCTTGGAAATTTCTGGAGTAATTAAGCCTTCGGGGTGCATCTTTCCACGAATCTCGTTGAGAATCTCAGGAAACCTTTGGAAATCTTCATGCAATCTGAAGCCATCTCTGGAGTGGTTAACCTCTCGGAAAGTGGCCTCTCTTTCTACGGTTTTAGAAGGTTAGGGTAGGGAAAAGCTTGACTTCTTGTGCCTGACATCTTTTCTTCACTACCAGGATTCCAAAAATAACAAAAATTTGTGGAGAGAAGAAAAAGTCAAAAAAGTGCGTGTAGCGGCAGCCGGCAGCATGCCCTCAGGAAGGTATCCAACAAGAGGAGTCATTGGGATCCCTTTGAGAGGAAGCCAAGTAGCCCTCATAAACAAGACTGAACGACTAAAGCCACCAGAAACACATAAAGTCGTAAACAAACCAACGAGATACATAGCCATTTGACGCTACTGTATTTCCGTTACGAGGCGAGTAGAGGCTCAAAATCTGCATGGACCTTCTATAGTTGAACTGGAGGGAGGGCCTCACGATGACGTCAAATCAGAGCCATTTCTTTTCATACTCATAGCTGACGCTATGCTTCATACTCAAACATGGCAGCTTCGAAAATTATGGACCCTTTGTAGGAGGATGGGGTAATAAATTACTCCAACCTCTACCGCCACCCATCTCTTTATTCTATTATTCTCTTTTCCCTTTAATAATATACGAAAAAAAAAGTTAAAAAACACGCATGCTCCCTGACGGTGCCATGGACTATAAAATTACAGCTTAGCTGAACTCTAATTGTACAATACATACTTCTGTACAACCGTATTGTAGGTGAACAAGAATGGGCGCAAGCCCACGTGTACACACGAGGGGTTAACCACTCCAGAGATTGCTTGAAATTGCATTAAGATTAGTGATGCACGAAAATTTCTTGTCTTGCTTTTGTTCTTGCATTTCTTGCATGCAAGAACAAGAACAAGAACAAGAGTTGATTTTGGCTGCAAGAACAAGAACAAGAAGTGACTTGCAAGAACAAGAACTCTTGCAAGAGTTCTCGCAAGAGTCTTGCATAAATCCAGTCAGTTTTTTTCCAAAGCTTCATTCATGAATTGCAGTCCATATTTTGTACGAAAAACTCTGCAGACTATGCGACGATAGATTGCACTTGAAATGGCCGCTCGGTAGGAAAAAAACCACATTTTAGCAGCCGAAAATTCCATATTTATGCAAGAAATTGCAAGAGTCTCGCAGCAAGAACAAGAACAAGAGCAAGAAATGATTTCTACTGCAAGAACAAGAACAATATATAGGATTTTGACTGCAAGAACAAGAGCAAGAGTCGCTTTGCGAGAACAAGAACAAGAACAAGAAATGCCGTTTCTTGTTCTTGTTCTTGCATCGTGCATCACTAATTAAGATTTCCAAAGATTTCCTGAGATTCTCAAGGAGATTCGTGGAAAGATGTACCCCGAAGGGTTAACTACTCCAGAAATTTTCAAGATTCCCTGAGATTTCATAAAGATTTCCAATGATTGCCTGAGATCCCCAGTGAGATTCCCAACGAGATTGCTAGAGTGATATTAATCCCTCGTGTACACACCTACTGCATGTGTATATATATACGTATATCACTTTTTTGGGGTCTGGGACTTCTGATCGGCCCTTTGCAATGAACAACGATTTTCTGCACGACCACAGTACTTTCCTGTAAGTATACCTAGTTTCTTATGCGTGGGAAAGTAAAAACTGTTTCCTTATGTTTCTATACCCATGTATTACTAAATTATAAAAGTTTGGCGCCAGATAATTTCGAGTTTCAAGCAATCTAGAAGTTAGAATTGAATTCATTAAGGGACGTTGTAGAAGTTTTGTAACTTGGGAAACTTTGTAACGGGGTGAGGGAACAGATGAGTGAAGAATAGAGGTTATCGGTTAAGAGGACGCTATACCTGACGATGCATTTTTTGCCGCCCATATGATTAACATTGCAAGCGGCGATTCATTTTCAAGGTTTACCCTTGGTTGGAAACACACAAAATTTTGCCTGTACCTAGCCCTAACAATGTTCTAGGTCGTGTTCGAAGCAGATTTCCCAATTTCTCACTGGTTTCTTTTATTGCAACTGTTTTGCAAATGCTAGCATCGCATACCTCAAGAAAAGTGCTGTATCTCGAAAACCAGTAAAAAAATTGGAAATCTGCTTCGAACACTCCCTAGAACATTGTTAGGGCTAGGTACGGGCAAAGTTTTGTGTCTTTCCAACCATGGGTAAACCTTAAAAATGAATCGCCGCTCGCAATGTTAATCTTATGGGCGGCAACAAATGCACCGTCAGGTATAGCGGACCCTTAATTTGTCGATGGTAATAAATGGAACCATTAGTCACATTTGTGATAAGAATCTAACCCATTCGGATGGTTGCCAGCGCACTTGTTGCTCTAAATCTCATTTCCAGACATTGTTTGCTCATCCAAGAAAAGACTGCTCCATGCAGCTGTTGTATTTTCACTCTCGCAGTGCTGATAATCCAAAATAAAACGTTATTTATTTGACTGATCTTCTTGCAGTCGAGTGATTTTGTAGTCGTTCCCATTTTGAGTTTGCATGGAATTAATTCTCTAGTTGAAGTCAAGTGTGACAGTCCCAGGGCCAATCCAATGAACTGACGACGAGGGGTTAGCGACTCGTTGGGAATCTCGTTGGGAATCATTGGAAATCTTTATGAAATCTCAGGGAATCTTGGAATTTCTTGGAGTGGTTACCCCTTCATCTTTCTATGAATATCGTTGGGAATCTTTGGAAATCTTTATGGAATCTCAGTGGAATCTAAAGGAATCTCTGGAGTGGTCACCCCCTCGACTGACGGCGTGACTGTTGAGGAAATTTCGCCAAGACGTAGCCAAGAAGAACACCTATATATATAGCCAAATTTATCTTTGGTATTTGACATTTCGGCACTTCCTACAGTCATGTATCATAATCAAAACCGGAATACCTAGGAGTCTAAAATCGTTTCCCACTGATGCGAAGTTTTTGTAAAAATTGAGATTAGAACGCCTGAAATGGCCTGAATTTCATTCAGTTTCAAGTATTATTCGTTCACCACGGAGCGGTATATCATACCCAAAACCACCCAAAACGAAAACCGCAAGCAAGGCTCATGGAGTTGGAGCTAAGTGGATAGATGCCCCAACAGTGTAATATTTTACAACCGTTTGTTGACGGGAGGGGGCCCCTTGGCGGTAACTGATGTATTTGCGGTTGCACATATCGGCTTCCAGACAGAGGAAAAGGGGAGAGGAGGGGAGCGAGGGGGATGAATCGATGCTGGCAATGTCTGCCCCGACCTAGCAACTTTTTCCGACTTATAGTTTGCTTTTGACCTTGTAATTTTGGACTTTCTGCATATTTGAACGGTTGGGTGCGCTTAAGAGCTTTGTGGGTTTAGTTGAGAGATTTGCTTTGTGATTTTATGAATAGTTAACCCAGTGGCTTTAAAAGATTCCCTAAAGCCGAGCTGGGGCATCGTGAATTCGTAAAGGTGAAAAATTCTGGTATACAGTCAAAAATCGGATACAAGACTCCTACCTGCTACCACGGCCTCGATAGCCGAGTGGACTAAATGGTCGACTTTTGAGGAGCAGAGAGAGCCGGGTCACTCCGGTTCGATCCCAATCCTACCAAAAAGTTTTTCTGCTCGGCATTCACCTCTGATATGTTCAGCATGTCAAGTAAAATGTATATCGAGGCTGTGGTGGTTCGGAACCCACCTAAAACTGTAGGTCCCCATCGTTTACTCGTTGGCTGCGGAGCTGGTATTTGGTAGTGCTGCCAGCTGAGCACAATGGATAGTTCTTGAAAATGGTCTAGTTGCTGGGCTTGTCCCCCCCAACCCTCTGCTAACTGCTAACCTACCTGCTACCTGTAGGTATATACTGCCTAATATTTTTGGATTTACATAGAGATTTATAGTGCGCTGTATCTGTATCGCTCACTGATTCCTCTGTATGTTCTGGGACAGCACTAGCACCAGAGTTTGTGGGTTGTATGAATGTATGACGGGTAGCATGCAGCCTGCAGCGTTTCAGCAGGCGACGATAGCTGACGGCTGGTTCCGCTCATTTCACGCCATGTTTACCCGCTTTGATGATCAATTGCAACCAATAATTTCTATAAATAAACTTCACAAATTTTCTATCCCGTGGCAAATTCCACACTCATTGTCTGTATGTGTATAATTTTCAAATGGCGTGATGGTTACTTTATCCGCTTTTACTGTTATAAGCAGGCATGTGCGAGTAGTCTACTATTCTTTGAATTTACCAATGAGTTACACATTTAACGTGTAAATAGAAGAACAAGAGAGATAAACTTTCTTATCTCTGCCACTCGTATTGGTTATACGAGTGAGTATTTCCCACGGAAAGTATTCTGGAATTATTGTGGATTTCCCTTCCCACGATCCTGAAGGTCTCCGGAGTCCAAAATAAAATGGTTTATAGAAAAAATCTGTTTATCTGGATAACTGCTGGGCCACTTATTTTTAAATTTGGTATATGTAGACTGGGAGGGATCGTTACATTAAGGCCACTCCGTATAACTTAAATTGGAGGGGCATCCTTTTCTTTTTCGCCAAAATCCACCTTAAAAATTTACAAAAACGGCATAAATTTATTCCCAACAGTTCTGCCAGAATATTCCCTCGTGAAGGCCATGCAGCTGTTTAATGTTCCTAAAACGTTAATTCAACTCTGCACGTTGCTAAGTTAAACAATTTATCGATATTTCATGTATCCATAAATTTATCAGTTGATACACTGAGAAAAGGATCCTGTTGTGACAACGTAAAATCCCTGTTAAAAAACTGACAACGGGATCGGTTCTGTTCAGCCAACAAAACTGACCCTGTTAAGCAGATCCTGTTGCACATGATAGAGAAAGTGCCCTGTTCCAGATACGACTGACAACGGGAATTTTCTGTTGCAAAACTACGAATATCCTGTTGACATTGCAGGAGAAAGTAGGATTGCCACCCACCTCTAGTTGGTGATTTTGTTGTGTTAAGTAGTTAGTCTGGTTGGAAGAATGATGTTTCCCTATTGATGTTAGTATCTTTGCTAGTTGGAAGTTATAGCTTTTCTAGTTGCCTCTACGATAAAAGTCTGTTGATTATAGTACCCTTCCCTGTTCTTTCTAACTGATTTTCCCTGTTTCTCCTACTATCACTCCCTGTTCCTTCTAGGTGATCATCCCTGTTCCTCTAACTACCACTCCCTGTTCCTTGTAGTTGATCATCCCTGTTCCTCTTACTATCACTCCCTGTTCGTTGTAGTTGATCATCCCTGTTCCTCCTACTACCCTCCCTGTTCCTTCTAGTAGATCCTCCCTGCTCCTCCTACTACCCTCCCTGTTCCTTCTAGTAGATCCTCCCTGTTCCTCCTACTACCCTCCCTGTTCGTTCTAGTTGATCATCCCTGTTCGTCTTATTACGGTTGCCCTGTTGCAATTCAGGTGATTCTGCCTCCCGAAACCCAGCGGGTTGGGGGGGGGGTTACCCCACCTCTCCCGTTCCCCACCTCTGAGCTTCGGAAGGAAACCACCTGCAGAGCACAGGAACCCGCAGGAAGCTGGAATAACACGAATATGCATTATTATGAGTACAATAGTCAATTTCTATATTAGTTATACGACCAAATGAGTAACTGAGAGAGAACTTACGTGCTAGATTAAGTCAATACTAAATTAAAAAAGATATTAAATAAAGGTACATGTCTAATGAAGCAAACGAGAGAGAACTTATATAGCTAAAGGTCCTCGTTAAGTCAATGATGAATTAAAAAAGTTAAATACAAAAATGAAGTTGTGCTATTTACACCAAAGGTCATCACCAAGAAAACATACTGCAAATAGGTAGGGATCGAACTGACTCCTTTATGACTGTTGGTCATTTGCGTAACCACTAAGCAACTTTACCACACCTTTTTCAAATAGGCGATAAAAATTTTAAGACTCGAAATTCGTGGATTGAAAGTAGCTTAGTGGTAGAGCAGGTGACTGATGATCAAAAAGTGGTCAGTTCAATCCCAATACCTTGCTATATCTAGCTATCACAGGGTGGTCAATCGTCTTAAACAACACCTGAGATTTCAATTGTTATCTTAGTCATAGCCTGTTACATTTTAAATAAAAAATATTAAGAACCAATGCTGACGATGCATCTCTGCCTCCCATCAGATTAACATTAGGAACTGAAAGTCATTTTTCAGCTTTACCCTTCACTAGAGAGACTCAAGTTTTTACTCTAGAATCTCTCTGTCTCTCCAACCAAGGGTAAAGCTGAAAAATGAATTTAGTTCCTAATGTTAATCTTATGGGTGGCAGAGATGCATCGTCAGCATTGGTAGGACATTTATAAAGTTACATAATATCAAGTATGTAATTATATGTACCTACTGGTATTCAGTTGGCTAGGTACCTAATTACCAATGGCGAACAGTAACATACTGTTTGCCATTAGGTAGGATTACATAATTACATGGTGATTGAAACCGCAGTTTCTTATGAAATATAGCCATTTGAGGTCCGTGGGGAACAGTGACCTCGTACGCCAAATACTGCTCGTCAAAACAAACATTTTCGAATGGGGTGCCAACAAAAATTAATTGTTGAAGTTCAAAATAGAGAATATCTGTGATCTTCATGAAATAAAGACGATCATTGGACGAGTGAGTTACAATGACAGTGCCCTTACGGTAAATATGACTGTAAAAGGATGCTGACTGAGCTATACGTCCTGATTTTCGGTCACCCTTAATGTCTAAATGGATTAGAACAGTTGCATACGATTCGTAGTTGAATGAAATTGAGTCATGAATCACAACCTTCAAAGGGTCACTATAACCGCCTTCTACGAATAGCCTATTTAAGAGTAGTTGATGTTTTTTGGCTAAAGTGGCAGTAACATTCACTCTACTAGCCGAGAGGTTAGCAGCAGTCTTAAGGACACGGTGTTTTGCTTCAAATCTCATTGATGAGAGCAATGAAAGTGGGCCAAAGTTTAAAATGGCTCTAGGGTAGTGCACCAAAAAATGGAACTTAGGCTGGAGTTTATTGCTCTCACTAAGTTTCAGGTACAATTCATTGAATTCTGAAATCAACACCGCTGCGTATTCAGAGAAACTTGGAGGGAATGACCTTTTCATGAGTTCATCGACTAACGTAAACAGCGCCGTGTAAAGGGACCAGTACTCATCACCTTGGCCGTCCGTTTTTTCAAAAACCCTGTCCCCAATAAGTAACCCAAAGTACCTAATTAGGTTGGCCACTCCTGAGGCAGTCTGTCGTATGACTTTTTGCCTGATACGGTCATGAGACATTGCAACCGGCTTGGCAGAAGTGTCAGGACCAAAGCTAAATGCTTGCAATCGGTCGTTGAACTCATCCATAGTAAAGTACGCAAGGTCAACAACATATTTCTTCATTATTAACCCCATGACATACTTCCCACAGCCTTCAAAGACATCGTGCATTATATCGACCCCAAGCTGGCGGAACAAATCAAAATTATTAAGGTGAAACCATACACTTCTTTCTTTGACACCTGTCGCGGCGGCATTTCCCGTGTCAAGATCGAACCTGTAATTTGATATGTCCCGCAGCAGCTCAGAGTTTTCAGTAATGGAAGTGCTAAGCTCATTTTTATCGACTCGGCATGTGCGACAGCACCTATTCGCTGAGAAGCTCTCAACGAAACCACACAGGGAATGGATCCCTAAATTGTCACCTAACACTAAACCCAGTTCAAAGTAAACTGTCCCGGTAAAATCAGATAGTTCAAAATTGATCCCGACACTACTAAGTTCATTCATGTCATCTATAATTGGTCTCAAAATTGCTTCATTTCCAAACTGTGACCGATCCGATGAATGAAACAGTGCTGCCAGAATAATTTTATTCAGCCCAGATTGTGAGACAGAAGTACCAGATAAAAAGTCAACAGCTAAACAGGGAAATGATATATAGACTGCCCCTAGCTTGTGGATGCCAGAGTGACTTCCCAATGCATTGCCACTTTCAAAATCATCAAAAAAAAGGAAATAAGGTATTATTATTTTTCCTGGATTCATCGATAATCTGCTTCGCCAAAACGAGCCTTGGACAAAGTTTTGTATGTCACTTGATTCGTCATTGAGTTTAGACATGTATGATATGGTGGACTTAAGGACGCCCTTCAAACTGAACATTCCAAGGAAGACTTCTTTTAAAGGAATTCTTTGTGCTGCACATTTAATAGTGCTGTATAGTTTCAAACCATTTTTTTTAATGAAATCAGGACGAGTTCCAACATCATATGACTTTGGATCTATTAATGTTTTCAAGCTCCGGAACCGATTCATCATATGAAACTCAGAACTGTACTGATTCATTACAGAAGTAATCGTGGATGACATAGAGCTAAAACTTTCCTTTGTCACCCCATTACTTTCGTAATGTGAATGTATCATGGGTAACAATGACTGATCAATAAGATCTCGGAAATTAGAAAACACCTCACTGACAACATTTCGAGTTAGACCTTTGTTTCCATAATATCTAGCGGCTAACTGCAACATGAAATTGTCAAGAGAAACCACCTGAGGCCTGGCAGGCACAAGCGAGTTAGTTGGCTGTTCTTGTATCACCCCTGTTTGTTGACAATTTACAGTAACAGGTTTTTTAGAAGCTTGGCCTACGTGCTCTCTTTTGTGATGTTTGTATACAGAGTTCCAGGCACTGAAAACCCTCCCACAGTCAGGACACGGTATGGTACAGATTGAGTTCATTCCGCATGGTCCCAACAAGTAGTGAGTGCGGTAGGAACTGAGGGTCGGTAGGCATCGTGAGCATTTTGGACACTTCATACTAGTACCACTCTTTCAAGTTCTTCTAGCAGCTGGCGGCTGCTAGAACTCGGCGAGTCAAAATCGCTAACGATGCCGTACACGGCCCTTTGGATGATATACCATACTGGTGCTGACTCTGGGGGATAGCTGGCCTGAAGCGCCCACAATGCTTCAAAGAGAGCACGCAGGCCTTCTTTGAAATTGTCGAACGTGTAAGACACCTGATCGCAGATGATGAGATCGTAAGAGGAGCAAGCCCCCTCTACTCCGTTGCCCCGGAGGAACGGTTGCACAGCCTTCAGGCCGTGTGACGCCAATTTCGCTTTCCGCTCTTCCAGGACAACAGAGTTAGTGATCTCGAGCCCCCGGACTGTAATAACTCCTTCCAATGACTCTGCACGAGTCGGCCTCCAGGTGTGGCTCTCCTTTCCTCGTGTCGTCCTCACCGTCGTGCCGTACTCCAATAAAAGGTTCACCAGACCAACTGCGGCGAAATCTGAAGCATCCTCTCCCACTGTAAAAGACAAGAAAAATCAATTTAGAAACATGAATAATTATCTAAAAATGCAAGAATTCTAGGTGAGATCTCGGTTATTAGGAATTAAAATAACTTAGCACTTGTATTGTTACAACAAAGAAAGTTTCTAATTCTAATAGTTTAGAGGTAAGATTAAGTAACACAGAACATCATTAAGTAAATACTTCTTTTCTTTCATTGTTTTCAAGATTCTCCAGTAATTAACTTTCTACCTCCATTTTAATTATTTAAACTGGCTTTGTTGTAACCAAAACATTTTGATTTTATTTTATTTTAGGTTCTTAAAACTTAAGGCCGACAATTCAAGTGGCAGCAGAATGAATTGTAATGACATTTTTCCGAGGAAAATATTTATATTTATTTGTTCTGAAATATAATATGCCTTCTTAGCGTCACAACTTAGCAGGTTACGTTGCGTTTTTTTTAGTGATTTTCGGCACACAAAAAATTGTCAAAAATCACTTTATTGAAAAAAACCCAACGTAACCTGCTAAGTTGTTACGCTAAGAAGGCATATTATATTTCAGAACAAATAAATAAGCAATAGTTTTCTCTGAAAATGTCAGGGAAAAAACGTAAACAAACCAACTAAATTTTCAGCCTTAACGGACTCTAAACACTTGGGTCTCTTTACATCTTCCATCTAGTTTATTCCAATTTGTATTTGAAACAATTACTTACGGGCAGCCACCTGAAGGAAAGTGGTTATATATTTCTGAGGCCCATAGTCTAACCTCGCACGGGCCAGCGATAGAACCTTCTCCTTGAATGCAGGGTAGGCTGAGTAGAGTGCACCAGCCTGATTTGGATGTCCAACAGCAAAGTCAAGGCACAACTGGAAAAAGAAAAATGGGAAATTGAAAAATGTAGTCACAACAGTAGGTACCTAGGTATGTTTTAGCTGTATACTTCCTGCTGAGAACTGTTCGCATGATTGTCCTTTCATTTATATACTGGAGCAAGTGTGAAGGTTCCTTATATAGATATTCATCTTAGTGGTATATTACATTCATTTAGGATTGTAGTATAGAAAACACCCACAAATTTGCACTTACCAGTTTCCACCCCTCAGGTTGTGCAGCCGCTGGAAACTGTTGGAAATAATCCTCGTATTCGAGTGCTTTTGGTGGGCGCAAGAGCTTCTGCCGAGCAGAGTATGTGTTTTTCCAATGATGCTCTACCAGGTCCAGTGGTCTTGTGCTCCCCCTGAGAAAGATGAGCCCCTCGTCTTCGAGAATGCTGTTGGTCGTCCCTTCAGCTTCACCGCCTCCGCCCAATGGCACTCGGCGTCGACGTTTTCTATCAGATCCCTCACTGCTGGTTGACGAATCCCGTTGTCGGCGTTCGGGGGTCGGGGGTTCTAGGACTCCCGATTTCTTCAGATCACTACGGTAATTGTGCCACTTCCGGACTAATTTTCCACTAGCCTCGGTGGTTGCCGTAGCCGGACTAAAGTAAGCAGATTCGGACTCCGTTGGGAAGACTTTCTTTATTGCTGCTGCCCACTGTTGCCATGTAGAGGATGGAAGCGAGTGCCACTTGCATAACTGGCGGGAGTACTCGTAAGCAACAATGTCAAGCACGAGCCTGAAAATAATAATAAAAATATAATATTTAGCAGTGGGTGATATGCAGGGTTTGGATTATGATGCCATGAAAATCGACAAAATATGTACGCAAATATACAGAAAACTACCTTAAAATATGCACAAATGTGCATCAATATTATTATTATTATGAGGGGTGGGGGGGACAAGCCCAGCAACTAGACCATTTCGAGAATTATCCATTGTGCTCAGCTGGCAGCACTACCAAATACCAGCTCCCCAGCCATCGTGCAGTACACGATGGGGACCTACAGTTTTAGGTGGGTTCCGAACCACCACAGCCTCGATATACATTTCACTTGAAATTTTGAACATAATATCAGAGGTGAATGCCGATCAGAAAAACCAAAAATATTGGTTAAACATGCTATGATATGCAAGTTTTTGACGCTTTATTTCAAATTAAAAGGTGTCTAAATTAAGGTGCCACCGAAGCTGACGTTGCATCTCTGCCACCCATAAGATGAACACTAGGAGCTAAAATACATTTTTCAGCTTTACCCTTGGTCTGAGAGTCTCCAAATTTTGCCCAAACGTAACCTTAGAAATCTTCTATGGTAAGGCTACGTTCTGGTGAAATTTTGAGTCTTTTCAGCCAAGGCTAAAGCTGAAAAATGACTTTAAGCTCCTAATATTAATCTTATGGGTAGCGACATCGTCAGCTTCGGTAGGACCTTCATCGTTTCGTTGTAATGTTTCTTACACACCTGCTACGGTCTTTTCCGTCGAGCTTGATACCACTTGTTGCCTTCTTGGAGAGGATCGGGCCATAAGCGGTGTCCTCCCTTAACGCAGAGTGCACATTGTAAGGGGGCCCCAAAGTGAATAGGTCCTCCAAGTCGATTACCTCGCCCACTTGATCAGTTGTTGTGGTCGAAGTGGATGGAAAAGCAGCTGGTGATAAAGACGGCTGTGGTGAGGAAACTGCTTCAGAATTATCCTGTTGACAAAAATAACATGTTTGTAAGTTTTATTCTCAGAAACCGTGATAGTGATGATGGTCGTTCAGAACTATCACTGTTAACTCTTATATACAAATTTTCTAGGGAAACATTTGCGTGATCTAAAACGTGAAATATCAGTGAAAACTTTCAAATCCTGACGTGCCAGGAATTTTTTAACCACTTCTTCTCAATAACTTGTGTTACGCTAAGTTTTTTCATAAACGAAAGTAAGACATGTCGTATGAATGGTGAACGCACTAGAGCAAATAATGGGTGGACTAACGGATGGAATGAAATTTCCCAGAAACCACTTTTTCGACTCAGGGTACCCCCATGATCATGAGAAACCTAAAATACCTATCAATAGGTATAAAAATTTTGAATTTGGCTATCGAGAAAGTATTAAGTAATAGCATTTGTGACGGTAAAAACAGGAGGAAACAACATACTTTCTGCAGTTGTCTTATTTTGGACAGAAGAAGGAGTCTCCGTGCGTAGGGGGCCATCGGTAGAATTTCACGCAGGTTAGGCTCTTCTAAAAGAACTAGGGTATCACAATCTTTGAAACCGTGCTCTAAAGAAACAGAAAACCGTCACTATATAAGAATGATGGATGAATATCTCTTGTTGTTTTAAAAAGGTCAGGGTGAAGGGAATTGGATCACGAAATGGGCCGAATGTTTTGCCAAAAAAGGAATTTCACTTATTTATGCGTTTTGAACCATCCTGAGAAAAAAATTTATAAATTTATTTAATTTTTTTTTTGTTTTTGGAAAGTTTTTCGAAAAATGAAAATTAGTTTTTTTGGACTCAGGATGGCTTGAAACGTCTAATGAAATGAAAATCTCAAAAACACCCTTTGACGAAAAAACTTAGAAAAATTTCGGTGTCCCCTTTCCCGGACCCCAACCAGGAGGTGTATTCCCTTTCTCGAACGCCAGCAAACCCACCCAACTAACACATTCAAAATTTACTGTAAGAAGATAAGGCACGCCATGATGCAATATACGGAGAACAGTTCTTCTTACAATAAATTTTGAAGGTGTTAGTTGGGTGGGTTTGCTGGCGTTCGAGAAAGGGAATACACCTCCAGGGATTGTAGCTAAAAAAAACCTTGGAAAGAACACAGATATACACTTAATCACACCTAGCAGCAGGAGTATTCCCGTTGGGAACGCTTTTAGCAGGCGATAACTCGCAACCGCTATTTTTACGCCACTTAGAACTCGCTTCAGCAATTCCCGTATTCCGCTTACTTTTACGCTTTTCGTCGGCGCTATCTCCTACCGCCAGGCGCAAACAAAACAAGGGAAATTTGTCGCAACTTTGAAAACTTGGCGTTAAAGCAGTAGACAGACCGAAACAACAACATTATGAATCCATTTTTACCGGATTCTTGTTAATATTGAACTTCAAATTTAGTTTTAGGTGTTAAATATGTAACACTTGCTAGATTTAATGTAAGAAATGTTTCAGTAATACCTTTATTTAATTTCAAAGAACATAAAATGTATGGATTTCAGTTTAAAATTTGTGAAAGTAAAAGATGGTAAGCTTTCATAACCTTATTTGGTTATTTTATATTTTTCTATTAAAATGTTTAATTATTCAAGATAAAATGAGTCGAAGATAAGATAATAATATTAAAATTGAATGGTCGTGAAAAAATTTCAAATTTGCCGCTTTTTTCAAAAAACCAAACTCAAACAAAAGCAAAACGAAGTGTACTTCTTTCATTGCAAATGTAAAGAAACTTTCATTTTTCCCCCAAAAAAATAGATATATTCTCATTTTCAAGTACACTTTCTATTAAATCCGCTCAAAAACCCACTCAAGTTGACTTTGCACCAATGGGAAGGGGTGGTGAGTTCTACCGCCTTGAAAGGGCGACCAAAACCCACTCAATAACCCACCATAAGCGTTGGGGAATACCATTTGAGCGTTTAGGGAGTTTGAAGGCGTAAGTTGAGTGGGTTTTGGTGGCGTTAGAGAAAGGGAATACACCTGCTGTGAGCAAGTGCACTAGGGAGTGGCCTTGACACAACACACTCGCCGTTTCCTATAACCTGGCCCTAAATCTGAAATGACTCCTTACATACAAATTCTAATGAAATACCTAGAGATACATACGTATGTACCTACAGCAACAATCGAGGTAAAATGGCATTTGACGGGCTCTAGGTACTATATAATTATTTTAGGGACATAGAAAATATCAAAATGCCCATCAACTTCTAACTCAAGCTTTGGTACAGCCTAGGAAACATTGTAATAAATAAGGACAATAATTTGTTTGCAGGACTGCAAGTAGGTATTGTTGAATTGTGGACAAGTTCATAAATAATGGAATAAAATAATTCACTTACCAAGTAGCGTCTGTGCGTATTCTTCAAATCCCCAAGATTGCAGCAACTGGGCCGCCATTTGAACCGTGTGAGCCTCAAGGATCCCTCTGGCGAAATGGCGTCATGGCCAAACGGTCGGATGCGCGCGCATTTGAACTTTGTTGGTTCAGGAGTATTTTTCCGTTGGAGATATTAGTTACCCGACTCTTAACAGGGACAACAGCGTTTCTCAACAGGGACTTTAGGGTCCCTGTTGAATCCCTGTTCAGACAAGAGGGCATTTTGTTCGGCTCAAAGAGGTTGAGTGCCCTGTTTGGATTATGACACATTCCAGTTGGATACCTGTTGGATGAAGAGGAGCCACGAAAATTTAACAAGATACTCTCCTAACTCAACAGGAAGTAAGTCCTTTTGAGGCATGAGAGCATCCTCTCCTGTAAATTAGGTGAAGTTCCCTGTTGGTATTTTCAAACACACATGTTCTTTGAACAGAGTTAACAAATTTTTAACTAGACACCCAGCTGCCTGAACAGGGTCCAGTTACCTCTGTTGGTACGTTAGGGTATATTGTTCGGTAAATTATGGGCCGGCTATCTTGTTGGGGATGTGACAACGTTTTGTTGAGTACCTGTTCACTGAACAGGGTTATCGATCTTACACTTTCAGACTTGCGGAAATAAAAAACTAATACGTTATTTTTGCATGAGTAATTCACTTAACACAACTATGGCTTACACCATTGGAATCGGCATAGCTGACATTGGTAATCAAAGTGCCCTTACTTTCTCCCAAAAACTTAAACTGAACCAACACAAAATCTCAAGTTTCAAATTTTCGGAAAATGGATACGCCACTGTTGTCGCAGTCCCATAAAATGGTAACTAAAGTGCCCTTACTTTTCCGAAAAAACCAAAACTGAGCCAACTCGAAATCTCAAGTTTCGAAATTTTGGAAAAATGGATACGCCACTGACGTCGTAGCCCCATAAAATGGTAACTAAAGTGCCCTTACTTTTCCCAAAAAACCAAAACTGAGCCAACTCGAAATCTCAAGTTTCGAAATTTTGGAAAAATGGATACGCCACTGACGTCGTAGCCCCATAAAA